>OZ030024.1:58932700-59297700 GCA_964023405.1 Apodemus agrarius | reverse complement strand
CTTCTAATGAACCCCAAAGCAATTAAGATTACTGATCTTGGACTTCAATCTTCCAAAATGAGCCAAACAGACTTTCCCCTTTATAAATTAATTGTCTTCCTTCTTCTTGAGCTTCATGTGGTCTGTGAGTTGTATTTTGGGTATTCCAAGCTTTTCTGCTAATATCCATCCAATTATCAGTGAGTGTATACTATGTGTGTTTTTTTGTGATTGGGTTACCTCACTCAGGATGATACTTTCTAGCTCCATCCATTTGCTTAAGAATTTCATGAATTTCTATATCCATCCATTCCTCTGTTGAGGGACATCTGGGTTGTTTCCTCCTTCTGGCTATTATTATAAATAAGGCTGCTATAAACATAGTGGAGCTTATGTCCTTATTACATGTTAGAGCATATTCTGGGTATATGCCCAAGAGTGGTATAGCTGGGTCCTCAGATATTACAATGTCTAATTTTCTGAGGAACCATCAAACTGATTTCCAGAGTGGTTTTTACCACCTTGCAATCCTACCAGCAATGGAGGAGTGTTCATCTTTCTCCACATCCTCTCCAGCATCTGCTGTTCCCTGAGTTTTTGATCTTGGTCATTTTGACTGGTGTGAGATGAAATCTCAGGGTTGTTTTGATTTGCATTTCCCTGATGATTAGGGATGTTGAACATTTCTTTAGGTGCTTCTCAGCCATCCTGTATTCCTCAGTGGAGAATTCTTTGTTTAGCTCCATACCCCATTTTTAATAGGGTTTTTTGGTTCTCTGGAGTCTAACTTCTTGAGTTCTTTGTATATATTGGACATAAGCCCTCTATCAGATGTAGGATTGTTTTTCCCAATCTGTTGGTTTCTGTTTTGTCCTATGACAGTGTCCTTTGACTTACAGAAGCGTTGCAATTTTATGAGGTCCCATTTGTCAATTCTTGATCTTAGAGCATAAGCTATTTAGTCCTTATTGGAAGGTGGATCAAAATACCCATGGCTCACAGCCAACCAATAATCTGAGCATACAGTCCCCAATGGAGCAGCTAGAAAAAGGACCCAAAGAGCTGAAGAGGTTTGCAGTCTTGCAGGAGAAACAATAATATATACCTACCATTCCTCCCAGAGCTCACAGGGACTAAACCACCAACCAAAGAGTACACATGGAGGGGCCCATGGCTCAAGCTACCTATGTAGCAGAATATTGCCATTTCAGACGTCAATGAGATGAGAGGCCATTGGTTCTGTGAAGGCTCAATGCCCCAGAGTAGGGGAATACCAGTCAGGAAAGTGGGGGTGGTGATGGTAAGTAGAGGGAGGGGGATGGGATATGTGGCTTTTGGAGGGGTAACAAGGAAAGGGAATACCATTTCAAATGTAAATAAAGCAAATAGCCAATAAAAAAGAAAAAATCTTGATAGGACTTTGGAAAAAATCAATTCTCTATTAGATGTTTTTGTATGATAAAAAATAAATAATTAATTGTCTCAGATGTTTCAATATAGTGATAAGTATCCAACCAGTAATAGATATCCAACTAGTATGGAATATATCTGGTTAAGGACTCAAAATCCAATCACAGTGTTGTTACTGGACATTATGCAAAATGATAGATCTTTAGAATTAAATCTTGTATGTTATATACAACTGGACTCAGGTCTTCAGCCTTTGTGGAAGGCCCCTTTATTTGCTATATCTTGAGAGCCCTAAAGGCATCAAATGTATATAGCATCGTCGTTCTGCCTAGCATTCTATTGGAGTTTTTATTTTTAGTTTTTTTGACTTTAATCAGTATTTTAATTGAATATGGATGCTGTTTCTAGACTTCATATATATTAAAGAGTATCCATACAGAGAAAAGGAGATGTCTACAGTTTGTTATGAAATATTCTAAGAGGATTGGTTCCTAGCTGGTAAAGTATATCTCCAAGAGATGATTGGATCATCACTACTCAGTGGATGAGTCTACCATTATAGTAATGAATTTATTGCATTTTGGGGAATTGATATACACTTGTTTGGACTATAACTGGAGGAAAAACACTGATAACATTACCTCTGATGAGTATATATATCCCTGGCACCTTCTTGTGACTTCCTCTGCTTCCTGGCCTCCAAGTTGTGAGCAGCTCTGCTCTCCCATGCTTCTCTGCTAGGACAGTTTGCTCTGTCTTGAGTCCAAGACATTGGAAGCTGCCAGCCATAGGAATAAACCATTGGAAACTAAGAACTAAAGTAAACCTTAATTTCTTTTAAGAAGTTTATATCAGATATGTTGTAGCTGCAGATGGCAAGACTAGCAGTTACCAAACATGATGTGATCTGCTAATTCTGCAGCTACTTTGCATGGATATGGACTTAAACAGACATGGATGCACAGCAGGGAATAAATGCTAAGCTTCTCACTTTCTGAAACGTTATAAATACACAAAGAGGGAATAAAAAAGTGAAATCTAATAATAGTACACAATTCTAACCTAAAGGGGCAAAATCTTCATAAGTCTATAATGATACAAATAATTCAATAACAGACTGGAGAGAGGTGCAACAATGTTAGAAAATAGGTGTTAATTATAAGTCACTATGTAAAAATGTTCAGACTGTGTCTTACAGCTGCCTACTCAGCCCTCACTTCCCATGCATGTTCAACTACAGATAACTTGTAATTGCTCATATTTCCCACTGCTCCCAGAGATTTCATCAATCCTAGAGGTGCTGTGTATATCACTAATAAAGGCAGGGTTGCATATCCCAGTGGGGACCACAGCAGCCAATGTATCCCTCTCTGCACCTGACAAGAATCCAGAAGAAGCCTGATTCCTTGTTGCAGTTGATGACATACATTTCATTTAATTAGTGAATGTTCTTCCTGCAACCTCTAAAGTAAAATGACCCATTGTGTTCCATAAGAAATAAAGGTGTGAAAACAAAGGTTGGCATTTGAGGATAGATTTTTCTGCTAACCTTTTCTGTTAGGTGAACCTCTTCAGTATGCAAATATAGCCTATACTGGTACAAGAAACATGATAAAAGCTGGAAGGACATAGTGGATGACTGCATCTAAATCTGGCTTATTTTTAATTCAGCTATTAATACCGTAGTAAGTGGTGATGAATTGGGTAGATACCGACCATATTGGTAGTTGAGTAACTGGTTTAAGCCAGCACTGTTTCAAGCACACCAGAATGCATTATCACCTAGGTAGGAATTGGAGACTTAGTTCCCTAGATGAAATTTTTGTCCTTTCAAAAATGTCAATTTCTTTAGCAAACAGCATACCTTCTTGAATTTGTCATAGATCCTGCCCAGTCTTCTTTCTTTATAAAGTGATTTCATTGAAGAATATCTTCATACTACTTTTCTATACCAACAGAGGAAATGTTATGTTATTTTTTTGAGGTTAGAGGAAGAAAAAAAAGACTTTAATTACTGTCAAACAGTAACAAACCAACCATTTCTATTTCCATCTAAAATGCAATTGTTGTTTCCTTTTACTGTTCTGATTAGTCCTGTGCTATTCTTCATAAACTTTAGATAGAATTAAGCTCTTAAATGAGGCTCACTCTCCTCAATCAATCATTTCTTTCTGAGATCATCTATCCACTCAGCAAACCCTTCCTTATTTAAATATTCCCAGAAAAACACAGCCCCAGTTTTAATTAGTCTCAAAGGACCAACAAGATGGTTTAGTGGGTAAAGTGCTTGCTGACCATGCCTGATCATCATAGGTCAATCCTCTGAGTCCATGTGCAGGTAGAAGCATTTCTACTCCACAATGAAGTCCTCTGACCACCACATGTTTCTCATGTCACACTTCCTCATCATATACACAGAGTAATAAAAATTTAAAAATTATACTATTTCCTTTTTTTTCTTTTTCTTTTTTCCTTTTTTCCATGAGGGTCTGGAACATTCACTTTTCCTTTTTGACTTGAGTATGTTACTTTACAATTGCTTATAATTCTGACATCAACTTTGTTCCTAAGATGTTTGAGGTTTGAGCAACTGCATAGACCTTCTAAAACTTTAATTATTATATTTTTCAGTCAGCCAATGCAGGTAGAATTGTGTTCCCTCAGAACATGATGAATTTCTAGTTGAAAAGAGGGTCTTGTTGATATAACTAGTTAAAATGAAGTCATACTGGAGTATGTAGCTCCTATTCTTGTATGACAAGGGTCTTTATAAGAAGACCATGAGAGGACACAGGCATAAGACAAACATATAAAGATGGAAGCATAGGGGAGGGTGAACCCACAAGCTAAGTAATAATTGGTGATATAAAAAAAAAACTGAAAGAAGTAAGGAACGGTCCCTCTGAGGGTTGTGAGGTAGTGTGACCCTGAGCGTACCTTGATTGCAGACTCAAGGTTTTCAGGCCTATGAGACACTAAACTTCCACTGTTTTGAAGCACTCAGTTTCTGCTGTTCATCAAGTTTAGGAAGACATCCATAGCAAGCTAACATAAGCCTTTAGTGTTTTATAATTTCTTCTCAATATAATAATAATTTTGCATTCATATAGAGTCTACAGTCTTATACAAGCTGGATAAGCACACTACTACTAGCTGTACCCAGAAGCCATTCTTATTTTTGTTGGTATAATAATAATCATTAGTATTTTATGTCTCATTTGGTTGTTTTTACTTTATGTATTTAATACATTAAACGTAATAATGGTTTTGATTTTTATATATTGACTTGGGTCCCTAGCCTCCTTCCTGAGCTTTATTTTGAGCTCTGATTGTTTGGAGATGACTATACATTTATCTATAGAAATGGTGTTTTACTTCTATGTCAACTGTTAGGCACTTAATTTTTTTTTTGATGCTTGCCTATGCAAGAACATCAGTAGCGTGATGAACACTGTGTGTTGAGACATAGTGGGCAGCCCTGGTTTATTCATGAGTAACTGAAATGTTTTCCATTTCATTGCACAAATATATTTTTCTTTGATAAAGTTTTATTTTTCATGTTATAAACTACAGTACATCATTTCTAATGGTGAGCCATTTGTGAGTCTTGAGGTTAATCCTCTTTAACCCTGAAGCATTAGGTTTACAAAACCATACTCAGAAGACTGGTGCGGTAATGCTAGCTTGACTTGTTGTTGATTCCTAACTCTGAAGCAAAGAGAAGCACTCATGCTCGTGCAGGCAACCCTCTTCAAACACAATGGACACACAGAGTGGGAGGAAGAAGGGAGTCAAAAAAGGGAAGGGCAGCCGGGAGGTCGTGGTGCATGCATGCAATCCCAGCATTTGGGAGGCAGAGGCAAGCAGATTTCTGAGTTTGAGGCCAGCCTGGTCTACAAAGTGAGTTCCAGGACAGCCAGGGCTACCCTGTCTCAAAAAAACAAAACAAACAAAACAAAACAAAACAAAACAAAACAAAACAAAAGGAAGGGCACTTGTCAGGAGGCAGAAGAGACTTGGTGTTAACAGAAGGCATGATAAGACAGGGTGATAGTGAAAGGGACCGAAATTCATTCTATACATCTATGGAACTTTAAAAGAACAATACAAATAAAAATTTCAAAAGTACCATTTGTTGAAAAGGCTATCTTTTTTCCACTGGATGTTTTCAGCTCCTTTGTTGAAGATCAATTGGCCATACATGTGTGGGTTCAATTCTGGGTCTTCAATCCTATTCCATTGATCCACTTCCCTGTCACTGTACCAATACCATGCAGTTTTTAACACTACTGCTCTGTAGTGTTGCTTGAGGTCTGGGATATTGATTCCCCCAGAAGATCATTTACTGTTGATGATAGTTTTAGCTATCCTGGGTTTTTTGTTATTCCAGATGAATTTGAGAATTGCTCTTTCTAACTCTGTGAAGAACTGAGTTGGAATTTTGATGGGGATTGTGTTGAATCTGTATATTGCTTTTGGCAAGATGGCCATTTTAACTATATTAATCCTGCCAACCCACGAGCATGGAAGATTTTTCCATTTTCTGAGGTCTTCTTCAATTTCCTTCTTCAGAGACCTGAAGTTTTTGTCATATAAATCTTTCACTTGTTTGGTTAGAGTCACACCAAGATACTTTATATAGTTTGTGGCTATTGTGAAGGGTGTCATTTCCCTAATTTCTTTCTCGGCCTGCTTATCCTTCGTGTATAGGAAGGCTACTGATTTGCTTGAGTTGACTTTATAACCAGCCACTTTGCTGAAGTTGTTTATCAGCTGTATGAATTCTCTGGTGGAGTTTTTTGGGTCACTTAAGTATATTATCATATCTGTGAATAGTGATAGTTTGATTTCTTCCTTTCCAATTTGTATTCCTTTGACTTTCTTATGTTGTTGAATTGCTCTAGCTAGTACCTCAAGTACTATATTGAAGAGATATGGTGAGAGGGGGCAGCCTTGTCTAGTCCCTGATTTCAGTGGGATTGCTTCAAGTTTCTCTCCATTTATTTGATGTTGGCTATCGGTCTGCTGTAAATTGCTTTTACTATGTTTAGATATGGGCCTTGAATTCCTGTTCTTTCCAAGACTTTTAGCATGAAAGGATGCTGAAATTTCTCAAATGATTTTTCAGCATCCAATGAGATGACCATGTGGTTTTTTTCTTTGAGTTTTGGAGGTCAACATGCAGAAGAATGAGAATTGATCCACTCTTATCTCCTTGCACTAAGCTCAACTCCAAGTGGATCAAGGACCTCCACATAAAACCAGACACACTAAAACTAATAGAAAAGAAACTGGGGAACACCCTTGAGGACATTGGCTCAAGGGGAAAATTCCTGAACAGAACATCAATCGCTTATGCTCTAAGATCAAGAATAGACAAATGGGACCTCATAAAATTACAAAGTTTCTGTAAGGCAAAAGACACTGTCAAAAGGACAAATCAGCAACCAGCAAATTGGGAAAAGATCTTCACCAACCCCATATCTGACAGAGGGCTAATATCCAGTGTATACAAAGAACTCACGAAGTTTGACCCCAGAAAACCAAATAACCCTATCCAAAAATGGGGCACAGAGGTAAACAAAGACTTTTCACCTGAAGAAATTTGGATGGCTGAGAAACACCTTAAAAATGTTCAACATCATTAGTCATTAGAGAAGTGCAAATCAAAACAACTCTGAGATTTCTCCTCACACCTGTCAGAATGGCTAGGATTAAAAACTCAGAAGACATCAGGTGTTGGCGAGGATGTGAAGAAAGAGGAACACTCCTCCACTGCTGGTGGGATTGCAAGCTGGTACAACCACTCTGGAAATCAGTCTGGCGGTTCCTCAGAAAACTGGGCATGATAATTCTGGAGGATCCAGCCATACCACTCCTGGAATATGCCCAGAAGATTCCCCAGCATGCAATAAGGATGCATGCTCCACTGTGTTCATAGCAGCCTTATTTATAATAGCCAGAAGCTGGAAAGAACCCAGATGTCCCTCAACGGAGGAATGGATACAAAAAATGTGGTATATATACACAATGGAATACTATTCAGCCATTAGAAACAATGAATTCATGAAATTCTTAGAGAAATGGATGGAGCTGGAGAACATCATACTAAGTGAGGTAACCCAGTCTCAAAAGAATACCCATGGTATGCAGTCACAGATAAGTGGATATTAGCCTAGAATCTTGGGGCACCAAAGACACAATTCACATACCAAATGATGTCTGAGAAGAAGAAAGGAATGGACACTGGTGCTGTAAAGGATCAAAGCATCAGTGTAGGGGAATACCAGAACAGGGAAGTGGGAAGGGCTGGATGAGGGAGCAGGGGGAGGGAAAAGGGCATGTGGGACCTTAGGGGGGTAGGGAAATAAAAAAAGGGAAATGAAATGTAAATATAAAATATATCCAATAAAAAATTTTTTGATCCAAAAAAAATTTTTCAAAAGCAAGGAGATAAAACATTGAAGGCCTAACATGAGATTGCCTGTAGCCCCACTTTCTTAGACTTAGGCATTATTTTGCCAAAAAATTGGCTCCTCAACATTGCTACCAGGGTCCCCTGAAACATCCTATGTAAGATGGATTTCATCATTAGTAAAACTTTACTTCAAAATCACCCATGTGATCTTTTCAAGGAACTGTTTTCAAATACAGTCATGTTTGTGTGGATTTGTGTGTGTGTGTGTGTGTGTGTGTGTGTGTGTGTGTGAGTTTTCCTCTTAAGTTTCTTTCATTGGGTCATTAAAGTTGACTTACTTTTTCACTCCTGGTGAAATGCTGTCTTCAGAACTTGCTATTGATATGGGAAGTCTTTACTGTATAACGGTCATTTTCTTCTTTCTTATCTTAACGTTTCCTTTGCCCTGTCTGTTAAGAGCACCTGTCACACAGATTGCTGAGGGCTAATAAAATGAAGGAAATCTATAGTAATATGGTAGTAGTGATTTATATTGCTTTGGTGATTCTACAGTTTATAATTTCATTATTATACTCTTTTTTTATTTTTATTTTCTATATTCTATGTTTACATTCCAAAGGCTTTCCCCTTTCCCAGTTCCCACCCACCATAGTTCCCATAGTTCCTCTCCCCCCCAACTATTCCCCAATCATTCCCCCTCCCCCCTCGGTTTCTTTACTAAACTGGATGCAATCTTTACAGGCCCAGGGTCCTCTCCTTTCTTCTTCTTGGGAATCATTTGACTTGCTATTTGTGTCTTGAGTATTTAGGGCTTCTGGGCTCATTAATATCCACTTATCAGTGATTGCATTTCATGTGCATTCTTTTGTGATTGGGTTAATTCACTCAGGATGATATTTTCCAGGTCTAACCATTTACCTACAAATTGCATGAATTCATTATTTTTAATTGCTGAGTAGCGTTCCATTGTATAAATATACCACATTTTCTGTATCCATTCCTCCTTTGAGGGATATTTGGGCTCCTTCCAATTTCTGGCTATTATAAACAAGGCTGCTATAAACAAGCGAAAGATCTGTACAACAGGAACTTCAAGTCCTTGAAGAAAGAAATCGAAGAAGACCTCAGAAGATGGAAAAATATTTCTTGCTCCTGGATTGGCAGGATCAATATAGTAAAAATGGCCATCTTGCCAAAAGCAATATACAGATTCAATGCAATCCCCATCAAAATCCCAACTCAATTCTTCATAGATCTAGAAAGAGCAATTCTCAAATTCATCTGGAGCAACAAAAAACCCAGGATAGCTAAAACTATTCTCAACAATAAAAGGACTTCTGGGGGAATCAATATCCCTGACCTCAAGCAGTACTACAGAGCAATTGTGTTAAAAACTGCATGGTATTGGTATAGCAACAGACAAGCAGATCAATGGAACAGGATTGAAGACCCAGAAATTAACCCACAGTCTTATGGTCACTTGACCTTTGATAAAGGAGCCACAACCATCCGGTGGAATAAAGATAGCCTTTTCAACAAATGGTGCTGGTTCAACTGGAGGTCAACATGCAGAAGAATGCGAATTGACCCACTCTTATCTCTTTGCACTAAGATCAACTCCAAGTGGATCAAGGACCTCCACATAAAACCAGACACACTGAAACTATTAGAAAAGAAACTTGGGAAGACCCTGGAGGACTTGGGCACAGGGGAAAAGTTCCTGAACAGAACACCAATAGCTTATGCTCTAAGATCAAGAATCGACAAATGGGACCTCATAAAATTACAAAGTTTCTGCAAAGCAAAGGACACTGTCAGAAGGACAAAACGGCAACCAACAAAGTGGGAAAAGATCTTCACCAACTCCACATCCGACAGAGGGCTAATATCCAATATATACAAAGAACTCAAGAAGTTAGACCCCAAAGAACCAAATAACCCTATCAAAAAATGGGGCACAGAGCTAAACAAAGAATTTTCACCAGAAGAAATTCGGATGGCCGAGAAACACCTTAAAAGATGTTCAACATCATTAGTCATCAGGGAAATGCAAATCAAAAGAACCCTGAGATTCCACCTCACACCAGTCAGAATGGCTAAGATTAAAAACTCAAGAGACAACAAGTGCTGGCGAGGATGTGGAGAAAGAGGAACACTCCTCCACTGTTGGTGGGATTGCAAAATGGTAAAACCGCTCTGGAAATCAGTTTGTTGGTTCCTCAGAAAATTGGGCATGTCACTTCCAGAGGACCCTGGCATACCACTCCTGGGCATATACCCAGAGGATTCCCCTGCATGCACTATTATACTCTTTTAACTTCCTAATTTCTGTTTTGCTTGTGTTTCTGTTTTGATTTTAATTGCTTCTGTTATTTTCCTTTCTTTCTCTATGCCTTATTGAAAACTACATCTACAGGTATTTGTTGCTTTTCCTGAACCTTCCTCCTCCTATGTTTCATCCAGTTCCAAATCTGAAGTATCAGTGGTAACAAAATGTAGATGATCTTTGAGCCACCATGGACCTTGCATTTCATTAAAGAGAGGCTTACTACTAGACTGAGTGGCTGAGATGTGTTGTTTCTGACATACACAGAATTCAACTTTATTCAGTTTCAACTGGGACACTTAAGGATTCCTGTTTTTTATTAGGAGTTTGTAGTCTATACTGGGCTTTGCTGGCCCTCATGGGTCAACAGTGACTTATTTTAAATGTGGGAAACACCCAGCTACAGCTTGTGATTTCTCAGTTCTTGTTCATTTTGTGGTCTATAGATACTGATTTTAAGTAAGAGCAACTATTTCCTATTTATTTATTCTTTCATAACAATGTAAATAAATATACATTATACAATTCCATTATGCTTTGACCAAAGTAGGTAGTTTATAGTATGAAGTCATACAACCACGAGGAATTCATCATGTTTTACCTAATGAAAGCTTAGGTTTTGTTTTTCTGGTTGAACATAAAGAATCTAAAGTAAATACCTTTCACTCCCTAAATCTCTTTGTATGTAAAAGTCACACTCACATTTCCTCTACTTTGCATCAGATATTTATAATAAAAGGGGAAACTGCAGTTAATAAGAATATAAAGGACTCTGAAAAATATGCTTTTAAAGTTCTTAGAATTTTTCAAGAAAATGTGTGCTGGCCAGGAGCTAGTGCATTGCATCTTACAGATGCCTGTCAGCAAAGCCAAAACAGTCAGTGTTGGCAGGGTTTTGGAGAAAAAGTGAATACCAGCATATTACTTGCATGACTATTAGTTGCTGTAGCTATTACAGAATACAGCATGAAGCTACCTTGAAGATAAAAACCAGAAGCCTACTATGATCCAGAGATCCTAACACTGGGTATGTATCAAAGGAGGTGAAAGCACTGTCCCCAGGAATTACCCACACTACTATGTCTGTTACAGCACTGTTCAATAGCCCTTGAGAGATATGAGTGGGTATACAACTTTTAATGCATGCACACATGCACACATACATGTCACATATTATTAAAAAGTATTCAGTTTTAAAAGGAAAATTTGTCATGTACTGCATGGGTTGGCCTGGAGAACACTGTACTAGGTGAAAGATGGTGAACACAGACAAATACAATATAGTTTTACTTACACATGTAATCATAAAAGCTAATCTCAGAACAGAAAAATATTATGATGTGCAGTGGGAGGTAATGTGTATATACTTGACATATGCTAAGAAGGTAGATCTTACATATTATCAGCACACATTGTAACCACATACCATGAGGGATATGTTAGTTAGAACATGGTGGTTATTTAAGTTTCTGTGTGTGTCATTGTATGTTTGAATGTATAGGTATTTTATATCAATGATACTGAATAAAGCAAGAAGTAGTGACCGCACTAAGTGCTGACAAATGATGAGGGATGTGAATGAGTGGGTAACTTAAATATTGCTGCTGAGAATATGAAATCTTTTCCAAGTTTTATTTTTAATTTTGAGATGGTGATAGGTTCATAAAACATGCAGTTTTATAAGTTTATAATGCAATGTCATCCAATAAAAATGTTACTCAGTTTCCAACAATGGTAACATCATGCAAAACTATATAATATCTCAACCATAATGTCATTGATGCAGCCACCACACATAACATCATCACAGTGCTCTTTGGTTGACTCTTTGATGGTTACACTCATGGGCTTCCCACTGTACCTCTCCTTAACCCTTACAGCCACTAATATTATCCATGTCTTTTAACAAGTCCAGTCATACTAGTTTTGAGTTCTGTCAGTAGGTTGCTCAGTGTGAGTTCTAGGTGGTATTTCATTGTATGGATATATCACCAGCCGTTAAACCAATCACTCTTTGGTTATGTAATGTTTGGCCTACTACTAATGAAGCTACTAAAAACATTTTTATATAGTAGTCGTAATAAAGTTACTATCAGTATTAGTAACCTGTGAATCATTTCCCAGTACCATTATATATTCTCAGCAGCAATATTTAAGTTACCCACTCATTCTTTGAGGGAGAGAGATGGTCAGCATCAAAGAAGGCAGTTAAAAGTTCACTAGCAATAGTGCATGTTGCATAATCACTATTAACTCCTGCCATGAGTCTCAGCTCTCAAAATCTCTTTGTGAACATAGTCTTTTGGTATGAATGAAGAAACTAGCTCAGACACAGTACATCCAATATTAAGCCACCAGAGAAACTGAGGAGTCTCTGATTCGGCAAAATCTTTCCTCTACCAACAAGCTTTGCCAAATGGGAAACATGACTGTATATTGTACAAGCTAATATTGGAAACAAGATTTAGGATCCATCTGGCTGAAATACTCTTCCATGGAAGCTCATCCTCCTTCGTCCATTACCATTCTCTCCTTTGCTCAACACTTTTCCCCTCTGGTTTCTCAAACTACTGAGAACACACGCATCCTCCCGCAGAAGGCAGAATTTGTTCCCTGGCAAATTCAGAGTTCTGTGAAAACCAAATAGAAGTAAAATCCAGAGAGAATCATGAGACCAAAAGTCTCTATTTGCTTTAATCACACTTTTGATTCCTTTTAGGTCTTTTAGCAGATGGACTTGGTATTTGGGGGATCATTGAAATCTCAAAAGGATGGGTGCCATTGGGATAGAGTTACTCACAAGGACATAGCCTGAAGCAAAACAAATGTCTTACTTCCTAGGAATTGAAAATGTCAACAGGATAAGCTTAAAACATCAATCTGCTCTTTCACAGAAAGGATCAGAGAAAGTGTAAAATGATCACAGATGCTCAGTTTGTAGAGCAGACATGGTGCAGTAAGAAAGAAGAAAGAATATTCCAACCAGTCACCAAAATTCTTTCTTTAGGTTGATTGAGCAGCAGGTTTTCCCTTTCTCTTTCCTTATTTCCTTTTCTTTCTTTCTTTCTTTCTTTCTTTCTTTCTTTCTTTCTTTCCTTCTTTCCTTCTTTCTTTCTTTCTTTCTTTCTTTCTTTCTTTCTTTCTTTCTTTCTCTCAGTATAAAACTAAAGCATGTTCTTTAAGGTAAAATGGAAGCTAAGTTTGTGACAAGAGAAAAACAATACATTATCAATAGTAGGGACAGCAAGCATGTCCAGAGTGTTTGCCAACATAGAAAGTGGGTTACATATTTTTACCTTATTTAATTCTCACAGTCCTTCATGGGTACAGGAGAGAGAGATAGCAGGGCATAAATAAGGGTTTTGGAAGAGGAGATACTAGCAACATGTGTTGAAATTGTCATGTTATCAAGTGTGTGTTATCCCCATCTTGTGGATATGTTCTGGGTCATCAGAAAGGGTAGTAGACATGAGGATGAAGATGAAATATCTTGGTATACATGGAATTCTAAGTAACCATCTTTTCCCAGCCCAATGTTTTCTCCCTGTAGTCCTGGTGACATTTCTGACCAAATAACTTTGTGGTAGAAAACTGTTGTATTTATGATAGGACTTTCTGTATCACTTTGTCTTGAGATGATATTCCATAGTTGATATCCAGAAATGTCTCCACACATTGTTACATATTTTTAGATAATAAAAAAAATTATCCCTGATGAAGAACTTTGTTAGGGATAATCCTTTCCAGCAACTGGAAGAAGTAGGTTTAAATTAAGCATGCATACCTTACTGTATGACACAGTTTGGTTGATTTAGAAAGTAAAGTAGGTTCAACTTACAAGATAGGAATTGCCATGCATTTTTGTCACAAGTAAGAATACAACTTTATATCAAGAATATTTCCTAAACATGTTGGGGAGATGTCTCTGTTTGTCTTATCTATCAGTATCTCTCTCTCTCTCTCTCTCTCTCTCTCTCTCTCTCTCTCTCTCTCTCTCACACACACACACACACACACACACACACACACACACACACACACACACCAGGGTTGATGTATACTCAGTGTAGGGGAGGAAGTAAAGCTAAGTAGCAAAAAGAGATCTATAAAGCTATAGTGTTGGCTTAATGGTAGTGTTTACTAAGAACTCAGGAGACTATGGTGAAATTTCTATATCTGGTGGGGAAACATGCCTTGAGTTTGATGTTTGATGCCTGTATTTCTTAATATGGAAGTCTTTTATTTATGTTCTTACTTGAATGGATTTGACAAAATTTATTTACACTTGCCAAGATTCAATCTCCTCTTATATAAAAATAAACATTTTACTCATGGTTAGAAACTTTAACAGGAATACATCTGATATGGAATATAGTAATTGGCATAAATGATTTCAATATAACATATAAGCATTTGTTCCATGTTCCTAAAGATGAAATGACTCTTACATAATAACATAAATTGAACCTTTTCTGTTTGTTGTAATTTTAAAGATGAAGACCAATATTCTCATCAGATGGTAGTCAACAAAAACTAACAAAATTCTGAGTTAGAATTTTTATAAAACAAGGGATATTACCCAAATCTAAGTAACACATGAGACATCTAACAGAATTTTAAAAACAAGGCAGGCATGATATTTAGGTAAAGGGAAAAAATGGACATCACAAACAATAGTTAAAGTGAAATCTAAGTGGATCAGGGCATAGATGGGGAAACTCACTTTAAAGACCAAATGATTCCTAAGCCACCAAGACAAACAAATTGTTTTACTGATTATACAGGTTATTTGTTATAATCTGAGCATTCACATGTTTAAATCCTTTTTGCCCCAGGATGTTGTTATGATTTAAGGGGTCATAGAGCTCCCAAATGGTAAGTTCTGGCTGGGGGATGTCGTGGCTACTCCTGGTTGTCAACTTGACTATATCTGGAATGAGCTACAATCCAGAATTGGAATCCTCCCCTGTGATCCTAATCTGGAAGCTGTGAGATACAAGTTTCTAACCTGGATCTTGGCATGGAGATCTTGAGGCATAGTGGCTATGAATTCCGGAAGATTAAGACGGGGAGATCTCTGAGTTCAAGGTCATCTGGGATTAAAGGCATGGTGGCATACACCTTTAATATGGGGCACACCTTTTGCTGGAGACCTACATAAGGAAGAAGGAATATTTACTCTTTCCTTCACCTGCTTGCCTTGTGGGACCGAGCAACTGCTAGATCCTTGAACTTTCATTCACAGCTTCTGCTGACCATTGTTGTGTAGTTGGACTAGGACTGTAAGTCATCAACAAATTCTCTTACTATATAGAGACTACCTATATGTTCTGTAACTCTAGGGAGCCCTGACTAATACAGGGGAGCTGGTCACAGCAGAGCGCTCTATGGTTATATCCACTTTTGGGTAAGTATAGGTTCTCTATATTCTGGCCCATGTCATGTGAAGAACATAAACAATACCTCCCTAGCACCACTGAAGCTGTCTCATCAAAATGCCTTTCTTGTCATAACAGATTGAACTATTATCCAGTCCCTGAGTCAAACTGCATCTTTCCTCTTTCAAATGTCTTCTGTCAGATAATTTTCCACTCAGGTTAAAAGAGAAGTAATTGTCTTGAGAGAAAATGTACCAGAACCATTGGAGCAGTGTGGGAACCCATGTACCACAAAAGCATTAAAAAGAAGAATGTTTGAAGTATCAACCATTCTGAGCAAAAGGCCCTAAATTCCAAGCTTGTTAAATAAGATGTTGACAAAGAATGACACATGAGGCATATTAACATAACTCTATCTGGGTGTTCATTCATTCTGTAAGTATTGAGTTTCCTACCATGTACCAGCATTCTTTGACACACACAAAAATATAACATTAATGATAAAAACACATACCTTATTTCAGAGTTGATGTTCTAGTGTGAAAGTGAGCCTCATTTCAAAACAAAAGCAAATATGTCACCCGAGGACATGTTTGACAAAAAAA
This sequence comes from Apodemus agrarius, assembly GCA_964023405.1. NCBI lineage: Eukaryota > Metazoa > Chordata > Mammalia > Rodentia > Muridae > Apodemus > Apodemus agrarius. Next base: position 59,281,584 of record OZ030024.1, on the reverse strand, counting down.
ATAATTAACAGTGAAGTAAACAAAGATATGTTACCTCAGATGAACAATCTCATTCAAATTCATCCTCTTTGAGGAAGTGGTATTTTGGTTTGAGACCAGTACGATGAACAAAGAGTAAACCAGGATAACAGAAGGCAAACATGGAAAAATGACACAGGCAACATCCTTGAAACAAAAGCAGGCTTGGAAGACTAAAGAGACTAGGGGAGGCGGTGAAGTGCATTGAGAGAAAGGCAGAGGTGTGGACAGATGGAGAAGTGCCATATACACTGCAGCAACCTACAGGCCCCGTTTAAAGTTTTCAGTTTTAATTTGAATGAATGGAGAACAAGAAGAAGTGCCTACGGAAGAAAGAGCATGGTACGACATCTGATTTGAAAGGATCACTTGGGTCATTTGGAGATTTGTTTTGGAAGTATGGAAAAAAACAGAGTATAGGACATCAAGCAGACATCACAGAATTCAGAGAGGATGGTGGCCAATTGATTTGTTTAGTATCCATTAACCTAGTGTGGTGCTAAGGAGTCAGATGCTGGAGCTGTGGTCAAGTTTGAAGCTGTTTGCCTGCTGAGAAAGGGGGCATCAAGACAGACTCTGAGACCCTTGGCTAGAGTGTTGCTCCTGAAAGGTAGCTCTTCCAACCAAGTGATTGATGCACTGGCAGGATGTATGCAAGGTTTCTGGGGATCAAATAAGATCTGAGAATAAAGCTCAGATTTAGATGCCTACTAGACACCAGAGAACACAATTGTCAGAAGAATTGCATTTTTATAATTTTAGTTAGATTTAATTTGGAACATTTTACAAAAAGATAAACATTAAGTTATTGGATTTTTTTTATGAGATTATCCAAGAATCAGCTATGACATAGCTGAGATCATTCCAGCACTTATAGGTCAAGACATTAACAAAATTAAAGAAAAAAGTTGTTTGTAGTGGCTCATTTACTATCTGGTATCTGAGAAGGTGAGACAAGAGGAATACTACATGTTCAAGGTCAGCCTTGGCTAGATAATGAAATAGTAAGGAAGATAAAACATGTGAACATCAGAAGAAATGATCAAAGTAGTGTATTAAATAACTCATAGAGTTAAGTGAGGGAGAAAATGTTACTCCAAGGGCTAGAAAATGCACAGTGGCTAAGAATATATAGTACACTTCCATATGACCCAGATGTGACTTCCAACACCAACATCATGTGACTTAAAACCAACCACCTGTGACTTCAGCTTCTGGGAGTCCCACATCTCTAGCTTCTGTTGGCATCCTCATGATAAAATTAATAAACACAAATTTTAAAATGGAATTTATGGCTTCAGATAATATAAAATATGCCACATAACTGAAGGTGGAAATCCATCATTTTACTTTATGTGAGCAAGAAATGATCAAGGCAATCATTATTAGTGAGTTGGTAGTTTAGTCTTACTGTAAGTATTGTTAATTGTAAATTAACCAGCATAGCTTTCAATATCAGACATGCATGCATCTAAATATAGATAAAAATCAAGTTTTGTCATATGTAACATTTGTGGTACAAACAGAGGCATATGTCTAACTCTGCAGAACTCTTTTAGGAACAAAATGATTATTTCAAAATTCTTATAGGTACAGAAACCAAGCACATAAATTATGTTAAGTCAGTTTGACTTGTTCAACAAGGACATAGAAACAATCAATCAAGAAATAAACTAAAAAAATCACTGCCACCACAGTAAGTATACTTCAGTTACTGTGGCTCAAATATAGCCATGCTGTATGAAGCTTGGTACCTTCAACTCATGCCACAGGGGAATGGCTGGCAAGTTCTTGTCTCTGCCCATAACCCCTTCTTAGATACTTGCCCTCCCTCTCAGGCAGTGCCAGTCCAATGTCACCTTGAAAATATGATCTCTGACTGATTTTCCCACTCTTGCCATATGGTGCTTGTAATGTCATGCCCCCGAAACAAACATTTGATTATTTTAGCAAAATCCTTAGTATTTTGTTTTAAGTTGCTGCTAGAAACTTTCACCATTACTATAATTCATTCAGCTTATATAATGTCAACATTCTTATGATGGTGGATCATTAATCTCAGAATGACCTAATCATCTCAAAGCAAAGTATATGGAAAATTAAGATAATATTTCACGTAACTGGTACCATTTGTTAAAAGAACATTCAATACAATGATTGTGCCGAATGCTTCGATATCTCACTGTTGCTTACAACATCCTGAGAGCTGGGTTATTGCTCTTACATGAGAGGAAATGAGGCAACTATGATTAACTTACAAAAACCACACTGCACTGGGATTGAGACTGACTCTCCCAAAGATCCTGCTTTTCCTCTATGCCTTGCTTAGTGTCACAGCATGCCCATCCACAGTTGCATCTGTCTGACTCATTCCTCATAAATATCCATTGAGGTTTCTATTGTGTAGGAGAGAGGGGCCAAGAGTCTGATACATTGCAATACATTTCAATCTTCAAATACTATTTTAATTGACTCTGACGAAACTTAAAAGACTCATTTAAAAGACCCAGTGTGAGGAACATCAAGGCAACTGTCATGAAGATGGAATGCTCATGTTTAGTTAGTCTTCCAGTGACTGCCTCTTTCTGGGTAGTAGTGAGGTAACTGCCCTCCCTTCACTGGAACAGATGATGTGACTCTTCCAGAATTTACCTGATTCACAAGAGCCTTTGTATAATTAGAATGTAGCAGTATTCTTTACAGCAGGCCAAACACATATCCTAATACAACTTCTTAATGGGGAAAATAAATAGCTAGGAATATGGTGACTAAAAAGGAAGGTGGCCTGGGATCGTATCATCCCCCTTTGTTGAAAGTACCTAATGCAAGTCACTGTGCATTTACTATTCATGTTCAGCTTCTTTACTGGAGACAACAAAAGTCTGAAAGGAAAATTGTTAGGGAATTTTCACCTTAAAGTTAACATTCATGGAGGAACACAAGGTTATTTTGAGATGTCCAGATGTAAAATTTTCATAATTAAACAAATATTTTATAATATGCTGCTTTTTCTATGGGAAGTACTTAATTGAATATGTAATGATGAAGATTAGAAAAAAAGTATTTTAGCTGCAGTAAAGAAAACAACTGATCTAAGTTGATATTATTGTAGCTATACATGATTTTCTGTTTGTAACTGGCTATATATTTTTCTACTGTAATTCAGTGACAAAATGAATATTGGGAATGAGGATTCTATAAAAAAATTCAAAAATCTAATGATTGTTAAACAATAAAACTTTCCTTTATGTCTGTGTATGATGTGTGTGTGTGTGTGTGTGTGTGTGTGTGTGTGTGTTCACTTGAAAGTCACATTTCAAATTTGTGTATCATTTGTCAGGGTTTTATTTGTCACATCATGTCTCCCAGACTTGGAAAGATACTGGACTAGGCACAGAGATTCATGTGTTCCTGTCTCCTTTAATACTGGGGTTAGAAATGTTCACCACTGCAGTCAGTATTTTAGGCAGGTTCATACTTTAGGATAGAACCATCTTCTCAGCTCTCCAAAAGCATGGTTTATTAAGTAACTTTTGTTGATTAGTTTTCAGTCTATGCCTTTTTAAATTTGTTCAATATTTTGAACAGTACTTTAGTTCTATAAATTATTGTAGTTTTCAAAGACTGAGTCCCACTAAAATATCAAAATAGAATCTCTATTTTGAAAATGATTTCTCATATTTTAGCTTCTTTGATCTAAAGTCAAGACAATGTCTTTAAAATAATCAATATATATGGACTTATTTGTGGGAATTTTAAAATATGTTATCCTGTCATATACTAACATAAATATACTATGCTAACACAAACACCACTCCTTTTAGGGCAACAGGTAGGCTAAAGTTGGATCCAAACCTCTCCTCCTTTACTCTAGATCCAGTCCACCCAGAATCATCCTCAGCTTTGTAGTAGAAAACCTGCTGTGGTTTCTCTTTCCTCTCTGAGAACATCTCCAATACATCACAAAAAATCTCCAATCTTCCTTCCCTCAACTGTTTCCACTCTCTAAGCCTACAACATCATCAGGCATTCTCTATGAATGCATCAGTGGAGCAGGCCAGGAAAGCAGGTAAACTAACTGAAGACTTTCACTACTCCCTGCTTGCCTCTAGATCTAATCTCCCAGTCACATCATTACCTCTGCCTTTCTTCCCTACCCCACTGTTCACATCTCCTGTAGATCCCACAGGCCTTTACCTCCTACTCTCCCTCTCCCAAGTTGCTGCTTCATTCTATCCCCCAAATTCTAGTAGGGGGATAACATAAGCAAATCCAGGTTGAACACTCTGCTCTCCTTCCTCCTGCCCCCTGGGAACCTCCTCAGACTTTTTTTAGTGTATTCCCATTCCTTTGTCATCTCCCAATACCCAGAAATGCATTTTACTTGTAATCCCCAGTACTCTCAGCTACCTGGTCCAAAGAAAATTTTCTACCTGGCAACACACAACCATTACATTCAGAAAATCCAAAGAAGAAACTAAAATTAAGGAACAAAACATTCCTCCAAATCCAGATCCATAAGCACCCCAAACTGAGATGCCTAGACACCAAAATAAAAATACAATAACATCCAGGGTTTCCATTAGAACCCATTCTTTCTACCACAGCAGGCCCAACTCTATGAAGATGATAGAATGCCTTAAAGTAGAAATTAATGAATCTTTTAAGAAATACAGAAAATACAAACAACGGGAGGAAAGGAACAAATCCCATAAAGAAATCCAGGAAAACACACACACACACACACACACACACACACACACAACAGTGGAAGGAAACAGATAAAACTGTTTAAGACTCAACTGAAATAGAATCAATAAAGAAAACACTAACTGAAAGAATTCTCAGAATGAAAACTTTAGGAATCTGAACAGTAACTATAGAGGCAAGCTTCACCAAAAGAATACAAAAGATTGAAGAAAGACTCTCAGGCATTGAAGATACAGCAGAAGAAATGGATAAAATAGTTGAAGGAAATGTTAAATCTAAAATGAAACAAAACAAAACAAAACAAAACAAAACAACAAACAAAAAACAACTAGCACAAAACATCCAGGAAATCTGGTACATTATGAAAAAGCCAAACCTAAGAATAATAGGAATGGAGAAAGGAGAAGAATCCCAGCTCATAGGCTCAGAAAAATACTTTCAGCAAAATTATAGAAGAAAATTGTCCTAACCTAAAGAAGGTGATACCTTTAAAGGTATAAGAAGTATACAGAATGCCAAAATGGATTGGACCAGTAAAGAAAGTCACTTCACCACATAAAAGTCAAAAGCATAACTGTACAGAATAAAGAATGAATAGTAAATGCTATAAGAGAAAAAAATATAAAGGCACACCCATGAGATTTACACATCTGACTTCTATACTGAGATGCCAAAAACCAGAAGGGCCTAGACAGATGTGGTGCAGATTCTGAAGAGATAACAGATGTCATTCCAGGGTACAATATCCAGCAAAGCATTCAATAACCATAAATGGAGAAATAAGACATCTCATGATAAAATCAAGTTAAATCAATATCTCTCAACAAATCTAGCCCTGAAGATGATAAAAGGAAAACTCCAACATAAGGAGTTTTAACTACACCCTCTAAAAACAAAGGGAATAAATAATCTCAGATCAGTAAAATCAAAACAAGGAAAACACACACACACACACACACACACACACACACACACACACAGAGAGAGAGAGACAGAAAGAGACTGAGAGACACCATTACCACCACCACCACCAAGGAACAACAAAATAAGAGGACTGAGCAATCATTGCTCAGTGATATTTCTCCATACCAATATTGTATTAATTCTGTAGTAAAAAGACAGAGTAATAGATTGAATGCAAAACTTGATCTATCCTGCTGCATCCAAGAAACACACCTTAACATCAAGGATAGATCTCAGAGAAAAGTGTTGGAAAAAATATCCAAATAAATAAACCTAAAAAAGCAAGCAAGTGTAGTCATTTTAATATGTAATGAAACAGACTTCAACTCAAAACTCATTAAAAGAGATAAGATAGGACTCTACCACATTCATCAAAGGAAAAGTCCACAAGATGACATTTGAATTCTTAACATTTATGCACTAAACACAAAGCCATCCAAGTGTGTAAAACAAACAAGCAGACAAACCTACCACAACTACAGCTTAAATCACATATTGGCCCCCACACATTGATAGTGGGAGACGTCAATATCCCACTTATAGCAATAGACAGGTCATTCAGACAAAAACTAAACAGAGAAGTGCTAGAACTAACAGATGTTATAAACCAAGTGTACCTAACATATTTACAGAACATTTCACTGAAACATAAAAGAATATACCTTCTTTGCACCTCACTGAACTTTCTCCAAAATTGACCACATACTCAGAAACTAAGCATTCTCAACTTGCACAAGAAAATTAAAATAACTCTCTGCATCCTATCAGATTAAAGCTTGGTATTCATCAACAACAAAAAAACAGAAAGCTTATACACTTAAGGAAACCGAACAACTCTCTTTGGAATGAAAAATGAGTCAAGACTGAAATAAAGAAATGAAAGATTCTCTAGAATTTAATAAAAACAAATACATAGTATACCCAAACTCATGGGACACAATGAAAGTGGTTCTAAGATGTTCATAGCACCAAGTGCCTACAATAAGGAAAACCAAACACTGGTTGGGGGGAGGGTATCAGTAAAATGACTCTGTATGACATTCTTCTGTACTCATAGATCAGTGCCTTATCTGTCATTATCATAAAAGCTTCCTCCTGTACCACATGGGAACACAGGCAGAGACCTACAGCTATACATTATGAAGAGATAGTCTAACAAGATACCTCCTTCAACTGTCTCACCTCAGAGCTCAGAGGACCCCGTAGAAGAGGAAGAGGAAGGTAAGTGCCAGAAAGCATGGAGGACATCAGCAGAAGGCCTTTTGAATCAACTAAGCAAGCCTCATATGAATGCACAGAGGCAAGCCCAAAGCAGACACAAGCCTGCATCAAGTCCTCTGTGTATATATTACAGCTTTCATCTTAGGAATTTTGTGAGACACCTGGGTGATTCATGTGCCCACTCTTGGGGATCTTTGCCTTGTTACTTTGCCTTGTCCAGTGTCAGTGTGATGATTTTGCTTTATTTTATTATATAACAATTTGTCTTGTTTGTTATCTCTTAGAAGCTTGTTCTTTTCTCTCTCTTTTTAAAAATTTTTTATTAGATATTTGCTTCATCCCCCCCTGCCCCTGCTCACCAACCCTCTCACTCCCACTTTCCTGACCTGGCATTCTCCTACACTGAGGCCTGAGCCTTCACAGGACCAAGGGCCTCTCCTCTCACTGATGTTTGACCAGGCCATCCTCTTCTACCTATGTAGCTGGAGCCATGGGTCCCTCCATGTGTACTTTTTGGCTTGTTCTCTAATGAGAGGGGTGCTGTTGTGGATAGCCCTTGTGCTGTTTGTATTTTTATGCTAATTCTACTTCCCCAAGAGGGACTGCCTGGGAGGAGGAGTGAATCTTGTACTCAGGTGACTTCTTGTGAACTTATCCTTAATGAATAAAGATTTCTAGGAACCAATCACTGGGCAATGAGTAGACTGGACTTCCTGTGGTTCGGAGAGGGGAAGAAGAGAGACAGGAAAAGGTGTCTTGATTTTGGACAGCGAGAGCTTAAAGGGCAATATGTATCTAACAAGAACCCTCCCCACCCCGAATTAGATGGCGGATCCATCAGAATTCGCCACCAGAGAAGTTATAATTAATATAGCTTACAAAATCAGAATGCCAGTTACCACACAACCCAAGTGATTGAGTTACCTGTTAATTCTGAACTAAGTTTTTGTGGTGTTTTCTTTCAAGTGGCAACTCAGCTGGGTTCCAGAGAGAAAGGTACAGCAGAAAAGCATGGGTTTGCAAGAAGTGCACCACAAAAGGCCGTGGGAATTTGGAAGTGTGAGACTGGCATGGTAGTAACCCTCCGGTGGGAACTTAGGTAGATGGAGAGATTTCGGAGCTCTGGGTCAGAGAGTGTCCATGAGTTGAGAACTGGCCGGCCAGCGGGCCAGTGCACTGCCGGTTTAGCATGGTTTGCTTTCTTATATTTCATGCTACAGGGGGCGGGGAACTAAAGCTACTAAAGCAACAGATAAAGGGTGACGTGGCTGAATGGGAGTATCCCAGTTGCCTACTCTGAACAGTGAGCATTGTGACACCCTTTGAGGGACAGTTCAGAAGGAGGTTAAGATTGTATTCAAACAAGCTATAAGAAGGAAATAATTTTTAAAAAACTGTGCAACTCACAATAAAACAGGGGATAAGAGTGTGTGGTGGGTTAGAAATGTAAGTGAGTAAACATTTCATATTCACTGGTTTCAGATCTCAGCTCTATCATTAACTGGCTCAATGTTTGGAGTCAATAAAATTGCCTCTCTGGGTCTCATTTTATCTCCATATAAAACATTGGGTTTAGCTCAGTTGATTTCTTAAATGCTTGCAATATTAAATGTTCTACAATGCCTGGTCTATATTAATTCAAATAGCAGATATTTATTGACTGTAGCCTTTAAGTAACACACGAAGCATACAGCTTTATTAAAAATCTATAGAAGTTATGGAGGTCTCAAAAAATAAGAGTATTTACTAGAAACATTTTCATGCAGAAGGCACACACATCTAAGCAAATTTTACTAGCTCCTCAGACCACTATATAGTTATATAAAAATAACATTGGAGAATGTTACAGACTGCTGATTTTTAGTGTTTTTTCCAATGCATTAGGTGATATCAATGTAATTCAGCTGTGGCATGGTTCCAAAGAATAAGATGTCACTCATTGAACTTGATTTTATATACATACAAACATCATAAAAATTTCATTAAAAGAACAAAGCTGTTCATCTCAAAACAACTTCAGAGTTTGACTGTTTCACGAAAGTTACTTAAACCCACTACTCACTAACCTATTGAACTATTGTGGAAATTATTCATTTTAAAAAAATATTTTCAAAATTTTCTTTGAAAGAAGAGTATTCATTACTTCTAGATTTAACATGTAACATGGTAATATAATATCAATTACTTAGCATTACCTAAACCTATAAAACAATGTAACCATTCTATATTTTATGACTAAAAATAATTATCAGTTTTAAAGTATCTTATTACATACAAAAATATTTTCTGCTTCCAAGAATGACCACATCACATTTTTGAGCTCTATTCCAATTTCACTAACAGTGACTACAGTTCATAATCAGATTCTCAGGAAGACTTTGCATGTTAACTTAAAAATTTTGGTGTCTTACAATATCATTGTGAGACAGTGAGAACATCCTCACTCGCTCAGTGCCACATATGGATTTCCCACACTTTTGTCAAATGCTTTTATTTTATAAGAATGCAATTGGAGAAAAATCACTAATTTTGATCTGTTCTTGACTTTTCTATATCCAGTTCGTAAAAAATGATAACTGTCTAATTTGTACTTGGAAACATGTTTCTTATTAATACTAATACATTTGCTAATATGCATGTTAGACAATTTTTATTGGGTAAAATCTAAATGTGTGATCTGGACTTTTAAAGTCTCTCAAACTGGCCACCCACTGAGCAGCATAACCAGATATCTAAGGACACACTTTCTAGCTGTGGATCTAGCATCACAACAAAAATACTTTGGATCTCTGAATAAAAATACACTATTGCAATTTTATGAGGTCCCATTTGTCAATTCTTGATCTTAGAGCATAAGCTATTGGTGTTCTGTTCAGAAACTTTCCCCCTGTGCCCATGTCCTCAAGGGTCTTCCCCAGTTTCTTTTCTATTAGTTTCAGTGTGTCTGGTTTTATGTGGAAGTCCTTGATCCACTTGGAGTTGAGCTTAGTACGAGGAGATAAGAGCGAATCAATTCGCATTCTTCTGCATGCTGACCTCCAATTGAACTAACGCCATTTGTTGAAAAGGCTTCTTTCCACTGGATGGTTGTAGGTCCTTTATCAAAGATCAAGTGACCATAATTCTGTGGGTTCATATCTGGATCTTCAATTCTATTCCATTGATCTACTTGCCTGTCACTGTACCAATACCATGCAGTTTTTAACACAATTGTTCTGTAGTACTGCTTGAGGTTTGGGATATTGATTCCCCTAGAAGTTCTTTTATTGTTGAGAATAGTTTTAGCTATCCTGGGTTTTTTGTCATTCCAGATGAATTTGAGAATTGCTCTTTATAAATCTATGAAGAATTGATTTGGGATTTTGATGGCTATTGCATTGAATCTGTAGATTGCTTTTGGCAAGATGGCCATTTTTACTATATTAATCCTGCCGATCCAAGAGCATAGAAGCTTTTTCTGTCTTCTGAGGTCTTCTTTGATTTCTTTCTTCAAAGACTTGAAGTTCCTCTCATACAGATCTTTTACTTGTTTGGTTAGAGTCACACCAAGATACTTTATATTGCTTGTGGCTTCTGTAAGGCAAAGGACACTGTCAGAAGGACAAAATAGCCACCAACTAATTGGGAAAAGATCTTGACCAACCCCACATCCAACAGAGGGCTAACATCCAATATATACAAAGAACTCGAGAAGTTAAACCCCAGAGAACCAAATAATCCTATTAAAAAATGGGGTACAGAGATAAACAAAGAATTTTCCCCTGAAGAAATTCGGATGGCTGAGAAGCACCTTAAGAAATGTTCGACATCATTAGTCATTAGGGAAATGCAAATCAAAACAACTGTGGGATTTCACCTCACACCAGTCAGAATGACTAAGATTAAACACTCAGGAGACAGCAGGTGTTGGTGAGGATGTGGAGAAAGAGGAACACTCCTCCACTGTTGGTGGGATTGCAAGATGGTACAATCACTATGGAAATCAGTCTGGCAGTTCCTCAGAAAATTGGGCATGACACTTCCGGAGGACCATGTCATACCACTCCTGGGCATATACCCAGAGGATTTCCCTGTAGGCAACAAGGACACATGCTCCACTATGTTCATAGAAGCCTTGTTTATAATAGCCAGAAGTTGGAAAGAACCCAGATGCCCCTCAATGGAGGAATGGGTACAGGAAATGAGGTATATTTATACAATGGAATACTACTCAGCAATTAAAAACAATGAATTCATGAAATTTGTAGGCAAATGGCTGGAACTGGAAAATATCATCCTAAGTGAGCTAACCCAATCACAAAAGAATACACATGAAATGCAATCACTGATTAGCCCAGAAGCTCTGAATACTCAAGACACATTAGCAAATCATATGATTCCCAAGAAGAAGGGAGGAAAGGGCCCTGGTCCTGAAAAGACTTGATCCAGTATTGTAGGGGAGTACCAGAACAGAGAAATGGGAGGGGGTGATTGGGAGAATGGGCAGAGGGAAGAGGACTTATAGGACTTATGGTGAGAGGGGAACTGGGAAAGGGGAAAGCATTCAGAATGTAAACAAAGAATATAGAAAATAAAAAATACACTATTGCTAGATGTGGCATGAGTATGCTATAATACCAAGCTGAAGCAGGAGGATTGCTATGAGATCTAGGTCAGGGACATCTTCTGCTGTAGAGTAATACCATATCTTGGAAAACTGACATAAAACTAAAGAAAAAAAAGAAAAAAATCAATTACTGAATAGCATATGAATTTATTCTGCTGTATCTGTATTTCTGCATATATATTATATAGGTACATATTTAGGTTAATGAATAATGCTGCTTAGGGAAGACTTTCTTGCATTTCAGTACAAGTATTTAGTGTTTTATTGTACAAAACGTCGTCTGTTTGTTTGTTTTTGTTTTTTCTTACATTACCATCTTATGTTTATTACCTAGCTCAAAAGTTTTAATTACATTTTATAAAATATAAACACTTTCTTTTGTTTTTATGAATATATTCAAATACAAATGTCTACTATTTTGAATTTTAGAGTATGGCATTAACTTTAAGAATCCTATGTGTTTCACTTTGCTAAAAGAAAATTTCTGGTTACCACATATGCACAAATGGAAAATAAGATATATTTGAACATTTAATTTCCTACCTTGTCCATTTGAAGTCTTTAAAGGTTAGCAATATATCACTGAAAAGTTTCCATTTTTTCTTATTGAAAATCTGATTTTCCATAAAAATGGCATTTTAAAAGTAAATTATTAGCAGATAAGTATGTGTTTGTTTGTGTGTGTGTGTGTGTGTGTGTGTGTGTGTGTGTGTCAGTGTGTGCATGGACATACATGCAGTGCATGCATGTGCATTTGTGTGTGCTGGTACACTTGCTTTTGTGTGCATCCATGAAATGAAAGGCCTGTGTCAATTGCCTTCCTTTACAGTTCTCCATGGTATATTTTCGGAGTCTCTCAGTGAGCCTTGAACCACTTTCTTAGCTAAACTGAGCAGCCTTGGCAGAAAGCGCTGCCTTGACCCTGAAGTTTGCCATTCATCTCTGTGCCCAGTGTTGGGCTCACAGACCTGCCCTACTGCCCTTATCTCCTTACATCAATGCTGGGGATCCGAACTCAGCTCCTCATGCTTGCACGACAGGCACTTCATCCACTGAGACGTCTCTATGCCTTGCAGTTGCTCTGAAAATACAGATTCGTGGAGCCTAGCATGACCTGGAATTCACTCTGTGGTGCAAACTGCCTTCCAAATCATGAATCTTCTCCCATTAGTCTTGCAAGTGCAGGGATGACAAGCATGTGCTACCTTGCTAGTAAACAGTGATTCTTTAGTTTGTATGCATGTAATCAGTATGTACAATATATAAAATATTGTTTGAAGTTAAAAGCTGGAATAACTACCTCATTCTCCTGACTACAGATGTACCCTTATCTATATAATGCTTTGAAAGATGAGAGAGACATTCCAAACTTTTGTTAAATAAAGAACTGTAGACAGTGTTTTTCTCAAAATACCAGTTAAGTCTTCACTGGTATAATTTAAATAATTTTTCTCCTCATTTCTCTAACATCTTTTCTTTCTTTTTATTTAAGAAACTCAATGATGTTGCTCTTAATAGTCTGGGACTCTATAACACGTTTCTCTAAGGAATGATGAGGGGAGGGCATAGCTCCTTTGCCTGCCCATGCCACTGTACAGCCGACAAGTGGTGTGGCCAGCTCCCAGATCCTCAGGCAGGCTTGCCCATGCCCCTGCCTCTAGGGTCAGCTCTGTTGTGCTGCCCAGATGAGGTGAAAGACTCACACTCTTGAGTGATATAGCTGGTGAGGGGCAGGGACAGCTCTCCTGCTCTCCTGACCCCAGGGCCAGGTCTTCTGCCAGGTGCAGGTGGTGAGGGGGGAGGCTGGAGGAGAGTATCTCTCCCTTTACCATGCCACTTCAGGGACACGCACGGTAGGGCCACCTTTCCCACATATATTTCCCTTGGTGCCAGTTCACCCACAACTCCTGCAACGTGTGGGGCCTGTTCTCCCTAGTACTTCAGCTGGCTAGGGACAGTATCTTCTCTCCTGCTCTCATACCTGTAGGTCTAGATCTCCCACAATGCCCAAGGAAGAGATGGGGCTAGTTCTGCACATACCCTGGACATCAGTGTGTCCTTGGATGGCCCCAGAGCAGGGACATCAGCATTGTCTTGTTGGTAACAGAGCCCTGCTGCTGCAGGACCAAGGGACCAAATATGGCTCCCAATGGCCTCACAGTTCAAATACGGCTCCCAATGGCCTCACAGATCAAATATGGCTCCCAGTGGCCTCACAGGTCAAATACGGTTCCTAGTGACCTCACAGATCAAATATGGCTCCCAGTGGCCTCACAGGTCAAATACGGTTCCTAGTGACCTCACAGATCAAATATGGCTCCCAGTGGCCTCACAGATCAAATATAGCTCCCAGTAGTGTCACATATCAGCCCCACTATGGTCTCAGGTCTCTTTACTGGCTGCTCACATCAGGCTGTTCCTCACTACCCTGGAGCCTCCAGTTCTACCACTTTTCATTGTGCCCATATTCTTCTGGTTTTCTTTCTCTTCCATTTCACTACCATGAGTTTCTGGGTACTCAGAAACTCAGCAGTGGTTTCAGAAGTGCTATGTCCCACTAGTGCATTATAATGCTAGGCAAAGGTCATCTCAGACACAGTCTTTTCATCCTCTTAGGCCTGTGTGGAAACAGACTGGTGGTCATCTCAGACTAACTCCTCAACCAGGCCACTTGAAGTGGCCTTTTGCAAGAGTCATCTGTCTTAGGACTCACTCCTTTCTGGGGTTCATGGCCCCAGGTGGAACTTTTCTAGTCTCCAGCTTGCTTTCTATCTGGGGAGCCTATCTGGGCCTGCCTGGCACCTTACTGTTGGTTGTCTCAGACTCTCTTTTTGGGGGGAATGTTGGGCCACTAATCATTCTGTTGTTCACAGGTCAGAACACTGAGTATAGACATAGGCTCATCCTCTCTATCACATACTGATGCACATGTGACACAGAACCCTGCAGTGACTCCAGGAACAGGTATGTTTACCATTTGTAAAAGCTAACAAAAATATGCATTCTAACAAGGCATATGTGCCTATTCATTTTTACATAAAGGGATAAGTCTTAGTTAAATGCTTGATACAGCAAAATGAGGAAGATCTAACATGTTCCAGAGCTGCTCATCACTTCAATTTTTATCATCACCAATGTCTTTTCACATGAACACATAGTACAGAATGGCAGAAGTATATTTAAGACCATTTCAGAAAATTTTGGAAATACTACTGTAATCTTAAGCCAAAATTCCCTGAATGATTGTTTAATGAAAGTCAAGCCAGCATCTCAAATAAAAATTTTTAAAATGAAATATTTTAACCCAATCCAACTTGATACCTCCTGATGAATGATGTAAGAAAATATTAAAGCTCTTTCTTTTTCATAATTAAACCATTATGCTTCCGTGAGAACAGAAACTTTTGTGCATACAGTAAGCCACTGTAATTTATAGCATGCAGTACTATCTCAGGCTGAATCTGTTGACTGGTGCAGTGGTGTGATGGCACACAGAGCACAAAGCTGTGTGCCAAACAGAGCTGCAGCAATGCCCTGCCATGCTGTTCAGACAGGGACTCTAGAAACTCCACAGATAAATTAAATTTGAATTAACTTTTCTTTGTTGAAAATTCAAAAAGTTGTATTGTTGCTGAGTACAGCCTCTCCCATTAAGTTACAGGATTCCAATATGGGATCACATCCCACAGTTAAAGGCACTGTGCTCTGGATATAAGCCTTGGTTATAACTCTCCATACAACAACCTTCAAGATATACGTCAACTAGTAAGTGACTTCATCTTTCTTTGTAAGAGAGATAGAAGTTGCTTGTTCATCTATTGTGATGCATACGGTCTCCTCTTGAGGGTAGACACTGTATTTTTTAGTCAGTGTTCTTTGGGATCAGATCACTAATGTTCAAAGGCAAAGCAGATGGATGTCCCAAATCAGAAAACAAACTTACCATTTCTCTCCTTTACTTTGCCTTCAGAATTGATCATGTCTAATGTGGTTGTTAATATTCAACTTCCTCTTCCTGTGCAGTATTATGGGAGGGCATCAATCACATCTTTATTATCTATTCTTAAAATTTCAGCAACCACCTACAGTTTCTGATACATAGTAGGAACTTAGTAAATACCTGTTTATAGTAGGTTATTTTCTTTTAGTTCTTTAAAAAGATAGTAAGTATATGACATTATATTTTATAGGAACTTTTCTTGATCACACCTATTTCACCATTACCTAATATCATTTTTAATAGGGAGAAGACATATGATTGGTGTTAATTGACTTCAGAAGTTAAGACCTTATGTTAAATGGCAATGACAGGAAACACTACATATTGCCAACACTAGTAAAAGGTGCCTAATAAGGATCATTACTACAAGCATGTTTATGTTCAGGGTATAAAAATCATTTTCAAGTTACCAAAGTTATCTTTCATCAAAATTTCATCCTGACTTTAAAATACAGAAATACTTGTTAAAGAATATCTGTGGATACTGTGTTACTAACCTGGGGTAAATAAATAATTCACATGCTCAAAACTTGAAAAAAATGACAAATCCTTATAAAAGCATTGAAAATCATTACCATCGCAAAATTCTGTAATTTATTTTACAATAAGAGTTGACGGGGCATCCTTAGGGAATTTTTTTCTCAGGAAAGGCAAAGAAGTACCTGATAAACTTTTTATGCCACAGAACTAAATGTTAAACAGCTTTATGGCTGGCTGGAAAATGTGTTTTCGTTTCACTAGCTAAATATTTCTCTGAAACTCATATCATCTTTTCCAAATTCTGCTATGATACCCTCTTTCAGGATGCAGCTTAGTAGGTCTTCAGCCCCTGTCATTCTTCTTCAGGCCTATGAGAAATATCTAATCTTTTCCTACTGAATGTCTTGTGTTTTTAGATACAGGAAATGCATGGCTTGTCTGATCTAAGAATAATTTTTGTTATGAAATTAAGAGGCCAGAATATCCTGCTCTAAACAGAGATACCTCGTAGGAAATGATACTTGAAAATATGAATAAGTGTCTCATTGTAGGGTTGTTCCTGAAATTTGATGCAACAAAATGAGTATTGCTCAGAATGGTTAGTTCTTGGCCGTGCTGTCTTCATTTCATGCCTTTCATTATCAGATGAAGGTGAATGATTCTGGGAAAGTCCTGGAAATAAAGCATCAGCTACATCAGCAACAAAAGTCATTTAAAACACAATTGATAAAGTACTAACACTTCAATGATCTGGTGACTATATTAGATGAGAGATTTGGTATTCCTGAACTTAATAAAATGGGAGTGTATTGGAAAATATGGGTTCTTTCTTTACTTTGTGTTGTTTTTGTTTTGTTGTTGTTGTTTTTTTCATAAGGCAATACCGCTTAAATGAGCAGCGGTGCCTGTAGTCACACACAGTAGGGTCCTTTTATTAATGTCACACTGAATTTGGAGTAGAGATCTGTATGGAAACCTGATTCACATTTGATGAATTTTTCATTAATTATTGAAAACTGTTAAGTCTTTCATCAATGGAAGGACTGCATATTAAACATAAAAAAACATCTTCCATGGATCTTGGCATATCCAAATACTTGGGTATTTTTTCCTATTTATATTAAATGATCAGAGGGGGAAAAAGTGGTATGTTTTACCTGTGTTTAAGTACTATTAATTTTCTTCACGAAAACTATAAAACATATATATAGAATTTCTCAAGTATTTACTCAAGGCATTTAAAAATAAGATTAACCATATCTACAGATGTTTAGAGTAGCCTACACAGACATGACATGCTTATATATGAAAAAGTGCCGGAATAAATATAATCTTTTATAGAAAGTTCTAGGGCTGGAGAGATTGCTCAGTACTTAAGAACATTTGTTGCTCTCCTGAAGGATCTGGGTTCAGCTCCTAATACCCATACGGCAGCTCACAACCATCCGTAACTCAAGTAACAAGGGTTCTGACATCTTATTCAAATATCCACAGGCACCAGGAATGTACATGGTGCCCATAAATAAATGCAGGCAAAACAGGCACACATATAAATATAATGCAATAATATAATATATTAATATAAATCTACAGAAAAATAAATTTTAGTTTGATATTTATAATAATATTTCATTTAAATAATTAAATCCCACCTACATTCCTTATTTCAATGATTAGTCTATACCTTTTAATGAACATGGATTCTTCTCTCATACAATACATCCTGGCCATAGCTTCACCCTTCTCCATTTCTCCCAACTCCTCCCCCCACACACCTCCCGGCTCCTACAGATCCACTTCCTTCCCTGTCTGTTTCCCTTCAGAAAGGAGCAGATCTTCAAGAGACAACAACCAAACGTGATGAACTATGAATGTGTCCATGAGCCCACTGGTGATAAATTCAATCTCTGGTTCCTCTCTTGTCCTACAGAGTTTAGGATAAAGCTTAAAATGGCAAGTGTCTACCTGAGTGTGGTTTCTTTTTCTTCCTCTGACCAGAAGTGTTCATCAACTGCCCTGTTTCCAACAGGAGCATTTATTACGTGTTCCCCTGCATCCCAGTATCCCTCCAAGTTTTCCTTAGCAGCCCTCTAACATCCTTTATGTAGAGTAAGTCCAAATTGACTCTGGAGAACAATTAAAATAATATAATTTGAGTTTAGATGTGTATATGTATACGACCAGCACTCAGCAAACTAAGGCAGGAGATTCATGAGTTTAACATTAATTTGAGCAGTAAAGCTAGACTCGATTTAAACAGACAAACAAACACCTTTAAGTCAAACTAAATAAATGCATTTTTTAAATAAAACTGGAACATCATGTAAGTGTGTATCTATATATGCATAATTTGTTTGATCTCCTTGTAACCCCATACCAGAATAGAAATAGAAAGAGTAGAATTAGTTCAAAACATGAATAATGTTTTTGAAAGATTATACTTTGCTCAATGTATAATTGTTTCATCTATAGAAGTATTTGGAGAAGTTTACCAGGTGTCAGATTTTTTTTAAACTACCATTATATTATATTACAGCAACATTATACTGTTGTATTTACCTGAATGTCAGTTTTCTGAAATGATGGAACACCAGAAGTTGTGTTCATTCTGCAAAAGCTGAGGTGTTTGTATCCAACCAAGACATACGTATAGAACCGTGGCCCTTTGCCGAAGCTCTGATGTGCCACGCACCCACTTTCCTCAGTCTAATTTCATATCCACTAAGGAAGGTTTTGAATTTGCCTGAAATATAAGTTAATAAAAGTAGATTTCAAATTATGTACCCATAGCTGATGTTTATTGACACTAATTACTTCTAGGTAAAGCAAGTTCCAGCATCTGCACTGTTGTGAGAAGTACCAAGTTCACCAAGAAAGTGGCCCAATGTCAGAGATTTTGCCAACTTAATATCAGCCCTTAACCTTTCTTCTGATTTTACCTTACATTGCTCTCTACAATGGACAAACTTTCAAAGAAATTACAATATATGTAGTCAAGTTAAGTGATAAACAGTCATATAGTCATTATGGGATATTTCTCTAAATGTCTTAAGTCGAGAAATTACACAGTAGTTTGACCATTATCTTTATAATATGCACCAAATGTTTATATCAACAGGATTTGTAAAAATAAACACTTGGTACCCAAGAAGGAGAAGTATGTGATGGAATTTTGGTTTGCTACAAATAGGGAGAGTAATGGCTCCCAACCACTGTTCCTGCACTGTTCTGTAGCATAGGAAAGTAAACTCCCAACCCTTTTCTTTGAAGCCAGTCATTCTGATCCAAAAAAGAACTAGAGGCACATCTCACTTAGAAATATAGATGCACATTTTAAATTAAACAATAGAACACAGAAGGTAGCACTACACTAGAAGAATATTTCACTATGGACAAATGGGATTCCATCCAGGATCCAGAAACTGATTCACTATTTCAGAATGCATTAATAATATCTAGCATATTAATAAGTCAAAGGAGGAAAAAACAAATGATGTCTTCAACATATGTTGATTTGACATTTGAAAATTTTAATTACCCATCGCTGATTCAAGAAGAAAACATCTTTAAAAATAAGAAGAGAAAGAAGTTGCATTTAAATGAAATTATGTATTTCAATCACAACTTATATGATGAATAAGGAGATGCTGGAGGCATTACATATAATGCCTGAAATACAGCATGGATTCCCAACTACTATTTGAAATGTTGGGGACTAACGACATGTGGGAGGCATTGGTATAAAAGCTGAGATGGCAGTGCTCCATCCATTTGTCTCATGACATAGACGGAGAGCCTCCCGAGTGCCAGCCATATTTCCTATGATGCCCTGACAAGAGAATGACTTGGCTATGCTCCAGAGGCTTACACTCCAGTGGGCCAAATGCAGATGCACTTGGAAAAGGAAAAACCATTGGCAGAGCAGCAGTTGCCCTTTCAAACTTAGTTGGCTATTAGTGTTCACTTACATCTAAGTTAACAATCAATTAGTAAAGATTATTGAATTTAAAACATGTTAGTGAAAGAAAGCTAAAAACCATGCTGGAGAGACTATTTTTGATTAATAAATATGAAACACCTTTTCAGGAGAATGATTGTAATGTTCAATTTCCATTTTCAACTTTATTGGATTGGCCATTAGTGAGGGAACCTTTGGCATTTCTGTCAGGGAGTTTCTGGAAATAATTAACTAAAGAGGAAATCCTACCTCAAATGTGAACAGTCCTGTACCATACACTATGATTATAGATAGAATAAAAAGGGAAGGAAGGAAGCCAGCCAAAGTGACAGGCAGCATTTCTCTTATTTTTTTTTACAATATTTTTAAGTTTCTGTATATGTGTACAGTACTTACATTGGTTCCCCTTCTCATCCTTGTACCTCCCCTCACTTTGCATATTCTCCATCATTCCTCCTATCCAACCCTCTCTTCCTTAATTATTATTCTCTCTCTCTTTCACTCTCTCTCCCCCCACACATATACACAAACTCATACACACATGCATACACACCTACATATACACACATGTATACACACACATGCACACACTTATACTCACAAGCACACACACACATGCGCATACATTCACACTCACACACTCACACTCATGCACACTTACACACATAAATAAATACATAAATACAATTTGCTGAGTCCATTTAGGTTGTTAATATAT
This sequence comes from Apodemus agrarius, assembly GCA_964023405.1. Taxonomy (NCBI): domain Eukaryota; kingdom Metazoa; phylum Chordata; class Mammalia; order Rodentia; family Muridae; genus Apodemus; species Apodemus agrarius. Next base: position 59,260,910 of record OZ030024.1, on the reverse strand, counting down.
TATGTTTTTAGGGCTGACCACAGAGTATTTCATAACCAATTAGAGGATCCATCTCTGGAAAAGATTCATTCTCCCTCTCTTTTTAGTTATTAATTGCCCATAGCTCTTCTAGATATGGTAGTATGCATGTGAACATATGAACATGTGAGCAAGCATCCTGTTGTTTTTGATGCCACAGCCAATGATGACCTCTCCCACCATGATGGATTGTATCCTGAAACTATGAGCCTGTTTGGGTAAAGCAAGGAGAAAAGTAACCACTTTCTGAATTGTGGTTGGAATGTATATTATATGGTATTTAAAATATGTCTAGCAGTTTTCAGGTTCATAATACATTGTTATTAACTGGAGTCAACAAGCTGTACATTAGATCTTGTGAACTTGTGTATCCTTTAGTGTCTGCCAGTTCTTTGCCCACTCTGGGACCACACAATATATACTTTTCTTCTATGAGCTCAACTGTGCATATTTCATATGTAGATGAGATCACATGTGTTTGTCTTTCTGTGTTTCACTTATTTAATGTTCTCCATGCTGTGCTAAATAACATTTTTTTTAGTCTGAATAGTATTCTGTTTTGCAAATATGCTACATTACTATTTACAGTTTCCACACCAACAAATAAATCCTTAAAATATCATCAACAAATACATTCTCAACATGTATCACATAAAAGAATGTAATGATAATGTCCAGCAAAAATATATCTTATATTAATATGATAATGGAGAGAGAAAAACATTTTTTCAAGAGGACAAAGGCACACAACTTACAAATACCCACTCCGCCAATAAAACATGTTCAGTTTCACCAAACAAAACTTAAATGACTAGAAGTTGTAAACTTTTGGTAAGCGTTAAAAACTTACTAACTAGTATGAGTGGAACAGTTGGGGATTCTATATGCATTTCTTAGTTTATACATTAATTCAATATAAATATTTGAAGAAAACCTCAACATATATGAATGTTTTAATTACTAATACTCTTTCAAATATCATTCTAAAATTAATTTTAGCATATGCTTCAAGGGAGTGCATATATGTGCTTGATAATAAAAGTATGTGTGTTATTTTAAAGCCAGATATTATAGAAATATTAAAATTTCATGACTAGGGACTGTGAATAAATTTCCCTATAATCAATATTGCTAAATAGTATGTGGTGGCTAACCCCAATAAGGTCTTTAAGACCAGTTTTTAAAGTTGTACACATTAAATTTTTGAGTGAAAAGTGACAATTTAGTTTCTACAATATGACTATGTTACTATTCAGAAAAAGGCACATGTAGGGAGGAGAGAGTATGATATATCTTCATTTATATCCATCTCTAATGGGTCAGGTTCTCCAAATTTTTTTTACTTCTTTTATTATTAAGTATATTTAATTGATGAATAAAAATCATAAAATTATACATATCAATGCTACACTGAATGCTTTGGCTCATGCATACATTAAGTAATGTTTAAGTCATAATGTGTAACCTTTAAAATGAAATAAAATGAAATAAACCCAATATTGTTATTATTATAATAAAAAAATCTTAAGATTTAACAACATTTTTCTTGAGAATGAATCTATTGAATACTGGTTTCCAATTATCTTTGAGAAAAGGGTTTTTTCCATATATAGTGGTGTGGTGAAATTCTAGCAAAAGTTAACTTTATGAACAAGTTAATAATGTACATTGTGAATTATTTATATGCACCTTGAAGCTTTAAGGCAGAGAGGGCAGCTCTGAATTTCTCTCACTTTCAGAACATAATCCTCCCTTTGACTGTGGTCTTCTCCACATTAATGAGGTCCACAGAGCAGAGTACGTATTAGTTATAGTTCAGGTCTTGAGTGTGCTGGGTACTCCTATTGTCACCTTCTACAGGCTGATCACGAGCAAAAGAGGATTCAGCTGACCGAAGTTTAGTCATTCTTGGGTTCAGTTATGATCTAGCAGAGGAAAGGATATACTTAGAGACATTGCAACAAGTATTATTTTTTTAAGATGTCTTAGGTGGAAGGACACTTCTCCCTGTAACCCCACACCCCTCTCTCAGTCATAGAGGAAGTTTGGTGTTTGGGAATATCTGAAATTTGATTCTAAAGTCTGCTTCATCCAAGTGCTGTCCTATTGTTTTCTATTCTGTTTGAAATTTGTCATCTGAGTAAACATTGTTGGACGTTGGGCTGAGGGTGAGCTGGGGTATGGGGAAGGGGGATGGGCTGGGGAGGATTGGTGCTTCTTTGGTTCAGTTTCCAGAGGGGGTGGATTCCAATGAGCACTGCCATAGATGCAGTAGAACAACTCATTCCTGCTTTTTTATAGTTTTTCTGATCTGCCCTGTGCCTCAGATGGGGCTCACAGTGGACCTGAAGGCACCCACAACAGTCATAGGCTCTTACAAACAATTTGCCTTCCTTCTAACTACCACTATGAATATGTGTCTAGACTAAGATGTCTTTTTTTCTAAGATGTGACTCAAATTCATCATGTTGTGGTTTGTCTGTATGCTGGACAGCTATCAGAATAAAGCATTTGTTAAAAATGTTTTCCAAATATTCTTATAGATCATTCATTTGTCAACAAATTGGCACATTGGTTGAATCCTGTCTGGCAGGTATACACAGCATTGACTTGAATTATTTCCTTCCTAAACCTGTTACCAGCACTTTGAAAGGGTAAAAACCATTACTCCATGTCTCACCCATTCCCTGTAATTCAAAAACTCATTCTTCTCAGAGAAATGACCCTGTCTTCCACAGGATTGAAGAAAAATTGTATACTGTGCTTCAAAAGTGCCAAGACCCATTAAATACTGGGGCAGACAGTGAGGAAGCCAGACTCAAGCACGAGCACGGCTTAGCGTTTTGACATGCAGCCTCTTTGTGTTTCTAGGTTGGAAAACTAACCTACGATAGAACAGTGTGCTTTCAGGATGAAAAAGAGAAACACAGAACTTCTATGTTTGTAGCACATCCTGCTGTTGAAGCCGCACAGCACATACGGTGCTCTGGCTGAACTTCACTAGTTCCTGATAAGCATTTAAATATTGTAAGGTCTCCTTGGATTTTATCTTGGGTGGCCTGAAAACCTTAAGTGACAGAGATCTCATGTGAAATAACACTTGCCTGATCAAATTTCCTCTTTTCTTCCCATTTCCTTGCCTGGAAATGTCACTGGTATTTTAGTGCAGAGATCACTAGGTGGATAAGTCTCAAAGAAAGAATGATACCACCAAGGCTCATACGTGCTTTGTTTCTGAATGCTGAAGATTCCCCTAGATTATTGTAACTTTTATATTGAAACAAAACCTACCAGGAAATGAGACTAGGCTCATGCCAAATGAAGCATAACAATATTGAAGGAGGAACAAGCATGGTACAGAATGGAGTTTAAGATACACATAACTTCCTAGGGCTGACACACCTCTATAAACTGAGCAACCGGAGCAGCAACAACAAAAATGATGACATCTAAAGGCCATAGTCCCCAAATCAGGGTGCTATCTAGCAGGCATGGTTTCTCCAGACATTATCTCCTTGGCTTGGCTTTCTGAGCCACCCTGTGGCTCTGCATGAGTGTGTGTGTGTGTGTGTGTGTGTGTGTGTGTGTGTGTGTGTCTGTCTGTCTGTCTGTCTGTCTGTCTGTGTATTCCTGATAGCTCTGTCAGAGTATCAGTCTTCCTGCTTATGTCTCCCTCTATCCTAACACCTCCATTTTAATGCACATCTTTAAATTCCTTAGCTCCATCGTACGTCTCGGGGCTATCCAGTCTCAGCTTCCTGGTTCTCCAGGCAGTGTCAGGGTTGGGATCCCTCTTGTAGCATAGGTTTCAAACTGGACCAGTCATTGGATAGACAGTCCCATAATTTCGGTGCCACCTTTACCCCAGCACATCCTGTAGGAAGGACAAATTGTAGGTTCAAGGTTTTGTGTTTGGGTTGGTGTTTCAAGCCCTCCATTGGAAGTCTTGCATGATTATAGGAAATAGCTGGGTCAGGCTCTGTATGCTCCATTGCTAGGAGTCTTAGCTAAGATCACTCTCAAGAACTCCTGGGAGTTTTCATTGCCAGCCTTGACTAGCCAAAAAAAAATCAAATGAATCATAAAAATGATTCTTAATAACCTTCTGCTATACTTCTGCTATACTCCTAGATTGGTACCTAGCTCAATATTCAGGCTTTCCCCAGCAGCTGATGGAAACAGATGCAGAGACCAACAGCCAGACAATTAGATGGAGCTTGGGGGATCCTGAAAAACAGGGCAAAGAGGGAGAAGGGTCAAGGACACCACAAGAAAACCCACAGAATCAACTACCCTGGCCCAAAGGTGCTCACAGAGACTAAACTACAAACCAGGAAGCCTTCACAGCACTGACCTAGTCCCTCCACACACATGTTACAGGTATGTAATGTGATCTTCTTATGAGATATCTATCAGTGGGAGCAGGGGTTGTCTCTGACTCTGTTGCCTTCCTTTGGTTGCATTGTCTGGCCTAGCATTACTGCAACTTGATATGCCAAGGCTCGTTGATATCCTTGGGAGCACTGCCTTTTTCTGAAGAGAAACTGAGGAGGAATGGTTGACGAGGAGTGGGAGGCTGGAAAGAAAGGAGGTGGAGAAAACAGTGAGCAGGATATAAAACAAACAAATAAGTACAAAAATGCCTAACATGATAATAAAAACATTTATCTCTAAACAAAGTTACATTTTGTAGATTGTGACATGAATATATGAATCTTGGATGAGTAGTTCTTCAATCAAGAACAGGGACAGCTAAGGAGTATACATCAATAAAATTCACTTAAACAATGCAGGGACAATATAATAACATCCAGAGAAACTAAAGAGATGATGGCTGTCAAACTGAGAAGGAACCATCACTGGCGCAATAATGGCTCATCTACATGTTGTTAACATGGGGAATCTCTTCCCTTCTTGGAATTATGATGGATTTTTTTATTATAATAAAAATGAGTATAGAAACAAGCAACTATTGAATGAAATATAAAATCTATATAAGTAAATAGTATCAAAAGTGTAATTTAAAATTAAAGCATTTTTATAGTCTAAACTTCTCACAGAAAATTCCCTTGAGGGGGCAAAATTTGAAAGATATTTTTGTGGAGAGGAGGAAGTCTGTAGAAGGGAAAAAACATCATCCATGGAAAACTCTGTATTTCTAGAAAGTGTATTGTTTGAGTGAAGAGAAGTTGAACTCATTATCTGGATTTGATTTTCAGTGCTAGGGACTGAACCCAGAGCATCACATATGCTAGACAAGCATTTTGGCCTATAAGCTAAATCCTCATTCCATGATTTCACTATTTGGAATGAGTAACTTACACACACACACACACACACACACACACACAGAGAGAGAGAGAGAGAGAGAGAGAGAGAGAGAGAGAGAGAGAGAGAAATTGTAAGGAACTCTTACTATATTTTTTATTTGTTTTAAACTAAATTTCACAGTACAGAACTTCTGTAAACATGAAAAATGCAGAGGTGAGCATATTGCATTTTTTTTCTATTTAGTTTGGAAATCACTACATTTCAACATAAACAATATTGCCTTTTTCTTTTGAAGGCATTCAAAACCCCTCATTACTTTTTGTCCAATGTGTCTCACATGAGAAGTGGCAGGTCTTGTTTAATTGTTATTTGGGATTTTTCTTTAGTTAAATTTATTTATTAAGTGTGTATGTGCATATGTGTATGTACATGTGTACCAATGTGTGTGTTCACATGTGTGAATGCATGTGTGTGAGTGCATATGTGTGCTTATATGTGTGTGTATGTATGACATGCTATGCACTTTGGAGTGAAAAGACAGCCTGTCAGGATTACTTATCTTCCTTTACCGTGTGGGTCCTAGGGATCAAACTCAGTCAACCTCGGCAGCAGGAGCCTTAACCATTTAGCTATCTTTCTCAACTGGTTGGTTTTATTTTAATATAATATTTTAATTTAATCTCATGATGTAGCCCAGGCTGGCCTTGAACTCAGAAGTCTACTGGTCTAACATTCCAAGTTCTGGTATAGGTGTACACACCTCATCAAGCTGAGAAGTATTTCTTAGGAACAAACTCCCTGTCTTTGGTCAAGGTGGTCTCAAAATTTTTTAAATAATTTGTGTCTCTAGAAAAGTATTGATGGAAGAGAACAAGCATCCTGGATCAACACACACCCCTCATTTCTTGTCTTCTGAAACTGGCTCACCCGAAGCCTCAACAGGACCCAATCTACAATGCCTTGTGAGGGTTCTCACATTTTAAAAAAAATCTTAGACTGCTCAATCACTAGACTAGTTTGTTACATGGACCCATCACTCCAGTGAATGCCTTTAAAAAGTGAGAAAACATCTGCTTAGTCAGCTCACAGATACATAAAAATTGCTATATAATTTTTTAAACAATTAAAGAGAATCTATGCAGTTAGAAGGATATTTTAAATAACACAAATAATTTACATTCAGCACGAAGCATATGGCCAGAATTTAATGAATGGTTGACTCATAATGATAGTCTAACTAAAACAGTCAGCTAGTAAGGACATGAAATTTCAAGTTGATACTTTTACTATTCTCTTCTTAAAATCATATAAAGGAGAGAAACAACCATAATGTGCCCATTGTGGCACTGTTGTAACACATCAGGCTCAAACCATTAAGGGCCAGGCCAATGACTGAGAAACAGGGGGGAAAGAAAGTAAGACTTTGAAAATTAGAGAGACCAGTAACTAAATATCAGAAGGAAGATTCAGCCTTGCAATGTTTAAGGCAAATATTGCCCTTCTCCATGTGTATACATATGTGCATGCATGTATGTGCATGTGTGTGTGTTTGTTTGTGTATGGTTATGTTTACAGGCCTTTCCAAAATGTGAAACTACTCAATGGAATGCTAATTTTTATTGTTACAATCTTTGTGGATTTCTGCCCAGATTTTCTTTATCTCAACCTCACTCTCCATTACTCTTGTTAAACCCCAGCTAGCCACACAATAGAGGTAACAGTAGCCGCTGTTTTTCACATTCAGCTTTTCCCATCCTGTCCCTGTCACCACCACAGAAGGACCCTTTCTCGCATATTTTGATACTTTCCCATATATAACAACATCCTTTCTCCTTCTGCATTCTATGAACACTTTAAGGTGCTGAAAGTGGACTCTGAGTAGCTGTCTGGATCTTATTATAAAAGAGACGTGGTAGGTAGAGTGTGAAAAGTACCTGGACTTTCAGTCTCCCTTTTGTTGAAATATGCACACAACAATTCAGAATTTCTTTTACCAGAGATGGACTCCATGCTCTTCCCTCTCTGTAGAATTTGGGCTGGCCTTATACTTGCTCTGTAAGTGACAGGAAAAATAGGTTGAAAATTTCCTTTTTAAACCTCAATAGTCTTACCTATTATGAATAGATGATACAATACAAGAGTAGATGATACAATACTAACCTATAAGTGTTATTCCTTATGAAAATACAATCATCGAGATTCTATATTATTGACCTTGCACAAGACCAAATTGGAATGTCCAGAAGTGTGTTATTTTTATTTAACACCAGGCCTTCCCTTTTCCCCTGTGGGTTCAGATATGGAAAGGATTTGGCAGGGTCCAGGATCCAGAAAATGTTCATTTTCTTGATGCTGTCATGGAGAGAACATTGGCTTAGTGCCACTGCTGCTTTGGGGTCACAGCCAACCTGGGAATGAACAGCTGTTGTTATTCAGAAAAAATCATACAATATTTTGGAAGATGTTATTCTGGGAAAATTAAGAAGAAAATGGTGAGAAAAAAACTAAATGAAAACAATTTTAGAGCAAAAAGAATATTGGATGTTTCAGGAAGTGTTTGATATACCTTATAAGATAATCTAGAAGGTTAAAAGGCAAACAAGATTATATTGTCTCTACTAAGGCATTTAAAAGCACAGTAACAGAAGGAAAGAGTATGGGATCTGGAGTCAAGAGAAGCAGATGTGGTGTTGGCTAGAGCTACAGTTTTCCTGTGCCTTCATGCATATAGAGAGGAATGGCTTCCAGCTCTTTATGGATGCTTGACAAATATTTCAAACACATTTGTGCTTAGTATATAAACATTTGCTGATAGAGGCAATGTCATGCATCTTAGGTTTTCTTGGTACTATCATGTTGTCTGAAGCCATAGTTAGGTTTTCGTCATCCCAGAGAACCACAGCAGGTGGAAGCCACCAGCAGTCACCTAGTAGGTTTGACATGGAAGAGGCATGAAACGACTAAGCCAATTTTACTTAATTTAGAACATTATTTGTATTTAAAATGGCATTCTGTTAGCACATAATAGCTTCTTATCGTTGAAATGAGTTAGATATGTACAGTAACTCAGTGTTAACTTTTTCTATTTCAGTTACTAAAAAGGATAGCATATGCACAAACATTTTATAGACTTCTTAATTTTTTAATATGAAAATGGAAAATATAGATGAAAAACATTTAAGGCCTACTATAAAGAGAGTTGAGCTGTGTATTATATTTCCTTCTTAGACTGAGAAAGTAATTAAAAATGAATTTTCTTGATGGATTAATTGTATACTGGTTTAGAATGGAGGAAATTTCAAACTCAAAGTTCCTTTTACATTTTAATTTGTTTTTCCCCAGTGAGGCATACATTTTGAAAATTTATTGCTAAAGTTTGAAATACAATAAAACATTTTATTTTTATTAGCATACATTAATTGCACAAACTAATGGATTTTTTATCAAATATTCTTGAAAATGTAGAGCTCTCTGAATTTTAACAAAGTATTGATTCATGTAACTATTACACAAAATCATAATAAAAATAGTCTTATTGCTCAGCAAATACCCCTGTGCTAATCTCCCGTAGGTTCTTTATCTATTTTGGGTTACTGTGACAAAATACCTACAGTGGGTATTCTGTAAAGCAAAGGAGGTTTATTTTGGTTTACAGTTTGGAAGCTAGAATACACACATGGAGGAAACCACATCTGCTAAGGGCTTCCCTTACAAGGGAAGGGACCATGTTATGTGGTCATAACATGGTGAGTGGAGTCATTTGATGAGAGTGCTTTTTAGGGTAATAGGGGTCTGTAAGTGTGGTCAGGGAAGGTAACAAGCTTGCTTATAATAATCCCTGTGAGTACCAGTCTCATCCTGGGATATTAAAAACACTTCCAAGGAGGTATTGTTTTCTGGTAATCTCAATGAATTAGTCACTTCCAAGAGGTCCCACCTCTTAAACGTTCTACTAAATGTCCCTCAGTATTGTCACATCTGAGATCAACCCTCCAGCCCTATCGGACTCTGGGCCCAAATTACATCAAAACCACAGAGGCGGTCAAACACAAACCAGCACTACAATTTGCTTTTTCTACGATGGTTATAAAAATTGGAACACATAGAATGTACTCTATTAACCAGTTTACCCAGCACCATGGAGCTTGTATCTGGGAACTATGTCTTTCGAGTCCATTCCTTTTTTATCAGGAGTACTGTTCTATTATTTGAATACCTTGTTATATGTTTCCTATTTGCTGGCTGAAGGATGTTGTTCTTGTTTCCAGTTTGAGCTTTCTATGCACAGCATAAGATTAATTTTTTTCTTTTTCGAGATAGGGTTTCTCTGTATAACCCTGACTGTCCTGGAACTCACTCTGTAGACTAGGCTGGCTTCAAACTCAGAAATCCACCTGCCTCTGCCTCCCAAGTGCTGGGATTAAAGGCGTGCGCCACCACTGCCCGGCCACAGCATAACATTTTTAATCCTCAAAAGCACTTTATACAGCTCTAACTTCTCTCTGTTCGCACAGGCCGTAGGGATAGTAGTGTTCTTGCGTGATCACAGTTCATCATGGCTCTGCTTCTGGATGTCTAGGTTGTCGAACATACTCTAATGTATCTGTTTCATCTGCCTATCTTTCAGTAAATCCTTGAGCTCCTGCTTTTTTTTTTCCAGCTGGAAATTCCTCTCTTCAGTTCAGACAGGAAGCCTCCACTCTAGGTTCCTTTCATGCATTTGTTTTTACAACTCCCCCAATTGCTGAGACAAACTGCAGTAAGAAAATAAGAAAGTAAACAGAAATAGCAGGTGCTTATCCACAAAGTCCAATCGCTCCAAAGGTACCAATCCCACAGGAAGACTTCTCGTCCACACTGTTGGGCTCCTCTGGGTCCCTTTGCCACCACTGCTGCTGTGGCAGCCACTGTCATTGCTACCAGCACTATTGACTTGAGGATGAGCATAGTAACGGAGGAGCAGAGATGAAGGAGTGGGAAAGTAAAGGGTGGGAAGATAAGAGATTTCTGCCTTGTGTGAGCACATCTGGCATCTCCCCACCAGAACCCAAAGCTTTGTCATGAACTTTGGCCTGTCTTTGAGACTCTCTATTTCTGAGTGTTGTGCCACAGCACAAAGGTCTGGAGATTACAGAGGAGAAAATAGTGCGAGCCACTGATGATTCAGTGACATTTAGAGTCCTGCCCTTCTTGTTGCTGTTTGCTTCTGAGAAACTTCAAATGCTTGCCCATGTATTCTACCCATGTGTTCTGCCCATGACTTCTAGAATAAAAGGAAGAGACGCTGAAATGTTTGCACTCAATCTTATCTGAAACCAGAACCACAGTGGATCACTTTTTAATTTTTTTCTAATTTCCAAAGAGACAAGATAAGACTATCAGAGCTGTTCAGAGCAGGTGCTGTGATTCACCACTGTGACTCTGTCTCTGTGACCTTTGCTTCATTTGGTTTGTTGACTTTTTTAATTAACTTATTTACTTACATCCCAAATGCTATTCCTCCTCCCAGTCCCCCATCACAGACCCTCCTCCCACTAACCCTCCCTTTTTTTTCCTCTAAGTAAGTAAGGTCCCTTGGGTATCCCCTCACCCTGGCAGGTTGAGGTGAAGACTTTTCCACTGAGGCCAGGCAAGGAACCAATCCCACAGCCAGGCTATGTTTTAGGGACAGCCCGTGTTCCAGATGATGGGGCCCATGTGGAGACCAAGCAGCACATCTGCTACACATGTGCCAGGGACCTCAGTCCAGCCTATGTATGCTCTTCAGTTGGTGGCTCAGTCTCTGAGAGCTCCTAGGGGTCCAGGTTAGTTGACTCTGTTGGTCCTTCTGTGGAACTCCTATCCTCTTCAGGGCCTTCAATCTTTCCCCCAACTCTTCCATAAAAGTCCCCATCCTCTGTCCAATGTTTGGCTGTGGGTGTCTGTATTGTCTCAGTCAGCTGCTGGATAGACCCTCTCAGAGGGCAGTTATGCCCTCCTGTCTGCAAGCTTAAAAGAATATCATTAATAGTGTCCGGGACTGGTGCTTGCCCATGGGATGAATCTCAAGTTGGTCTGGTTATTAGTTGGCCATTCCTTTAGTCTCTGTTACATCTTCGTCCCTGTATTTCTTTTAAATAGTGCAAATTTTGGGACAAACATTTTGTGGGTGGGTTGATGTCCTTATCCCTCCAATGGAATACTCGCTACAGGAGGTTTCATATTCCCTCTCTGTATCATGCTCTGGACTCCTGGAAGCCTCCCCAGTGCCAGGTCTTTGTGACTGTCTTTTTGCTTCTTACTAATGACATTGGGTCAGAGGAGCTACCTTGTCCTCAACCAGGAGATTATTCTCTATTTCATTTCCTCTAGTAGTTCTTGAGTTCTATTTGTAATGTTCAGATACAGTTGCCTTAAAAGTTAATGGTATTGGGGTAATGGTGGCATATGCCTTTAACCCCAGCACTCGGGAGGCAGAGGCAGTCCGACCTCTGATTTCAAGGTCAGTCTGGACTACACAGAGAAAGTTCTAGGATAGGCATTGGTACACAGGGAAACCTCATCTCAAACAAACCAACAAAACAAAATAAAAAACAAACAAAAAACAATAAAAGTTGATGGTAAAAGAAAGAAATGGTGACAAAAAACTATGTTTATTATTTGGTCTTTACAATAGAACCAACCTGAGGCCTTAGGAGCTACATAAATCTTCTATAGCTGACTGTACCTATGAACATGACCCAACATACCTTACTTAAATGATATAAGAAAGTCTTGGTGATTGTTTTGTAACTCAATTGCATAGTCCTCAAGTATGAATCTTTTAGAGGACTATATCATGCCTTTCCCAAAGGTTCGCTGCTCTGAGATCTGAGCTCCACAGTGGTGGTTATCACAAGCTTGAATTTACCTAGTAGACTGCCTTCTACTAAGATTCTAGCTTGCATTTCCATCTGGGGATGGGAACATGTCTTCTGGAGAATCAGCCCTCAAGAGTAAGGGACATCTAATCAATAGGACATCAGTGACATGTCTGGGAATGCTGCCAGTTACTGGGTCTTCACTTTGCAATGCTAGTAACTTGAAGTGTTACTTGAATCAATTACTTGGAAGTGAGCAAGTTTGATCCTACCACTAAGCAGCACCAGGCAGGAGGGTCATGAGCTCAAGGCAAGACTGAACTGCAAAATAAGGCCTGTCCAAAATACAAAGACCCAAAATAATAACAGCAAAACTAATAACATCATAATTTTGTCATTTTTAATGTTTAAATATAAAGTGTTCTGGATCTTTATTTTTGTTGAAAGTAAATTCCCCAGAAAGCTTACCTTGACTCTACATCTTTTCTCTTGGGCACCAAGAGAATCAGTTCTAACATCATCTTTCTATTGCAGCATAGGAAGCATCTTTTATTATTCCTTAGAATGTTCTCTTTTCCAGGTAAACATTCATTTTCATTTCTTAAAGATATACTAAAAGTTGTGTCAAGACATAAATATCATCTTGGTTAGGACATTTTGTGGTAGATACTGTCTAGAAAGTACATATAAGTCACTACTAAGTTTTTTTTTTCAGAACATACCCACAGCATCAACCTTAAGAATAAACAAAAAACTTCATTACTCTCAGAACCTGAGGAATATAGTCCATTATGAATGTTGATTTTCTTCAAACTTTAAGCTGTTTATTTCAACAATAGTAGGCTGAGCATCAAAATCCTTCTATTTAGTTCATCTAGTATCAATCACAGTTAATATCTATGCTTTATGGATATCTTTTGCTGGGGTGTACGTGTATTCACATGTGTGTGAACATGTATACAAGTGCATGTGTACATGTGTGTATGTTGTGTAGAGGCCAGAGGTTGACATGGTACTCTTTATCAGTTGCTTTCCATGGTATTTACTGAGTCATGAAATCTCTTAATCCAAAATTGACTAAGTGAGCTACTGTACCTCACTGGCTATCCCTGAAGATCCTTCTTTGTCTTCAGGCCACCGTACCTTCTGTTCATGTGGATTCTGGGGATCCCAACTCTGGTCCTCATGCTGAAGGTCAAACACTATCCACAGTGCCATCATCTCAGATTTTCTTCACTGAGAAAATCTGAACACCAGCCAAAACTTCTTAATTTCTCATCAGCGATTTTTTCTTTTAATTTGCTTCTTGTTACCTATAAAAGGTGAGTATTTTTCTGTGTAGAAGCATACATAATATAAATTAGCAACAAATTTGCATCGTACATCCCTTTTACAAAACTGCTATCCCATGATATAACCCAAGGCCACTGTCGATTCTAGGGGAGGGGAGTGTTGTTGATACATGTAAATGGAAATAAGTTTGGTTCATTTTGCTGTGTATTTAGTATTATTATTTTACTTTTGTAACCTTGGCAAATCTAAAAATCATGTTGGATTGTTGATTTTATAGGAAACGAATTTAGTGACTGAAGGTTACAGAAACGAAACTGGAATCTGAACTAGAGGAAATCAGTGTCAAGTAAAATTATGAGCCAAAAAAAAAAAAATTCCACAGGGCCACAGTTTACCAGTGATCTCACATCCTCACATGTCCCTTGCTGTAGCCTGTGAAAGTATATGGCTCTAAATGAAGAAAAATGTCAGTACTATAAATCACTTTCTGAAGGTGTAAAGCTTGATTCTGTGGTCCATTTCTCAAAAAAGGAAATAAAAGTTTGATCATTAATTTAAAAGCAACAAAACAATGGTTGTCAATTTTCTTTCATATTTCAACCTATAACTTCCCTGAGATTCCCCTATTGCATATATTTAAACTCTCGTGCTTTCAGAGACAACGTTCCACATTACCAGTCTGGAAATGTAAAACTTCAATCGTCTCCACTTTTCAGCTGGGAAAAGTCAGGAAGTCATTTGTGTTGTCCTAATTTCAATGGTCAGAGCATGCGGAGAAAATCCACAATACAGTGGATCCCAAGGCCCTGCAGAATGTGTGTGTGTGTGTGTGTGTGTGTGTGTGTGTGAGTGTGTGTGTGTGTGTGTGTGTGTGTATGTGTGTGTGTTAGCACATATGTGTGTGTGTGTGTGTGTGTGTGTGTGTGTGTGTGTGAGAGAGAGAGAGAGAGAGAGAGAGAGAGAGAGAGAGAGAGAATCTTCTAATCTTAGATATTTGAGGAAACCTCATAATCTCAATAACTAATGTCTACAAAAACTAATGCCATTGTGTGGAAAGATAAAGAGGACTATTTTTATTAAGACATCTTCAATCTTTTTTCTGTGTTAGGTTGCACATCCAGAATCTCTTTATTATCCACAAGCTGCCTTACTCTTCCACTTGCCCTGCTGCATCACCTCTGTATGTAGCCCACAGGAGTCCACCTCACCCTCATGATCCCTCCTTTCCCTGCCATCTGCCACTGCCATCTTCCTTACAACTGCCACCTTATTGATGTCTCTAGTTGCATGTATGCATGGCTAGATACAAGGATTGCCCCTGATATCACTCTGGAAAATTCAGCAAGCTCCCTCCATGGGGTTTCCTAGTCTCTTTCCTTTCCTTCTGGAAGATAGGTTCTTGTTTAAGTTCCTGCTGCCAAAGCATAACCTTCTCAGCAATTATGCTGACATTTCATTCACTGGACTGTTGAATTGAATGTGAAAGCCACAACATAAGATCTGATATCAAACATTTCAGGAATTTTACTGATTGTGATTTCACCGAAAGTGAGTGCAGAACAATTGGAAATGGCTAAAGAAAGAGAAGACTAGCAAGATTTATTTAATAATGGAAACTCCAAGGGACTCTCTAAATAAGGAAAAAGTGTGCTTTGACAAAAGGTAGTATGTCATCCAAGATCCTCCATTTAAATATCAATTTCCTACTCTCAATCATGGCTTATTTGCTAGAGCTACAGTATAAGTTCAGGTCTTTTTTTCCAGGAAACTATGACTGTGCTCTGTGTTTTTCCAACAGTAAAAAGTAGAGAAAAGTCTATTTTAGTACATTAGTGAGCTTACAGCTGTGTTTAATGATGAAGGGTGTTCAGGATGTCTGATGTGATATGCTAGGCAAACCCAGGAGGCATTATTTAGCTTTGGCCCCTGGCCAGGAACAATAGAGATAATGACCAGTGGGAAATAACTCTTTGATTCAAGTGCCAGGGTCTATGGAAAAGGTTACATTAAAGAAACTTACATATAGTATAAGAGACTATATTAGTCATGAGTCAATGGTTCCTATTTCTTCCCTGTGTTTTACTATTAACAGGCCAGCAACTTATTTCAGCCATTTCACTCCTGGGCATATATGCAGAGACTTCCATGCCATACCATAGAGATAATAATTCTGTGTTTCTTGCTGATCTATCACTATAGCAAGGAGATAGAACAAACTAAGATGTCTGACAATAGATAAGTAGATTGTACAAATCTGCCCCACAAGCAAAACAAAGTATTATCTATTTCCAAAGAAAAATAAAATCACAAAATTTCCAGGAATCACAGATGGATGCAATACAGTGTACAATATTAAGGTTCCTTAATCTCAGAATGAAAAGCCTGCACATTCTCCACATGTGCAGATTCACCCATAGAATGTGCACATGTAGATAAGTAGACAAATGTACGTGAAAGGAAGAAAAGCTTACACATCCCCTACATAATCCAACTGCATTATGTATATGTGCAGATAAGTAAACAAATATACATGTAAGTTTGGGATAATATTTAGAAAGCAGACAAAGAAAGAATACTAAAATACAACAAAAGTTTTACAGAGAAGTCTCCACATGTGAAGTGTAGTTTGTATAGGTTCTTTGAGTGCTCTCTCAAGATATGACACATTCTCAATGCAAAATAAGCCCTTCAATGGACACCGTCTACATGTGATTCCATGGGAAGCTGCTATCTTACTGGGAGAACTGAATCTTAAATTCTGTTTTTCATTGACTATTTCTGTGGGAAGGAGTTCTTCATAGGTAATACTAAACTTTTGTATTTTATCCTTTAGACAAGAATTATAGATATTCAAATTATAGAGTGTGGAAATTGTTAGAAGTGTGCTCAAAATGTCATAATTTTGAGAATTCCTGGGAATACAGATTTATTGTTCCTAAATCTCAAAGAGTGACATGTCAGGAATTTGAAAACACTGAGAAACTTGTCTGTTACTTTTTTTTTTAACCGTATGTTATAATTGTAAACTGTGTCACTGTTGATGAATAAATGCACTGTTTTAATATTTAAAAAAGACCTGAAACTTGCTGGAAAGAGATTCAGTGTCAAAAAAATTACAAAGAATGCAAGGCGAATACAATGTAAGACACAGACACATGGCAGGATGAAGAGGGACAGAGGATGGATGAGTGGGCCTCTTCTTTGAGAAAGTTTCTTCATTTTCCAAACATGTAGCAACGCCTTCTGTACTGAGAGCAGATTCGGGCAAGCCAAGGCTGGATCCGTGAGTGTGGTTTTTACAGAGCTGCCGTTAACAATGCACCTTATGGTTACAAAGCATTGAGCAAATTGAGTGTTAAGAGTAAGTTCACCTCCAAATTCTAAGGTGATTACTTAGCAGCCATATTCCTATATACTGAGGAGCAGCCATATCAGTTGTGCATATGAAAGTACTCCATCTACTTTCTTGGAAAGCTAGCCTTTGGCTGTGGTTAAGATAGTCTCCCAACCTTCACAATCTCTCCTTCTCTCTTGGAATCTTTAGATCTTGTCAGTAAGTAAAGTCCCATTCTGTTCTCATTTAGTTATTAGGATTTTTCTTAAGCCCCAGCTGGCATTCTTGGCTCTTCTGATTCTCAATCTCCCATGTAGTCAAGGGTAAAACACTGTACCCTTCTCTTCTGAATTTTCTTGCTCTTAGCTTTTCCTGTTTTCTGGTCAGGATGATTGGGCCCCTATCCCTGCATCTGGGTCTGTGGGTAGGAAGCTCTGCTATGTGGGTCTTCGGTGTCATCGTCGATTTGCTCTCCTTCCCTGCTCTGTGTTCTAGCAGACATAATCTAATCTGTGTTATGTGACAAGACCAATTAGTCTCGCCCACTCAGCAGCCTTCTGTCCCTCCCCCTCAGCTGCTCTCCTCCTGGCACTCCACCTCTTTTAGGAAGTGAAGCTGGGAGCCAACTTTCCTAGCAGAATTCATTAGATGAATATGCAGGTCCAGATTGCATAAACGCTCACATCCTCCAATGGGACTGAAACTCGAGTTTTCTCACTTGTTTCATGTTTATATTTGTCAGGAGATTTCTAGCCACAGAGTTTCTTCACCAACTAGAAAGATGTAGGGACAAGATGAGGGGACATGGGAAGTCCAGAATTGGTCTAAATAAAATACAACAAACAGAAGCAGGTACCACCACTCTTTTTTGACTATGCTAGAAGTTAGTTATTAGCTAGAGAATTTTGTAAACAGAAATCTGCTGATGTGTCAGATGGAGGTAGCCTGCAGGGTCCAGGTGATAGATGGATGACACAAGTCACTTACAATTCAAGGGTCAAGTAAGTCCCCCCAATCAGAACATTGCCTCAAGGACAAGGCATAGAAACACAGAACAGCAGGTGGTATGCAGTTTTGATTAGTACTATTATTACATGACCAGATTGGAGCCACCAAATCTGGGTACAGAAGGTACCAGGAAAATCTGGCCCATCTGAATATTGGGAGTTCAAAGATAGAAATGCTTAAGGTTATTTCATTTGGCTTCTGCTATCAGAAGCAATTTTACATTTACAAACACACATGCACACACACCCGTGCACACACACATTGTTATTTTCATGACTTCTAAAGGAAAAATGAGTGCTATGTAATAATTTCTGTACTAATTAATTGTAGTAATTGATTGATAGCTGATAGGCTAAAGTTCACAGCTAATGACTATAAATACAATCCCATATTATCTGACAGAAATGTCAGAAGTAATTATCTCTGGGAGAACAGTCAAAGTAGAACATGAGCTATTTATTTTTCAATCAATGAACATTAACAAAATCAATATCATTTTTTAAAAAAAACCCTTTTTTCTGAATTCATTAAGGACAATGTTGTTTCCACTCCATCCTCCATCATCAGAGGTAGGTTGCCTCAAGGGAGATCACCACATTTCCTCCTAAATTTACAAATACAAGATGAGAAAAAAGAGAGGTAGAGGAAAGATCCAGAAAATAATTCTTGTCTAAACAATAAAAGTCTAATAAAACTTCCTGGATTTGAGCTCCCAGATAACATAACAGTATTTTGCATATTTTGGGTTTTTTGTATTCTGTAAATTTGAACTACAGAGTTTCTTGTCATCTGTTGCCAGGACACTGCTAACAGGACACCCCATGGTATTTAATGAGAGACTTTTCAGCCTCTCTCCTTCTGGTGTAAAAACCAACCCAATTACAGACACTTTGACTGCAATGGTGTCCTGCCTGCAAGATAAGCTAGTGCAATGGTATAGATAAGCTACTCCCAAAGCTTGTGGGAGTAACCAACCAAAATCTGATTTGACCTCATACCCACTTCACAAGCTAGAACCAAAACTCAACAGGGATTTTGTGACCAGGAATCAAAGGCTAGATAACCCAAATACCTAGTGTAAAATCAAATAATACTGGTCTACTAAAAGAATATAGCAATAAAATTACTCCTAACAATAAAATGCTATACTCATTGATAATTGTCTCCTTGGCCATCATCAGAGAAGCTTCCTCCAGTTACAGATGAGAACAAATGCAGGGTTCCAGAAATGCAATATGCAGAGTGTGAGAGATCTTGGAAAACACAGCTCTGAACAGGATGTTTCCACCAAATCCTTCCCTACTAGAGCATAGGGATCCCAACAGAAGAGGACATAGAATGAATGTAAGATCCAGAGGAACTTCTGGGCTAATTAATGAATATCCACTTATCAGTGACTGCATTCCATGTGTATTCTTTTGCGATTGGGTTACCTCACTTAGGATGATTGATTAGCCCAGAAGCTCTGAATACTCAAGATACAATTAACATATCAAATGATTCCCAAGAAGAAGGAAGGAGAGGGTCCTGGCCCTGAAAAGGCTGTATCCAGCATTGTAGGGGAGTACCAGGACAGAGAAATAGGAGAGGAGTGATTGGGGAATGGGCAGAGGGAAGAGGGCTTATGGGATTTATGGAGAGGGGTAACTGGGAAAGGGAAAGGCATTTGGAATGTAAACAAATAATATAGAAAATAAAATAAAATAAAAATAAGAGGAAAAGCTGAAGAAAATAAAACAAAAGACCCTCAAAAAAATCCAGAGGAAGCCCCAGGGAGTGGGGAGGCCTGACAGGGGTGGAGGGTGGGGACCTGCTCTTGGAGACAGGCAGGGAGGGGGAGTAGGGGAAAGGACAGAAGAATGGGGTGAGGATGGGATGAGGATGGGATGGGCAGCACAAAGGGGGAATGAACGACTGGACTGTAAAAGAGGATTAAAGATTAATCATCATCATCATCATCATCATCATCATCATCATCATCATCATCATCATAAATGAAAGAGCCAGAGGAGATGGAGGACACAAAGGGAACAAGGCCCTCTGAATCAGCGGGGTCAATGCTCATGGGAGCTGAAGAGACTGAGGCGGCACCCACAGCCTGCACAGGTTTGCACCAAATGGGGTCCTAGAGCTAAAAAAGAAGAAGCAGACACATAACCAAACCCTAACTCAGAAACAATCTGTGTGTGACAACCACTTGTAAATGAAAATTTTGTTTTCTCCAAGGGATTCTCCCTAGGGAAACAAACTTCTTAAAGGTAGGCTGCATGCCCAACAGTAGAAGCTTACAGGAAACAAAATCACTGGCATCCTTGGAGGCTCCTTGTCTCACAATGTCATGTCTGGGCTTGAGTTTTCTTCAATTTTAATTTTAACAATTCAATTTATTTATATATATATATATATATATATATATATAAATTATATGTAAATATACAATATACATATTATTTATTTTTCTCTCTTTACTTTTATGGAATTCCTCAATGCAAATGAGTGAGTCTCTGAATCTATTTCTATTTCTTGTGCCTTTTATTGGGCTCTTTTCCTTCTACTTCTTTGTATTGTCCTAGTCTGATATATTAGTTTTTGTTTTATGTTCATGTACTTTATTTTATTTCATTTATTATTGTCCCTGAGAATTCTATTTGTTTTCTAATAAAAGACAGAAAGAGAGTAGATCCAGATGGGAGAGAAGTGGGAGGCTCCTGGATGGAGCAGAGGGAGGGGAAACTAATCAGCCTTTACTATGTGAAATATATCCATTTTAAATAAAGCAAAAAAAAGAAAACAACAAATCACTTACACACAAATATGCATAGATTTAGGGAACTATAAACTATCTGGTAGTATGATAAAATTTCTACACTTATCTAGAACTTTCTCTGGGTTGGTACTGGAATTACATATCTTGGGATAGATACCTGTCTGCCCCAGAGTAATACAGGCAGTGAGTCACCTGGCTGGGGGAGGGCAAATATCGAACTGGGAATGAGGGTTGCTTCTAGAAGAGAGACCAGAAACCAGACACATTTGCACTAAGTTTTCTAAGAAAGATTCTTATTACAAGGTGAAAGAATACATGTGTTCAGGTTTAGAATGAGGAAACCAAAGAATAAAACTATATTTGAAAGAGTAAAAAATGTTCATTTTAACTCATTAAAATTAAAATATAATTGTGTGACTTCCCCTTTCCTTTTCCTTCCTCTAATATCTCCCATGTACCCCTATTCACTTTCAAACCAATAGCCTCTTTGATTATTTGTATTATTAATGGTAGTAAAATATTACATGTGAACAAATATAAAACTACATATACTTACAGTATAAGTTTTAATAATGTTGAATATGTAAAAGGGATTTAAGTTCCATTTTATTTATTAACTTTCATTATGTCAAAAATCTTACTGTCTTAACTCTGGCACAAACCATCATTTACACTGATCTGATCAATACTTAATGCATTCTTATATTACTGGAGAAATCTCTGCTTCTCATTGTGTTTGGATCATTATACCTACCTTTGAAACATTATGTAAGTGAATAGACTGAAATTCCAGACAATGAAGATGATATTCTTCAAGCTAAGTCAATAGAAATTTCATATTTTGATATTGGGACCTCAAAAGCGAGATGGCAAAAGGGACCCTGTAGAGCAGCCACAGCTGACTGGAATCTGTCCAGTCCCCTTTGGGCACTGATAGCCAGCATCATGCCTGTTTAGAAGAAGTGACCAATGAGGGAGAATGAGAGGAACCCAAATAGTGCAGATCTAATATTAGCTCTACAAGTCTAGCCATGGCACCTTCAATCTGATTCCCTAAATACTTGTGCAGGGAGCATTTGTTAGAGATATTACTGGAACTTAAACGCTGCTTTCACACGAGTGGTTACTTAGTGCAAGGTGATACTTATTCAAAGGCCTCTCATTGGCAGGTTTTTTTCTTTGTTTTGTTTTTGTGTATGCTGACAACAGAAAGAAAGATGTCAGAAAGAATTAGTGAGAAATTAAAGGAGAACTAGAGGAAAGGCAGGAAAGGAGTGTGTGTGGGGTGGGGAGGAATGAGAAGGGAAGATTTGGGAGTAAGGAAGGACCATTGGGGAAGAAATGTAGGAGGGCAGGGAGAGGAAAGATGACATGTGGCATGCATGTGACAGTAGTGTGTACAGTATGAGACTGTTGGAGAATTTAAACAGCGATAACAGAAAGATAACAAAACTAAGTGATAACTTAAAAATACACACAGACACAGACAAACGCACACATGCACACACACACACACACACACACATACGCACACGCACACTCACACACACATGCACACACACAGCTGAATCTCTTCTTCCACCAGAGTGTTAATGACTTGGTGAGTTGTTTGCATGTGTGGATGTAGGATTCTATATAAACACTGCATATGCATACCATTGAGCTACTGTTGGACATTGAAGTTATTTGTAGGGCTTTGCTCTTACAAATAGCACTGGGCTGGACCCGTGCAGGCAGCCTTAGAGACAGTCTTATTGTGTTATTGAATAAATTGTAGCGGGATTTTTAAAGAGGTCTAAGTATTAATCCATATTGAAATTATTTCCTCTGTGAAAGTTATATAGCCCCTGAACTTTTGTTTTATGTGTTTTCCTACACATTTTGTTTTTGGTAATGTGATTGGGAACTTTTTGATTTTCAGTTTTTAATTAGTCTATTTTAATGCCTTATCTTCCACTATATCTTATATGTATATTTTAGCTTATGTCTCTTGGCAGTTTCTCAACCAGAGACTTTGTTTTTCTTTCTTACAGATTTATTCATTTCTTGGAAATTTAATCTATCTGTTCTGTTCTTCAGATATGTTACCCTCCAAATTTATTGCCCATCCAAATTTATTAACTGTACTATATAAAAATAGCAGTGATTAACACTTTTCAAATATTTTGGTACCAATACTGTTTTTACCTTTTTAAGTAGTTTCTTTAATAGTAAGAGGCAAGTTACTTTTACTTTCATTTTACTCTGAATGAGACCGAGGTTAAATGGTAAAAGAGCTTGCTCCTACTTTAGTCAGCAACACAAGGGCATACGAAATTCATTATCTGCAGTTAAATTCTTAAATAGGGCCCTCAGGTCTAAATGCTTAAGTGGTCCTCTGTATGACTTCCTATGACAGAGCATTCAATAGTCTTAGAAACCTACGCTGTTGTCCACCATTTTTTGCTATTTTTTTTTTTTTTACTATTTATTAAAGTGAGGGAAGTACAATGTAGTGTAAGTCTCAAGCTACCATCAATGGGGCTGCTAGGCAGAAGTCTGGAATCTTTGCTTGATGGATGAATCAGTTCACAGTGACACTACATAATGTAGCATAAATCCTCTGATACTGCTTTTCTTCCTCATCATTTCTAGGTGCTCCTATTGTCTGAACCCAGGGGGAAAAAACAAGAAATAACAGAGCCCACTGACATGGTCTTACACAGTCATGGATCAGGTGGAAAATGGACTTGAAAATTTCTATCAGTCTCCATTTCCTAGTCATATGCAGGACACAGAGTAGAGTCACAGTAGAACACACACTATGACTAGAACAAAAGGCAAATGATAGTTTTGAGAGAAAAAAACCCTGTAATTTTCAAGTCATTATTCATGTAGGAAAATGAATTATCTGTAAGACCCCTCCATATTTTTTTACTGGACCAAGTTCTACTTAACAGATAATCAAGAGTGGTATTAGGTACCTTCACATGCATGATCAAAATCAGCTACCTATCTGGACGGTCCTATTCAACTGACAACTGAGGCTTGGGAGTTAGTTTCCTCAATGTCCCATAATGTTCCATTTTGTCTCTGCTTCCCTGTAAGCGTAGGCAAAGTCTTCCAAATGGATGTACAGGATTACTCTCTCCATACTTCTAATTAATACTCATATTGATATTATTGATGTGGTAACAAGTCTAAAACAAATGAGCAAAAAATTTAAGCTGTTCTTTGCTTAGCTCTACTTTTAACTTTTTTAAAAATTAAAATATAAAACTTATAAGTCTTCTTGAGGCATATGAATCTTGCCTTGATATGAGATCACTGTTTTATTGTTTTGACTTTAACTCTCTCTCTCTCTCTCTCTCTCTCTCTCTCTCTCTCTACACACACACACACATTCACACATACACGCACACATGCACGCGTGAGCGTGTGCGCGCACATGCCCGTGTGCGCGAGCAAACACACACACACACACACACACACACACACACAACATACAAACTTTTCTCTAATGATTAAGACTGATCTTCACAAGCTAAGCACATGCTTTTTATTCCAGGACTCAGGAGGCAGAGGGAGGCATATCTCTGAATTTGAGGCCAGCCTGGTCTACAGGCAAGCAACAGGACAGCCAGGGCTACACAGAGAAAGCTTACCTTGAAAACAAAGAAACAAAAGATCAAAACAATAACCAAATACTGATTATTTAGCTCTTAAATCTACTGGATCATTACTATCTTGGATGGAGCTAGGGATTGAACTTGTGTTCTAGCAATAAGTTACAACCAAACAAACACTAAACTATTCTGTGCCTGTTACTCACTATTGTTTTGCCCAAATGTTTAATTGACCTCAACTGTTGTCTTGAACAGTTAATTTCAAATAGTTAGTTTCAAATTGTATGTCTTCCTGGTTCTTTTTTTCTTATTTTCTCCCCAACAAAGACTTGTTCTTTGTGGTACATTTGGGGGAGTAGATACTGTTAGCTTGTTTTGTAATTACAGAGGAGCAACCTGTGATGCTTTCTTAACTCATAACCAACCAAACCTGCTGTCATTAAGCATAATTTAAATGGTGGGGTAAAAATGTTCAATTGTGGGTATATTTATTTTTGAAGTAGTCTATGGGTATCTAAAGTCAAAACAATTTGGGATTCTAGGCAGTGGATGTTGATGGCTTTTCAAAATAGTCTGGGAATAAGTGTTCTACTGAAGTACAATTATTATTGCTAACAAAATGTGCATTATCTAATATTCTTTTATGCCTGTAAACATAATAAATATAATTTTCCTATAATTTGAAAGAAACCAACTTAATAGTTGCAGGGACCAGCTCAGTAATAGCAGTAAGAAAAACAGACATGAGAATACACGGTGATGTCATGAGTTACAAGTGCAAGTCTTAATAACAATGACAAAACAAAACAAAAAGGACAGCACATACCCAAACACACCAAAAATTTAGCTTAAAAATATCATCATTTTTTATGGAAAAAGTCAATTTATAAATTATCTCTTGGGTTGGTTCTGATTTAAACTCTTGGCAAAACAATGAATAACACAGGCTCTAATGATGTCTCTGCTGGTTTGACATGAACCCACACGCATTGGATGCTTATGAAGTTAGTTCCAGCTTCCATGGTAGTGCTGGGCTTCTCAGAACAGCACGGACACTGACACTGAGAGCATCAATTTGTTTCGGAAGCTTGTACAATTGGCAGACAAACACATTGTATAGTTAGAGTACTCTGATAGTGCCAGGAGGTGCTGTGCTTTTGGAAAGCATGGGGACAGAAAAGAAGGAAGAACACTCAAAATTCAGGACCCGACAAGAATCTAGAAATACTGATTTTTAAATTATTTTATGTCTATGCTATCTGGTTTTATTCTGAAGTTTTTCCTTGGTACATTAAAGATGAATTATATAATGCAATCACAAATATTTAGTGTCTATATCATGTTACATAATGGTTTCTTCCAGAAAGATTAAACACTTAAATGCTAAAATGTTAAGAGAGTTCCTTCCCCCCGCCCCCGCCTCCCCAGGGAGCTGCACATTGTTTCATTGTTATTTGGCTACACACAATATTTTAAAAAATAATTTTTATGACATCTAAGGTTATAGGTGCAGTCTTTAAAGTCTTACAATATTAGATTTTTTTTCTAGAAATTAATGCTGCCACTTTTGCAACCATACATATTATAGTTATTAGATATTTAAGGAATGGATTCAGTGTACATGTTCAGTCAATGACATCATGCTTTCTTTTTTTGTAGATTTATTATTTCAGAATTTTGAAGCCAGAGAGGGTTAAGTTTAAATCTTGATCTAGTGACTATTTGCTTTGCGTATAGTTCACTTTCCTTGTCTAAGTGATAGGCAATCTCCCACGGAAGCACCCATTCTCGGCGCCATCTGTTTTCCTGGTGGTAAACTGCATTCCTATGGTGTGAGGGACTCATAATCACTGCCTGCAATTTTGAGAATAGACTTCCTGTCTGGAGGAAAAGGCACCATGAACATCCTGCTGCGTATGAACACCTATGATCTAGATCAGACCTTCAAAGTGTGTATCCGCTGCTAAAACATTTACCTTCTGACTTCCCGCCTTCTTCCCTTCTCAGAGTCTAGATGAGGCATTGTTTTAGGTATCTCAGATGCTGCTTGAGTCTTCTTGTCTCTGAGAAATGAGTTGTAGTGAGGCCTCCCATGTCTCTCCTCTTTATATCCACTGCCATAATGCTACCAGAAGCCCTTGAGAAATTTACTATTAAGAGAGTTTTTCCTAATTGTTTTTTTTCCTGCCACAGAACATGCTTCCATGTTCACAAATTACTGCTCATTTCTTTCCACATTGGAAGAATATTCATACGTTTAAATCTGCAAGGAATTCTACTCAGAATTCTAGAATTTATTTTTCTAGCTTTGTACATGGTTTTAATTAAAATTTCCTGATATTAATGAGAAATAACAATATCTATGTTCTCCAAGTACTAATGGCAGTCAATCCTGGGAACCGAGCACAGTGCTAAGTGTTTTCTGGGATCATCTGGATCCTAAACCAGCTGTGTCTATTGATACTCGTCGTTTATATGTAACAGTTACAGAGAATGTGAGCAATTATATAATTTCCTCAAAACTACATAGAAGATGATAGATAACTATTGTCTAATAATTATGACACAATCAACATGAATGCCTGGAACAAATAAGTAGAAAGGGTAGTGCTTTAGAGACTTAGAGACTTAGCCAGCAAAGGAAGTGGTTTTAAGATTATACAAATAAGGCTTTTGTTTGGAATTTGAAAAAAAAAATGTGTTTAGACTTTCCATTTAGAATAAAAGCACGAGAAGCCAAATAGTAGTCAAATTATCAATAGATAGGGAATGAAAACAGATGTGCGTGTCAGAGAGAGAGAGAGAGAGAGAGAGAGAGAGAGAGAGAGGAGCTGTGCTTCCTAATGGAGTTATGCTTGAAGATTCTGGAGTTGGGGAGTTGTGCGTACAGTATATTTTTGTTTGCTGATACTAAACGGAAAGTATGAATTAGCTACTAACAACAAATATTTAAAGAATATTTGGAGTCTTTAATGTAGAAAAATATATCTGAACAAGTCAGTGGCCAGAATAATTGGAGATATATTAGTAAGGGACACTCACAAGTAGCTATGGAATGTCAGAGAGTAGGGGTTTGGAAAAATGAAGAGTCAAAGAGTCACTCAATAGAACACAAAGCCTACTAGATAAACAATCCAGCTGCATACCGTCCTTTCACAGTGGTGAAAGCAGCTGTTGAGAATGCAATGCCCTGACTCGGAGCCCCCAGAATGTTAGCAGCATGGCGTTCTGAGCACAACCCAACATTCTCAGTTAATATTTATGAAGAATTCTTCGTAAGATTCTAATACAGTGAAATGAAGATGACACAGTTCTAATATAGGAAGTGACACTGTGGCTCATTCCCTGTGTCCCCACAAGTAAGCTGTCCCTTGCAGAGGTCCTCAGAGTGACTGTCCCTCCCACAGTGCTACCAGAATGCTGCATCACATTTTCTGCTTCCAGAATTAAAAAGATTTAAAGTTTATCTCACCAGCATCTTGCCAGAGCAATAAAAGTATATTCTGGAAAAATATGTTTTGAAAGCATTTATTTAGATGTAATGTTTTAAAATTCTAGGATATGGCAGAAGGCCGGTGAGCTTCTTATATCTGTTATGCTTATGAATAAGAATAAAATGATATGCACATAGATTATATCATTTTTCAAGTAAAAAGAATATAGCTATGGATCCCTATAATCACCTCCAAATAAGATAGAGCTGTTTGAGATTTGGTGCTCTAGCATTTTTTAAGTGGTACCCAGTAGTAAAAAGTGAAATATTTCCCACTTCTCTTCAAACACATACTCCTCACAAACCAAGACTATATGATATTTATACCCAGCAAAGCAATAGCTGGAGTGTTAAGGATGACTCCAGGTATATAATGCTGAATGTTTGTCCTAACGGGAATTTGAAGCTTATTTCTCCCCATTTATTAGGAAGGCCATATGGTGTGATTTAAGAATCTGAACAAAAAATAAAGCAGAAGATAAAATTATGTCTTCCTGTGAGCAGGTAACTGCAAAATTTCTTTTCCTTTTAGTTAAAAAACATACTAATTCTTACAAGACTCTTAAAAGTAAAGAAGAAGGTTCGATTTTATACTCAGTTAGTTGATGTCTTCCTACTGTTAAAACAAAACCACTTCTGTAGTACTGCAGTACTTCTCCAACTCCTATTGCATAGGAATGTCAGGCTAGGAGGGCTGTAGTTTTCTGAAGAAAGACTCTAGAAGAAGCTGAAGCAGCCATGGGAAATAGCAACCTTTAGTAGAGACTCATCTGAGCTGGGTGCTAATGTTAGAGAGGCTGTTATGATCAGACTTTTCCAGTACATTTACTTAAATTTTCATGATAGACATGCTCACATATACACATGCACATACATACACAGTTTGTGGGTTACGATCTCTGTGCTTAGACATATGAAGGAAAATAGAAAAGCGAGGGCTGTCTGTAAAGAAAAATGCTGACACCTTAAAATACACAGGAGCAAAATATGTACACAGTGAAAATGAAGAGGGCAGGGTGCACAGGTTCTTGGACTTTTTTTTGGTGAGACTTCAGGGAGCTCTCTCCAGATTCACAGTGATGTTTCTGTCTTGTCAGCATTTTTCTTTTATTTGTATTGGACTTTATGACATGGCTAAGAATAATAAATAATTTATAAGTTGCAATAATGGCCTACAATATTTCTGGCAGATTTAAAAAATTCTTTTCCAATAATTCATTTGATAAACTCTTGAGTTCTCATCTCTAGAACATTGCACGCACTGCTACTCCGTTTTAAGGGCTGTCTACCAATGGGCAGCGGTGCAGTCATTACCACTAAAGCCTGCACTTGTTGTGGATCCCTTTCTTGTCCCCTTCTATTTTTTCCCTTTAAGTAGCATGGATTTTCTTCTGGGTGTAATCTGATTCTTTGCAATGCAAAACAAAATCACAGGAAGAAAACGTTAATCATTAAGGTTCTCAAGGGAAATGGTTTTTTTTTTCATAACAACCATCACACTTGTAATATAATCTAATAAATATTTTTATCAGTCGCCCATACCTCTGAATGTGAGTGCATGTGGTAGTTTGACTGCTTTACTACACAAACTGGTATGGTGAAGCACAATGACATCTCCATATATATTCTTAAGGAGTAATATTGTCTTTTTTTCTTATTGACAACTTCTAGAGTACATATACTTAATGAACTTCCCTGGCTATTTACCAAAATGAGTTCAGTGTGTAAATTTTCACCTTTGTTCTCTTTTACAAGTGTTATGGGGGTAGATCTTTATCCCGAAGTAGGGGGTAGGATCTCAGAAATGGCTCTTTATTCCTGAAAGATTAGCCTGCTGTCTTTAATGATTAAGGGAATTCTCATATTACACCCCCCAGCACATGTAAGGCTGTGGGACATATTTCTAAAAGTAGAACGCAAGGTGCATTACATGATACATGGTTCCTGTTCTTTCCTGAACCTCTTAGTAAATAAAGATCAAATTCATAAAATGGGATGGTGCTGTTTAGCTGAAGACATTGGATTTTGCATTTGTAAAGTAAGAGTCTTTCTTATGGATGAAAAGGTTAGGGAAAACAAGAAAGGAGCCAGATAGAAATGGGGACTAGAGAGCAAGACTCTCAGTGATCATAGAGACATGGGAGAGCTAAAGATGAAGAAATTTAGGAAGACAGTTGAGCTGATTGCTAGATTCTTACAAAAAACAACCTTGGACTTCTTCTGAAGCCTATGTGCATTTCAATCTCATTACACTCCAGGGATGAAACACACATATCAAATGTTTCTGCACCTCCCTAGGAAGAGTAGCATTCTTTATTTTATTCTCAATGGGCTCTGTATGTATTCTGAACATTTTCAAATCCAGCATCTTAGTCTTAAGGCACAGCTCTGAACCTACAGTGTACTTCCTCAATTCCAAGAATGACATTTACTGAAATATGAGCTACTGGACAGTTGCTTTTCACATATGCAAACAAAGTCAACATTCTTCTCTTTACTAACCAACTTTCAATCTCTTGGCAGCTACTGACAATCAGATGATAGCAATGCTGAAGAGTTCATTGACATGATATAGAGGTCTTTTCAGTCATTTAGGATTGGGGAGAAATGACCTTGAAGTTGAATGAATAGGATCAGAGAGGTAAATGCCAAAAGTAAGGAAAGATTTGTGAACAAATTCTGTGAGTTTTATTTCTTCCTTGTTCTAAAAATACAATCATCAATACACAAATAAGATATACTTCAGGGGATTCTAAATACATATTATCTTTAAACAAAACTATAAGTTTAATAGTCTGTTTTCAGTGGATAATTAATATTTATAAACCAACCTGAACAAAACTTTCTCTCAAGTGATGCATTTTCCACACTTTGGGATGACGTTTCTCAGTCCCTGAGCAGATCTTATTAACTTAGTGATTTGAATCTAGGCCACTAAAAAATGAAGGTCTTCACCTCTGAGTTCCATTAGTTGATATATGCACCCTCAATTTTTTCATCATGCTGCACTCTCCCCAGCAACAATAGTGTCTGATTTGGGGCTTGATCAGTACCACAGGCTTTCTCTTACTTCTTAGTCAAATCTACATAGGATTCATGATGAGTGTGAAAGTTCTAGCAAACTCTACTGTTAAGTGGTGTTCTTCAAGCAAAATAAGTAACTCCTTAAGTAATCCTAGAAGGCGATGGGGGCCACTGGATCTTCTGTCATGTTCCGTGCTATCGCTTGTGTTTAGCAGCTGTGATCATCACTGACCACAGTTCACTGATGTTTGAAAAGAGCTGCCAGAAATGGAGTGTTAATCCTTTTCTGTGCCTCACATCCCTAGTTTATAAGCAAATGGCCATTTACACTGAACAGCTATGGGGATAGACTAATACATCATCCTCAACTTGTTACCCACTCTCTAATTCCAGATCTTAATTGCTGCATTTGAAGAGTAGAAGAAACAGAAAACAAAATGTAGTCATGTGGGGTAGTGTTATGTATGATACCCGAGGTAAAGAAAAGGCAGTGTTTTTAGATGAACTTTTCAACTCACATTTTTTTAAATTGTCTTGACAAACCAATGAAGATTCACAATTATATAATGGATGTTTACTGTGTTTTCCCTATTTAGGAGAATACCACACAGATAAATTTCTGTTTAGGTCCTGGAATAGTCTTAGGACTCATTGTACTAAGTTGTTGAATGTAGAAACTGTACAATGAAAGCTGAACTATAGGCTGACAGTACAGGAAAGTATCCATTGGTTTAGGAAGACTTTCAATTACAATAGCTTTGTGCAAGGTGAAATATCATAGGCAAAAAATAAGAAGCTCTCTGACAGAGTCTGAGCAATGTAGACTTCTGACCATAGGTCATACTGAAGGAGAGACAAGCAGTAGACCTGTCTTCAATCTTCCATAACACTGCAAACTTGGTGCTGGTAATGATTTTAAAATGGGATTTTTGATGCTGTCTGTTAGCCTCAGAAACATCATCATAATTAAGTTTCAAGGCTGAACTCACAGATCACTTAATCAAAGATTATGGTTGAAAAGGTCTCACTGATATGGATGACATAAGTCATCCAGAGGTTCCATCACAGATGCCACCTTAAATATCACTCTGATTGACTCTGAAAGAAGTAGATCAACCAGACAGGGGAAGAGGATGGCTTGAAGGAACACTAAGAAGGGTGTGCTCTTGTTGAAATGTTGACCTTTATTTTAAGAATAAGTTCTAAACTCTAACAGTAGAGCATAAAGCAAGAATAAAGCAAGCAGGGAATCAGGACAGGAAAAGGAGGATGAGCCCAGAGCTGTAGGAACTCACTCCTCTTTGCCATTCTGTGTGCCGCAGCCTCCTCCAGCCTGCACTGGGAGGCTTGGGACATCACTTTACTCACCTGTCACCCAACTCAAGTCTTCAGTCTAGAGAGAGAGAAAACACCTTACCTCAGTCTCACAGAAGGAGAAGATAATCAGCCAGACTGGAAACAGAGCCTGCAGTTTGCCTCAGTAATTTAAAAACAAAATAAAACAAAACTCGGGACATGGAGGGATTCATTTTCCTTATCCACTTTCCTCATTTTTATGTGTGAAAATGTGAAACACCCACGTCCCATAATGAATACGAGTGAAGTTTGAAAATGGATGTACACAGTAAATTAAAAGTTTAATCTACTGTTCTCCCACCTAAAGGAATATAGCAACCAAATGAAACACAAGGTACTCATGGGTCAGTGCCTGGCTCAGCCGTCATCAGAGAAACTTCCTCCTGCAGTAGATAGGAAGACACACAGAGACAGGTATCTCTGCAGAAAACGAGGAAGACAGATTGTACGAGGCAGAGGGGGTAAGTGACATAAAGAAAAGGAGTCTTTCTAGACCCAAGCAGGGATGATTCACACACAGCATCACGGAGAGCATGTCAGCATGCACAGGGCAAGCCCAGAGCGCAGCCACATGGAGTCCCAGTGTTGAGAGCAGGCATGAGCAAATGCCTCCATGCCTATCCCGGAGGCCATCTCCACTGATTCCTTCTTACAAAGAAGAAAGAGATTTTCCAATAGAGTCTTAGTGGGTCTACAAAACACACTTAAGGACAGGCCAGCACAAAACATACTCAATGGAATTTTTGCAGTTTTTTTTTCTCATAATGCTTTGAGTATTTTTGTTTTTTAAACTGCACAATCTTTTTCCTATTTATACAGAATTTTCCTATTCTGTATGTGTGAATGTGTATTTCAGCATCTATATTTGTTTCTTGTGCATTTTCTTTGGATCTTTCCTTTTAGGCTTGTTTGTTTTATCCTCTCTGGCTTGCTGATTTTTATTCTACATCATTTTATGATTGTCTTTTCAGATGCCTGTTTCTATTCTGAGGAGAAGGTTTAAGAAAAGGTGTAGATTTGAGTGGGTGGGGATTGGAGAAAATCTTGGAAGAGTTGAGAGAAAGAAAACTCTAATCAAAATATAATGCATGAAAAATTCTATTTTCTATTTAAAAATGAAAAGGATGAATTACATATGATACAATTGAAAAAATAGGTTTATGCTAAGAATCAACTGATTTATAAGTATGCTAAGAATCAACTGATTTATAAGGCAATTCAATCTTAGCTGGCATTAGCTAGTATAAGTAATGTGTCAGTTCTAACAGATTCTATTAAATTCAGTCATTATTATTATTATTATTATTATTATTATTATTATTATTATTATTATTATTATCTTTCAAACATTTTACCTTGAGTCAACCTCAAGGTCTTGGGAGTCTTATTTCCCTGGAGCCCAGGGACTCTGTATCTGAAATGTTCACGACCGACCACCAGATGGCAGTGTGTTGCAAGTAAACACCAGATACTTTATGCCCAGGTGGGGAATTCTGATGCTTTATAAACTTAAAGAAAAATACAGAGGACGGTTGTACACATATTTAAGTATTTTAAATAAAATAATTAAAACAAAATGTTATTGAATCTAATATTCAAGCAGTAAGTTCACTGCCTTATGTAATATTTCTGTTAATCATTTTGCTATTGTAGTAAGAGTGAATCTATGGTAAATGGGTGCATAGTACTTATACTCAGGATACTCAAGTTTTATTAAAAATAATTGTCTGCATTCCAGAGAGCAATGACTGACCATAAATGAGCTTTGTACTGCATAGATTATGTGGAGTTTTTAAATAGATTTTAGAGGAACAGATGTTTTCCATGTTTTTGTCTAAATATGTAAACCTCCTTGTCTGTGACTAAGGCTATTGTCTAAAACGTATGGCATTAAGAGTGATGTAAGTGTTATCCCAACAGTTTCAAGAGTGTTATGAATTTTCTGATAGTAATGGGATCACAATGGATAGAGCACTACCCAACATGGCAGGAACCTTTTTACACTGTTAAAACCCACCAACACTTGCATTAAATAGAAACCAGCTTTGAATTTGAGTGCAGGGAGATGAGAGTGGGTGGGTAGGGGAGCACCCTCATAGAAGCAATGGGGAGGGGTGATGGGATGGGGAGGTTCGGGAAGGCCCAGGAAAGGGGATAATATTTAAAATGTTATATAAAGAAAATACCCAATAAAAATTAAAAAATTATCTGGTGGACAGATATCTTCTTCCTCTTACTGAGCACTGTCTGCCTCTGACAGGCTCCTCAATATGACTTACTATTTTTTCATGTATGTTTTTAATTTCATGGTCTAGTATCATTTAAGTATAATTAAGTATTATTAATACATTTCTTGGAGATAGAGAAATGTCTCAATGGCTAAGAAGACTTAATTGTTTTCGCAAGGACTGAAGTTGGGTTCCCAGACCCACAGCAGGTGGTTCACGACTGCCTACAATGCCAGCTCCAGGAGACCCTGTGCCTTCTGTCCTCTTCAGGTACCTATATTCATGTGCACTCACCCCAATATACACATTATTAAAAGCACAATAAAGAATTTTTAAAAGAGTGTATTTCCTGCAAGTATGGGGAAGCTAATTTAACTCACCAAGGATTTAAGTTCAGAGTTTGTATTTCTTAAATATGAAAGAGTAGGGGACATCATTGAAGCACCTCTGGTTTTTCTGGAAAACTCAGTTTTTACAGGAAAAATTTTCGCCAGTTCAAACATAGGGCATACTCCAACTTTCATTAGGAACATTTATTGTTTTTTTTGCAGAAGTCCAGAAGGATCTCTGTTCAGGTTCTTTCGGTCTAAACTGGATGGTGTAGCCAACCTGAAGATGGGGTGTGTGAAATAGTGGAAAGATATCAAAACCTTTACTAAAGTAGACAAGAACCAAGCGTCTAGGAGAGAGTCATGTTGACTAGCCAGGAGCCTATTCCAGATGGCCTCCTCCATTTTATAACCCCCTCGACTTTCAGCTGAGCACATGGGTTCCCAGAGTAAGAACATTTCTAACTTCTCATGTAGCTCACAATGGCTGCCTGGGGATTCTCGTAAGGAGGTACAGATTTAAGTACATGCATACACCGTCAGGACAATATATTATACATTATTATATACATTAATTAAATATTATGATAGAGTATATTAATTAAGTACATGCACACACTATCTGGAAACATTGCACTGTCTTTTACTTAAATCTGGCTCTTTCTTTTATGTCTCTGTCTACTGGCTCAAAATCAGATGTGACTTAAAAAAGCATCTTGAATTATGAAGCGGACTTCAGAAAGGAAGCTGTTTTTAGTGTGTTAACGCAATAATAGGAGTCTGGGTTACAGACACAGTGTAGGGAATCACAGCATTCTTCGACTATTTGCCAAAATTTTATAAAATTTTATAAGTAAATTATGTTGTTGGAGTAGCTGGATAGTGTCTGTTCCCAAAGGATATACCCATATATCAAAGCATGTTGTGTCCCTTCTCAAAGGTATATCTGTGTTGCAATGATTGTAACATATTATGTTATCTGGAAAGAGCCTTGGAAAATGTTACTCATATCAAGCATCTTGAGACATTAGCATTCTGTCATTTCCAGGGGCAGGACCTCAATCCAATGTCAACTATGTATATAGGAGAACCTGTAGAGGGGAGTTCTGTGGGCAGGTGGAGGAGACTCAGAACACAGAGAGAGCAGGGAGTGATGAGAAAGGAGACAGAGGCCAGAGAAAGTCCTCAGAAATGGTCCAAAGTCAGGAAGACATCCTCAAGTCTCTAAAGGGAGCACAGCCATGAGAAAAGATAGCTCTTACATCGGCCTGTGTGTTTATATGGTAACAGCTCAGGCTATCCTCAAGCTCTTGACTGACTC
Organism: Apodemus agrarius; assembly: GCA_964023405.1. Taxonomy (NCBI): domain Eukaryota; kingdom Metazoa; phylum Chordata; class Mammalia; order Rodentia; family Muridae; genus Apodemus; species Apodemus agrarius. Next base: position 59,225,024 of record OZ030024.1, on the reverse strand, counting down.
TCTTATGTCAGAGTTACTTTGTTGAGTGAGGAATGATGAGCATGCATCCCCATGCCCAGCCTCATGCCAGGTTTATGACCTCCAAAACAGAGTAAGCACCCTTATTCACCAAATTTGTGATAACTTCATACAGCAGCATTAAGAAACATGTACTTGTTTATGGTTCTGAGTCTTTTTTTTAAATGTTTTGCCACTCATAAAGAAACCTAAATAACAGATTCTCAACTGTATGAAGATATTAAAACCAAAGACTGCATCTTAAGAATATTTACACCCACATGGTCTGGAAGACAGTACATATGTAGACAGTTTTTAGTGGCACTATGTTCACATTGCTAGCAACTCATGAAGGTATTTAATGGAGACTCTCTCAAATAAAGCTTGGAAGAATTTCAAGAATTATTACTACTAATTATCATTAGTATGTTGCTAATTATGGGTGCTGAAGCAAGAGATGGGTGAAAGGAACAGAAAACCTGCAGAGATGAATCCAAATTCTGGATGTACTAACGTCTAATTTCTACCTTGAGGAGAGTTTATGTTGTGAATGGAGTAGACACTTGCCCCCCACCTGCCAGCACTTAGTAAAACCAGCAGGATGCCTGCTTATTTACACTCCGCCTGCCTTCTAAGTTAATTGTTTTCCTCTAGTTTCAGAATCACAATGACTTCCTCAGTCTTCTGTAATGTTGGCTGGCAGTTTATTGCCCTTGAATATTAATAGAAACTTCTGGTTGTTGTTTTCATTAGATCATTCATTTGGGTATAGAAATACCCTAATCCAGTTGCCTGATTCCGTGCAGATAAAAGAATTAGAGGGCTCTACTGACTTGCTAGTCTTTATGAAGACCACATTGATGACGAAACCTTTAAAATATTTATCGTTTACTGAACCTTATTTTGATGGCAGGTACTTCTGGCAGTCAGCAACAGCTGTGGAGAGTTCAGCCACGCTGAACCCAAGCACAGCATTTATCTCTGCCAACATGCCCACTTTGTTCACAGGCTCAGTTGGAAATGAGACATATGGCCGGAGAAAGAGGTTGACAGTCCACAGAATGAGTCATCCCATTTACTTAATTATTGAATTCCTTTGCTGAAGTCACCTTTTAATAAGCAGTTACCTGGTACACTGGTATCTTCACACTCTTTGCACATTTATCTGCCTACATAATTCTTGCCCAAATGCCTGTCTCATCAACTTTCCTAGTATGACCTGCCCTTCCAAGTTCCTGACCATCCAGCCAATCTATTGAACAATTGAACATCAGGCCAGTTCTCCTTCCAAGAAAAATGTATGATCAATAATTTAGCTATGAACTTCTGAGTGGCAACTGAATAACATGCAGAATCTAGGGTAAACTGGGCTCTAGGCTTCTCTTCCACATCATTTCTAGAAATAGAGAAGACTAAGGTGCTGTGTTAAAAATGATGTATGTCTCCTTCCCTTGAGAACTTGTCTAGAGCACATTACCATTCTTTGTGGTTGTGATACGTGTAGCATATGAGGTTCTAATAAAAATATGTATCAATATTTAGATTGCAGAGACTTGAATTCAGCCATCAGGCTAATGACTAACATATTCTATGGCTAAGTTTAATTTTTAAAGTCTTGTGGTTAAGACTAAATCTCTTTAAAAAGGGGGAACTAGAAAATATGCTTTCAAGGAAAGAAAAATTGAAAGGGTTAAACCAATTAGGAAGTGGAGTGGAAATTAATAAAAACTTAAGAGTTTGCTTGATGCCAGGTCAGTCCTTCATGGTCCATGGTGGTTTCTTGGAGAGGCTGAGGCCCATCTCAGTCTTTCTCTATAGAAAGTTGGTCCTAAGGATAGCTCTTCAGGGGGTGCATTCATTCTCCAAGGCTTTGGGAACTCATTTAATACCCTGAAACAGACTCATTATTTCCTGCCCACCTTAAAAAAACCTTTCATACAGAATACCACAGTTTAAACTAATTAACTTTTGCATTATTTAACTTAATGTACATCATTAAAGTCAGTGTTCTTCTTTAGCATTGTGGAGAATTCTAGTAATAATACCTTGTATTTGTAAAGAACTTAATTTACAAGTCCCCCCACTTCTTATGTTGCTGGATTCTTTTTTATAAGTATATGTATAAAGGTTCCAGCATCTGCAGTAACTATGACACGAGTCTTATAAGAACACAGCAGAATCTCTCCGACTTCTGCTACTTCCCATGTGTAGTGCAGAGCTAAAAAGAAGAATGCAATTATTTGTAGTAGTCAATTTATTTAGTCCACAAAACAGCCAGCAGAGGTGTGTGCAATGGCTTTCCTCGCTTTACAGGCGAGCCAAGGTAGACAAAGGCAGGTGGTTACTCTATACACCTGGCTATAATGGAAGTTGGCTCTTCGCCCTTAAGTCACACTTTTGTGGTGCGAATGTGGCGCTATGCTGAGTTAGTATAATACTGTTGTCTCCAGTTTAGAAACAGGAGCATGAAGGTTTACTAACAGTAGAATTTCCTGGTCGAATAGAACTAAGTCAGGTGATCTGGTGTCCCCCCAAAGTTTTGCTGTTTCATTTTTGCTTCTTTCTCCTTAGTCACCTACAGTATATTGTTGCATCTTTATACCCTCTCCCCACGTGTCACTAGTATTTATTTTTTTGATGCTGTCATTTCCACTAAGCTCATCACAACCAAGTCTCTATACAGTGGTTGTTATTCTCTGGAGGTTGCTATCAGTATAGCTGGGATAGCTCTCTGTGAGGAACAACATTCTTAATTCTCTTCAGGGTGGGGGGAGTAGACGAGAGCTTCTTAGACTCCTGAGTCCTTTCAAGAGAGGTTTTTATTTGTTTGTTTTTGTTTTATCTTCAGGCTCATGGTGTGAATAAGAAATCTCTTCCATAGTGTCTGGCAGGTGTTTAGACACTTGTTCTGTGTCTGGGGAGGTTATATTTAAGAGGCAATGGCTTTCTGAGGCAATAAGCCACTGGGGTAGGTTTTGAGCATTTGTAGCCTTTCAACCTTTTGGTTTCCTTTTCTCTGGTGTGCTGACAGAATGTGATCAGTCAGCTCCTCGGCTCCTCGGCCCGCTGCCTGCTGCCATACAGTTCCCGCTGTCACGCACTCTTATCTCTCTGAAACCGGACGCCCTGACACACTCTTCTGTGAGCTGGTTTTCATTGTGACATCTTATCACAGCAACAAAGATTAACTAATATATAAAATAGGAATGCAAATCAAACTGATAATAAAGAACGAAGAAAACTTCCTAAGTTGCTGTCTTAGATTTGCAGGAATATATAGAGACACACAGCCTGGGGTTCACAGAGCCTGAGAAGATCTTAAAAAGACAGCCTGAGATCCCACACAAGCAATGCCTTCACTTCTATTGTTAATTTCCATCCTGAATCTAATATCTACTGCTATAGCTGATGATAAATTCAAGGCCGTGAGAATCAAGAAGCCTGGATAAGAAGTTCGAGATTTTGCCATATAGAGCCAGAAGTGAGGACAACTTATTACAAGGATAACTATGCCTTGGAAACCAGGCCTGAGATTAGTTAAAACTGAATGAGTGTTTTAACCCATTGCCATATATTTACCTCTGCCTCTTGGTACCTGTGGTGAACTGTTCCATGCCCCCGCTCATACCTAATGCCACCAGGTTCCCAGATCTCCAGAATTCCACTCCTTCTCATGGTCTCAGTGCTCCTTCTCCAACCTGTGTTCTCTCTCTCTGTCTTACCCTCCATTCTCTTTTCTTGTGGGAGGTTAAGTTTACCAATATATAAACAAAGAGCACCATTTCTAATCTGAGCTACAAATAAATAAGCCCCATCTGTCCCCAAGTGATCTCTAGCCCCTACTCATTTGTTCCTCTTGCTCCTTGCTTCACATCTGTTTTGTACAGTTCATCCAACAAGGCTCCACTGAAATGACATGTTTAACTGTGTTCAGCTCTGCTACCAGAAGCAGAATTCTGGCATTAGATACAGGATATACAGTGAAGAGAGAAGAAGACTTATCTTACCCAGGGATAATAGCCTGTCTCCTAGAATCAACACATAGAGCATTTTCAATGGCTCCCATGTTGTGAAGTTCAAAGGTCAGTTTTCAGCCCATTGCAACCTTCATGCTGTTGCTCATTGTCTTCCTGTAGCTTTTTGATGATGTTCTTCTGTTTTTTCTTCCACCCTACTGTCATTATGTCTTCCTTTATTAGGCTTTCCTCTGGTAGACTGAAACACTGGTCTGTTTCTTCCTTTCTCATCCCCCCTTTCCCTCTCTTTCCAGCACCTATGCACAGACTCAGGGCTGGCACTATGTTTGCACAGAAGTGAAAGCTCTAAAGAAAGGAGAATCACATTTAGTTATAGCATATCACATTGGGCAATGCCAAGTCACAGGCCATCTGTCACATGGCATCAGAGACTTCTAGAAATTACTGTCAAAAGTTTCATGGTTTTTCAACATAGAACCAACAAATCTATGTTGTGCAGGACTGTAGAAAAAGAAATCTGACCATTGCTCTCTGCTTCTTATTTACTGACAATAGAGTTGCCTATCTACATATTTTCTGTTAGGCAACATGAGTTTTGAAAATTCTAGAATGGCTCTTCAATATTTATACCTTGTTGTATTTCTTTCAGGATCTTTGATATGTAAGACTTTGTATTTGCTTGGAGGTCTTATGCTTTTCAAGTAGATGTTCACCCAAAACTGCAAGGAGGTAAAAGGTACACCACTTCTGCAAGATATGTTCTGGTAAGGAAATATTTATTATTCAATTTCACATTAATTTTTCCAACTATATTAATATATTTTTATTTGACTCAGCATCAGCTAGAAAATGTACAAAGAGCTAAGACATATTCACAATCTAAGGTATATCTTGATAATTGGGATAACATTAATGAATTAGTTATTATGAATAATAATCTTCCAAACTTTTCTCAGGGATGCTATCTCATACAAATTTTAAATTCCAATCTCTATTACTCATATTATACAGAATACATAGATTATCCCCATACTTTCAAGTGAGAGAAAGAACAGAGGAGGGACAAAAAGGTGGAATAATCTCAGAGTAGATTTAAGCATGCCCTGTGAGCTGGGACCTGTTGTTCAGGGTCAGGAGTATGGCATGTGCAAAATCCCTCTACTGCACATACTAAAGTAGGTGGAATGGCCAGAGATTTATGGAAAAATGTATCACACAAGAGGAAGCAGCAATATCTGGGCACTTTGACTAGAGTCAAAATTACAGGTGATGAGATGAGGCAAAATGTCTTTCTTTGTGAGACATCAAAGTAATGAAGATAAACAGTATTTGGTGTGAGAACAAGGTAGACTGAGGAGGTGATACAACATGGGTTATGGAAGAACAGGCTGTTGGTCTTGGATATCAGCCTGACTTCTTATCAATTCTTTATATTAACCACGAGCAGGTTAGTTAACCTTGCTGTCTCTTACTTTCTTTATCTGCAAAATGGCAGTAATGACAATAGCTACTTAATAGGGCTGATAAGAAGACTAATGAATTAATGCAGAGTTCTTAACATTGGTGATATTGATATTTGGGGGTAGATAATTTCTTGATGGGATGAAGATAGGCAGTATGTATATGTATTATATAATATTTAGCAGCCTTTCTAGCTTTGATTTCATAGATGGATTAGCAGCATCTCTATCATGTTACAGCAACCAGATTTATGTGTGTGTGTGTGTATGATGCAAATATATGTATATATGCATGGGCATAAAGATGAGGTAGACATTCTCTGTGAGCCTCTGTAGATGAGGTAGACTAACATAATGTGTTAGTAGGTGAAAAAATAACTTGTTTATCTTGCTCAGTCAGTGAACTCCATCCTTAAAGAATCATTGTGATTTAGATAATGCCAGAGGACTCCATCTCTGAGACAGAGTCTGCTTCTTGCACATTATTCCCTGATAGTACCCTGCTGTTTCCTACTTCTTTCCCCCACACTCTTCCTCATCCACACAAGGTTTATTTGAAGCATCTTCTCTGTGGTCAAATTAATCTTTTTTTTTGTCCCCACACCTTGCTCTTTAGAATCTGGGCTCCCCTGCCACTTATGCACAGTGTTGCTTTGTTACTTTCTTTGTGATTAAATCTGAAATCTCAAGCTCCCAAGACTCAGGAACAAAACCCACAAACCATATGAGAGATGCTGGCTCACAGCTCACCCCTCTGTGCTCCAGCAACTTCATACCACTGCTCATGGGAGTCCATTTTCACCAAGCTGACATGTTCTTCAACCTCCTGAGAACTCAGAGAAGCTGTAGTGAGCAGGTGTCTCTTCAGTGTCATTATTCACCACATTTACTGAGGTGCATAGACTTTAGATTGACATACTTTCAAAAAATTGAAATAGTTGCATGAAGAATTTCAAGTAAACATGCATGGATAATTCTAGGACTGTTTACCACATACTCATTCATTTCTATAGGCCTGAAAACAGCAGTTGGAGTTTGAATCATGTTCTAATATTGTTACTCAGTGGAACTAAATACTAACATTAATCTATGGATATACTTCTTGATTTAATAGTAAACATAATTTAACCTCCTATTTTTAACTTTAGGTATTGTTGTAATTTCATTTTTTTTTGTTTATGCTTTTGTTTCTTCGAGACAGGATTCTCTGTGTAGCCCTGGTTGGCCTGGATCTCACTCTGTAGACCAGGCTGGCTTCAAACTCAGAAATCTGCCTGCCTCTGCCTCCCAAGTGCTGGGATTAAAGGCGTGCACCACCACTGCATGGCTGTAATTTCATTTTATAATTTATATTATATCATATCATGATGACATTTAAAGCCATAAGTGCATATTTTGCATAGTACTCTTTCCCTAGCAGGAAAAACAATATTTATTTTGAGTAGTTTGATCACAACTAATTGTGCAGAACTGATGTGACAGTCAAAATAAGAAATTCAGTTATGATGTGGTTGAACAGGACTTGTCATCCATGCAAGGTCTCATCATAACTCTGTTATATACGATCTTCTCTGTGAGCCTCTGCATAACTCCATATCTGTTACATACGGCCTTCTCTGTGTCACTCCATACCTGTTTCATTACCAGGTTCACAGATCTCAGTAGCGTCTGTTAGGCATACACTTGGTGCCTAACAGTACATTAGTCCCTTCATGAATATTGCTGTAGTTAAGCCCAATAACTACCTAAGAGATAAACATTTCAATATTTCTACTGAGAGACTTTGAGCTCAAAGATATTGGCTATCTTTGTTTCACGCTATTAGTTGTTAAGTTGTAGACATTATTTGGGGTCAAGAATTTCAAAGGTACCAAATGCTAGAACATCAAATTTTATAAACAAATATTAAAAACTCCCCTTTTATACTAAGCAGAAACAGTGGTAACACAGTTTTTACATTTATATAAAAACAGACAATATGTTAAGAATGTCTGATATATGCTTATATAATTGTGCAATATAATACATTTTAAAATTTATGATTAAATATGAGAATTCACAGTACATGAATCTCTTAGTATTGGTATACTATCATACCAGCAATTATACAAATTTATCTTTCTTCATATATAATTTTGTATATGATATTTACATGTAGATTAGAGCTCTAATTCACTGGTAGAAATGTGTTTAGTATATGTAAATTCCTAGCTTCATAATCCATAGAAAAATGAATATATTATACACATATATATAATATATGTATTAATATATATGTACATATATGCTATACATATGTATGGGTATATTACATATATATTATTTATAGGTTGCATAGAAGCAGGCATCATAATTATACCAAATTACCACTATCCTAAAAAGCAGAAGGGCAGTTGAGGTAGAAACAAAACAGCATCATACAGGTATGATTAAGGAGGAAAGCAAAGACTGGTGCACTTTCCTTATAGAACTTACCTTCTAGCAAGGCAGTGCCAGAAAACCATGGTCATGGCAAGGAAGATGTCCCATTAAAAAAATCTCAGGTTCCTTTTTGCTCTGATGTTCTTTATTTTTCATGACATGTGGGTTATTTCCCCTTCTTTTTAAATGTTCCCCATGGCCCCTTACTAATTCTCTAGGGGTACTCCAATTTAATCATACCAAAAACCTTAAAGTTAACATCCACATATGAGAAATAATATCTAGTGTTTATCCTTCTGGGTCTGGATTCAGACCAGATATGAATTAAGTATGAATATAAGAGATCTTTGCTGTCCTGCCTAAGCTCTGAGAATGGGCTAGACTACCAGTCCCAATCCAGCTTCCCTTGAATCCAAATATCAAAGACACATATATACAGTTGTTCAATTTTAACTTGCCTTTGGACACAGTTTCTCCCAGCTGGATAAGTGTGCCCTTGTCAATATTCTTATCTCCATATCTCCTACCTCCCATAAATTTCATTGGTCAGATACATCTAGCCCCTGCTAAACACTCCTGACCACCAACCTAGAGGAGCGACCACAGGCTGTTTCTCCCAAGACCTCATATTGCTGCTTCACTTTCCCTTTCTGAAATATGGCAAACTCTCCTTTCCTCCCTTGTGTCTGTCTCTTTTCCTCCTGGAACCGAGAAGTCCTGCCTATTCCTTCTGCCCAGAAATTGGACCATGGCTTCTTTAATGACAGATTAAGAATCAATTGGGGAGGCTGGGTGGTGGTGGTGCATGCCTGTAATCCCAGCACTCTGGGAGGCAGAGACAGGTGGATTTCTGAGTTCAAGGCCAGCCTGGTCTACAGAGTGAGTTCCAGGACAGCCAGGGCTATACAGAGAAACCCTTTCTCAAGCAACAACAATAACAACAACAACAACAACAACAACAACAACAAAAGAATCAATTGGGGAACAGGACAGCATAAGAACCACTCCTATAAGGAAAGATAACTAACACTAAAGCCATTTAAAATATTATATGGAAAAGTACTACTGTAGAATATATATATACATATATATTATATATAATTATACATATATTTATATATAATATATGTGTATAAATATCGATATCTATATCCATATTATATCTATGCCCTCTAAGTTGTTACTTTCTATTGATATATCTAATATCTAATATATTAGATGAATGTTAGATAGTGATAGATACAGAGGTAGATAAAGGAGTTTAAATGATGTTATCCAATTAAAGGGTGATAATGCCTCTCTCTGATAAAATAGGCTATCAAATAAGAAACTCAAAGACAGATATAGGTGATTTCTTAAGTTCCATAGACTCCCTCACAACATTGCAGCCTATTACCAATGGTTTTACTTACCCTCCAGAACTACATGGTAAGACTCCATTGCTGAATGTAGCATTGTACATTTTGAGTCATAGGATGTGAAGAAATGAAGCTGTTATATTATACTTTATTACTTTATTACTACTGCATAACTTTCATAGTACTCAAAATTTCCCTGTACAACGTTGTTGGAAATGTGTCATCATTAGTTTTATCTAGCTGTGAACTCTGGAGTTACAATAATGATAAGACTGCAATAGTGGTACAAATGCTAAGTGAGTAACAAACCATTCCCCCTCCACTGGATTTACAGATCATTGCACATTATGGAAATCACAGCTGGCAATACTAGCTAGGCCAAAAACTTGTGCTTGACAAGGTATAGGGCTCTAGGAAAGATCTGTTAATAGAAATAATAATCAAATGTTCAATGGGCATAACAAACTGCCCTCTAGGTTTTTAATCTTTCTACCCATACATAAGTTTATCTCTTAACCCTCATCAAAGAAGCATCCTTTTGCACTAAATAGCAATATATGCAGAGATCCATAACTGTTCAAGGAAAAGCTGCAGAAAAACAAGAATATGGAGTTCTCAGCAATGAAGAAGACGCTTACATCACATCGCTTCTCAGTAATGTCCAGGAATTATCTCACAAAGGGAACAGAAAGTTTATAAGAGCCAGAACCAGTAGACATTTACAATAAAACAGTATTTGCTAAATCTCTCATACATGAACTCACAGTAGCTGGGATTACTGTACAAGACCTTTACAAGATGAAGCCAGCCAAAAAGTCAGCATGAATGAGAAAGGGGCTCCGAAGATTTCACCCCTCTCTGAGGAGCTTCTGGTCAATTTATGTTTTCTGGAAAAGAAAAGTCAATTTTCCTCTTGGACACAGTTGCTGAGAGGCTATCAATCCTTCAGCAGATGGCCCTGTACTCATATACATATAAACAGCATTAAGAAGAGTCAGTGGAGCCGGGTGGTGGTGGCGCACGCCTGTAGTCCCAGCACTTGGGAGGCAGAGGCAGGCGGATTTCTGAGTTTGAGGCCAGCCTGGTCTATAGAGTGAGTTCCAGGACAGCCAGGACTACACAGAGAAACCCTGTCTCGAAAAAACCAAAAAAAAATAAAAAATAAAAAATAAAAAAAGAAGAGTCAGTGTGTTGAAGAAGATAAAGAAACACAAGATTTCAGTAGGTGAGAAGGTAAATTGAGTAAAAAGTGAGAAATTGGAGGGAAAAGGGGATTGTATGAATGTATGAAACTACCAAATAATAATAATAATAATAATAATAATAATAATAATAATAGATTATAAAAAGACATGTTGACAAGGGTAGAATTTGTGATAGATTTTAATTGATGTTTATCCTTTTTATGTGTTGATTTACAAAACATAATTATATCAACAAGTCCTAGTTTAGAATACACTTTTAAGTGGGTAAGAAAAAATTGTTACTATCGTAGTCACGAGAATAGCTGGTGCTTGAAAAATTCACCCACAATATCCCCTTACTTTAGGATCATTTATAATCATTTACAAGGTAATTTGAATAAAAGAAAAACTATAATATGATAGATTGTTTATAAAGAGGTTCAAAATTATTTTACTGTCATGGTATGATGGTTAGTTTTAATGGTCAACTTGACATGATCTATAATCATGTGGAAAGAGAGTACCAATGAAGGATTGTCTAGACCAGGTTGGCCTGAAGACAAGTTTGTTAGAGATTATCTATTGATATTGAAGCATCCTGGTACTGTGGGTACCACCATTCCCTAGGCAGAGCCTTCTGAACTGTATGAGGGGTAAGAGCAAACTGAACACAATAATATGTACATTCATTCTCTCCTTGCTCTTGACTGTGGTTGAAATTTAACTAGCTGCCCAAATCTCCTTCCATCTTGGCTTCCTTGAAATAATGGGCTATAACCTGGAACTGCAAGACAAATAAACCATCTTCTTCCTCTCCCTCCCTGTATCCACACAAGAAAAATACCAAATTAATCTATTCAGCTAAATTTGTTCAAGATTGTCACTAACTTAAGGAAGGGTTAGATTGCATGTTAACAATAGAATCAATCTTTACTTGCAATTATACATGAGTGGAGAGTATAAAGATCCTATTCCATAGCTATCTCTTTGTGATTTGATTAAGGTCATTTTATTGTTTTACAGACAATATGCCAAGATATTGATTGAAAAATAATTGGATTCTGGTAAACAGAATGAGCACTGGATTTAAAAATCCTTTAAAGTTGTCATTTTTAGCAGGATCAATTTCCTCTGGAAGCTAAAGGAAAATTCAAGACTACAGAAATGAGTATAACCAAAGGGATAAAATAGGAAAAACAGACTTGCTAACTGACTTAGATGGTTTATGGGTGAAGAATAATTTCAACTTGTGGAGAGACAGCACAATCTAAAAGTACTAAAAGTCTATTCATGACTTTTGAAAAACTATGACCTTCTGTGATATTTCTGCTGTATCCCATTTCAACATTTATGTACTTTCTGGTCTCCCTCTGGTGATTACCATTGGCTTGGAGTCCAACCCATCAGAGTAAGACAAAGCGAAACAGTAACTTACATACATTTCAATACAGGAATTTGGAAACACAATTAGGAACACCCAAATGTCATCTCTTGTTAAATATTTCATTTCTGGTAATTGTAATGTACTGTTAATAAGTTCACTCAATATAAAGAAAGAAAGAGAGAATGACTTGCCATGTCATGATAGCCTCTGTGAGAAAATACAGGTAATGTCACATGAATATTTATAAGTTCAGTTTGACTAATTATGAGTCTACAGATGTAGAGTAACAGGGATTACATATACTCACTTAGGTGTTCTTGTATCTTATACTTGATGTTCTGTACTCTATAACTTTTTGAAAACCATCTAAAGATAATCTGAATTAATGATAAAATTTATTAAAAAGACCTTCATTAATATATTTTGTTTCAGAACTTGAGCTCCTGACTCAAGGAGTATATCACTAAAAAGCATTCTTCCCTCACCTTTTGCTTAAGAATGTTAATGTATCCAATTGGACTGGAAATTCAACCAGATGATTTGAAGGTCTTACTCTATACTTTTCAATGATCTGGTTGCTAGTAGCAAAACTAAATCATGTAATACTACTTGGAAAAGCAAATGAAAGTGATTGATTGAGGCTGGACCATACAAGACAATGAAACAAACAAAAGGAGGCTGAGGGCTGGCAATATGGATAGGGCATGCAGTGAGATGATACAGACACAGATGCTGACTCAGTAGAAAGAAACAGTCAGCTGTCCAGTAGTAGCTAGTAGCAATTCTCTATAAGGAAACTAATTCTTTGTGTGTGTGTGTGTGTGTGTGTGTGTGTGTGTGTAAAATTTATTATTTTTTTATTAAATATGTTCTTCATTTACATTTCAAATGTTATACCCTTTCCCATTTCCCCTTTCCCAGGAAAGTAATTCTTAAAATGAGCCAATTATTTCTAAATTAGTTGCCTCTTATTTGTTTATGCTTCTGTCTTTCTCTATTAGGTTGTAGGTAAGGATAGTGTTTTATTCATCTTGCTATATTCTGTGTTTAATCATTTACAACACTCATTATGTAATGGTTTTAAAAAATGAACAATTTTGACCTAGTGTTTTTCATAGTATTTATAAAATGGTGAGAACATATTAGACATTTCATCCCAAGTCCTAGATCAACAGTTAGACTTGCAGTTCACCTCAGACAGTGTTTCACTGAGTCAGGCTTCATAGGAACTATCTGTGAGAATCTGAGAAACCAATGCTGAAAGCAACACTCTCAGTGGGAGAAATGCCCTGAACTCAGAGTTAGAGAAGGATATCATGGCCCTGGCTGGTTACTGTCTTCAGTAGTGATTTTAGGGAAATATAGTTTCAAAAATTATCTACCCATGCAAGGATCGAAATGCCAAAGGAAGAAACTTATTTATTTAGTTATTAAATTAATTATTTGCTTATTTAGTTTCAGACAAGATTTAACCCTGTAGCCTAGCCTGCCCTAGAACTTAGAATCCCACTGAGAATTCAGAATCCCCCTGCCTCAGCCTTCTGAGTGGTGGGATAAGTGCCTAGCTAACCATATATTGATTTCTTTGGCTGGGCCATCCTTACTGAAATCCTTGCATCTAACATGCCTTCTAACTTTTTGGTAGTTTCCCACACATTCTCTGTATCTACTCATCTCTCTCTCTCTCTCTCTCTCTCTCTCTCTATATATATATATATATATATATATATATATATATATATATGTGTGTGTGTGTGTGTGTGTGTGTGTGTATACATATATATATATATATATATATATATATATACATATATATATATGAGTAGATACAGACAGTATGTGGAACATTTACTGTTGGGGTCAAACTTTGATCAGTAGTTGACTCTAAACAGAAGTCCTTGAATCTCATCAGGACACATGGAAAAGGAAAGAAAGGGCACATGAGTGAGGTAAAACTGGAGACTGTGTAAGTCTCAGAGCAGACTGCCATAGCAGGGCATTTCTGAACCACTGGCTGCTTGGGAAGTTTCCCATAAGTGCTGGTTTTTTAATACTAAAAAGGAACCCATTTCTTCCTAGGAGCCTGAGGCTAAAATTAAAAAAGAGGGTGTTCTTCACTAGTGATTTTGAAGGAAAATTAACAACTCTACTTGAAATGTAGACAGAAAATATCAAGTCATTTTTCTCTAATTATATTAATGAAATATAGATTGCATGGGACTCTCTACTCAGACACTTAATCTGGAAAAGTATAACAGGTTAGAATACAACTAAAGATTATAACAAATTTTTCTTATGTTTACAAATTTGCTTTCATTAAGCCCACTCTGTTTCATCTAAAAGTGACTAAAAATTTAACAACTTGAATATGGTCATGATGTTGTTAACTTCAAAGGCAATTGAGGTACAAGAAATGGAATAACAATGTTTATTAATACATAAACGAAGAGTGATGCCCAGGGTACAAACATGGGTTTCATTTGCTCAGAGAAAATATTCTCCAAATACTGTTTGAGAGCTTCCAAAATGGTGTCTAAGGGCTCTTCAAATGGTGTCTGAGGGATCTGGAGTTATAGACTAATAAAAACAACAAGAAGGAGCAAGATTAGAGTAAAGTAGTTGTAAAGTGCATTGGCTGGTTAAGGATGGCACACACCATGCTGCTTATTGTATGAGATGCACGCCATGTAATAATTGTAATTAGCAGAAACAGGTGCTCTTGTTTTACTATCCTAATGGTGTCAGTAGGTTTACAAAGAAGTAAGTCAACACATTTAAAGATTAAATTAGCCACGCTGTGAGAGTCTGGAACCCAAGAAGATTTTAGTCCCTCAGGCACTGGAACAAGTCAGCTGCCATTCTCTTACTAGATCTTAAATAAAGATCATGAGAGAAAAAATACAGCAGAGAAATATATGCTGTCCGTTTCCTGGCAATTAATTCCTATACTTTTCAAATGCATACTTCACATCAAGCTATCTCAAACACTGGCATTTAGATACTTGTATGGGTATGGATAAATAAAATTCTCATTGAATATTCTCATTGAATAAGACCTGAAGGTTACAATACAACAAAACTACCCCAAGATGTGCTTGAAGCACAAGGCCAATGCCAAAGCAAAGGGCAGAGGATCCAACATATTCAGCCAATAACACACTGATGCTTAGTGAAGTCATAGGCCAGGAAGGTCCTGTGCTGGGAGTACAAAGGGCCCTGTAATGACCAAGGACATGAGACTCACAAAAGAAAGAGTGACAGCCATGGTAAAGCACCAGAACCTAGCCATTTAGGGAAGGAAATGGGAGCTAATTTTCAGTGATTAAATATTATAAGCCTAACCTTGAGCCAATCATGTTTCTTATTCTTACCCATGACATATTAACTATAGCACTAATCATTGGGACATTTTCTATTTCCTCGGCACTAAGCTAATTATGTTGTGTGCCCAGTTTCACTGGATCCTCTCTGTACCTCTATTATGCCCCCATTTGACATACAAGGAAGCCCATCTTACTAAATAGAAGCCCTTATGTGTGGCTAAGCAAAAACAACATAGATAGAAATTGAGTTTAAGTCAGGTTGAACTCAGTTCTATATAACGTCTTCCTAAGTGGTTACAAGCTAGAGACACAGGTAAGAGATGAATTTAGAAAGTAGTAGAAGAGACAAAAATGATTCTTGAAAACAATGAAGATATCCTTTAGCATAGATGTCATTATCCTGCAGATATTCTACATGACATATCAATGTCAAACATCCATATCTGGCTTTATCTAGTACATGAATCCCAGGATCCTCCTAATCAGCCAAAATCCTCATTTGCTTCCAGAAAGACCTCAGTGTGGAGACAACTCTAGAACATTTGCATTGGATTGATTCCCAGGTACACATCCAACCTCACTTGTCATCCACAGCATGCATCTGCAGGATGTCTGGCCAGGTTTAGAAGCACAACTCTGAATGTAGACGAGGTTTGCTTTTCTTTCTGAGTTGTTTTTTTCCTGATTTCTATGGGGAAGGAGCCATGCTATTGGCTTTATTAGCACCACACTAACTAAGTGCACTGACCCAGATAAATATTGTCTCTCTGACATGTATTTTAGGAATAATAAATATTCAGGACTATAGATTTCACTCTCAGTCATCATGGAGGGAGTCAAAGACTGGATGAAGCACAAAACCAGGCAGTCCTATGTTCTCTCCACACCATTTCTGTTTCTCTTTGGCCTCTACTGTGCAACTAGTTTTCTGTGGTTTTGAAATTTGAATAGTGCTTTGGTTAAACTAAGGTTAAAATTAGTTTGCATTTGCTGCCCACATAGCAACTGATGGCTGGCAATTCATCCTGGGAGAATGCTGCACAGTGAGAGTGACGAGAGAAGAGGAAAATGTTGGAGGGAAATGGGGAGTGGAATATATTCATGGTAATTATTAAAAAAATTATAGATCATTCTATGGAAACACATGTACACATATATTCCTGAATGATGGAATATTTATACAAAGAAACACACACACACACACACACACACACACACACACACTCATATGCAACATTCTGTCCAAACAGAGAATAGGATCTTGGAAAGCAGGGGATTAAACTTCTGGGGAAAATTGAAAGGATAAGCACATGTTGCATGCAAATGCCAGTAGTGTGATTGCAGTTGGGAGCACATGTACAGGAAGAAAGTAGGGCAGGACCAATTTTCTTAAGAAAAGAAAAAGAAAAGCACTGTTTCTACAGATTTTTCCATATGTGATAGTGTTTCTAGATCCTAGCTTATTCATTTTGGAGTACGACAATGCTGTCTTTCTTCTTGAAATATGGGACTTGTGCTCCATTTCTTATAGTCATGAGGATCTGCAATCTAAGTGAAGTCAATCTGCTCCCACTTAATCTGTTTTGCTCATCATTCAAAAGAACTTGCTTCCAAGGATTTCACTTTGACTTAATGGAATCATAGAGCTTAAAAGAATAACAGGAGGAACTGAAAATGTAGAGAATACCACCAAAAGTTATCTGCTTCTGATGGAATGTCTTTGTATATGGATGGGGTAACAAGGGATAGTAGTCTGGGTCTAGGTAAGTGCCTAATGACTTCTCTTTAGAGAGAATGTGCTTTGTTTTGCTTAGAAATGATCAAAGGGAAAAGTACAATGAGTTTATGGCTTTTAAGCTCACAGTGCTGAAATACAGCAAAGAGTCATGAAAGGAACAAATTATCAGAGTTTGAACTGCTCAGTCAGTGTGAACACAGAGGTCCAGTCAATGTCAGCTGAATGGAGTTTAAGAGTCATTTTCATTTAATGTGAAATTCATGTGTATTGAAGCCATTTATCAGGTAGGGGATCATAAGATGTAGTTCTGTGATTGCTAAGTTGTTGATCATAAAGAATCTGGGAAACGGCCATTTGACAGGGTGCTTTTCCTGCCACCTCCACATAACACTGATCTCAGTTACAGTACTGTAGCTCACCTCTGCAGGGTTTAAAATATTAACGATAGCACCTTCCTACCACCAGCAATCTTTGTGGTTAATAATTTAATAGCAAGTTTCAGTGCACCCTGAAATTCTTACATTTGTTATGTGGGTAAATTTAGAGGATCTAGTCTGTGTGTTTGCTGGAGAAAGGATCTCTGTTTTCTAACAGAAAGAGAGGAATGATCAACCTAAGTAGAGAGGTCACCACTGGATGTAACCCTATTCTCTGTATATCAGAGGAAAATAAAATGCAGCTTCTGTTATACAATGAAAATGGATAAAGAAAAAAATAATAGATAAGTTGGGTGACAGAGAAGGTTCAACTAATATGGCATATCATACTTATGTAAGTTTAAGGCTTCCAATATTTCCTAGTTCATAGTAAGGCTCATGTTGCTACAAACAGTGAACATAGGGACCTTGGAGAGAAAAGGGAGAATACTTTTCTGTAGTCCTTGTGCATGCCAGCTTTCTATAACAATAATAAAATACCTGTTATTGAGCTCAAAGTTTTGGGGGATCAGTCCATTTTGATGGATCCTATTGGATATATGGATAGACAACCCACTAGGGCATGGAGGAATCCAGGACACTCCAGGGCCAGGAACAAAGGAGAGGAAAGGAAAGACACTGGGATCTCAATATTCAAGACCTGTTACCAATGGCCAGACAGCCTCCACCTCTAAATGTGGCTACTCTCTCTAAGTAATGCCAAAGAGGTTCAAAGACATTAACAAGTGAACACATTTAAGGTGCAAATATAGAAACTCCTGCATATAAATATTTCTGCAGCCTGGTAAGACAGTCTTTTTGTCATGGTGCAAGATACAGTATTACTATCAGAGCTTGAAGGCTTTATTAATAAGTGGATGTTTAAGGCAGTAATAGTTCAGTAGCTTGAAGGGTAGGCTAGGTGTACAATCCATGCATTAATTATGACTATGTTTGTCTCTTTTGAAAAAGTTAATGAAATACATGATGGATACTATTAAAGACTTTTGTTCTTATCTAAGAAAAACTTCTGTAGACAATTTAAGCTCGGCTTTATTACTCAAAGGTCTTATAAAAATTCTATTTCTTCAAACTTCCTTTTATCCTTCTGGTTGCATTATGGCTTTTAACCTTCTGAAACATCAGAGTTTTTGTTTGAGAAAAGAGGAGGATGGTGAAATAGCAAAGATTAGAGAGGAACAGTGCCCTCCTTGTTGGCTGTTGGTGCTTCACAAAGGAAGGACCCCTCCACTTCACCTTTAGAGCCCCATGTAACCTTTCCATGATGAGAACAAGCCACAGATATGTAACCTATGTTTGAGATATAATTTGAGAAATTAAAAATGTAACTTGCATTGATTATATACAGTAAAGAAAAACAAAGTAGGCTGAAATTGATGTTGAAGTAAATGAACAAAGTATAAAGATGAAAGAGCCTAAGACTGAGAATAGCAAACCCTGGCCAACCGAGGGCTACCAATAAATTACAATTCCATGAGATAATCTGGCTTGATGCAGACAAAACATGAACTGGACTTAATGTGCCTCAAATAGGTAATTAACAACAACATTGTACTAACAGGGAGTTCAGGAGGAACAGAGTTAGAGTTTCCTTTGTCTAATGTAGAAATGCTTTTCCCTCCCTGACTCATCATACATATTCAGCTGTTCTTTTGGCCTTCAAATCATATGACATATACAGAGAGTGCTCCATAAAATGCTATAAACTCTGTGGGACAGTAGAAGCTCTGACTTGAGGAAGCCTCATTACAGTGATCATTGTTCAAGGAGGATGCCTAAAAGCCTACAAGAGCACATTTGGTCTAAAAACTGAAAAGACCAGTGTACTACATTTGCAGAAGCATAAGTACACCCCTCCCAGAGTTGAATGCAGGAAACAAGTGAAGCAATGCAGGACAGACTTGGAGATTCAGGACTGATGTGAGCATGAACTTATGCCTTCAGGCAGGAGAAGCATCATCTTTATATGGGGAGAGATAGTTGAGGCACACTTTGATAATTCATAAAATAGTGGTTTCCATCTGTCTTGTGGTTGTCAAAAATTCTACAACACTAGAGATCCCTTGAATCTTGTTGGAAATTTATACACTGGTACTACAGATAAACTGGATCACAATGTAGGGAACAGTTATCTAAGAGACCACTTAGTTCTGACTTTAGGTATGAATTAAGAAAGGGACTTCTAAGGTAGAATAGGCCACCCTATTGAAGTTAAGTATAATTCTGAGAGTAGAACATTTGAAAATAAACATATATAAGAAGCGTTCTCTCCACTTCCCCATTTACCTAAAAATGGGACAGAATTTTTCAAGTTTTCCCCACCTCCCACTTTACAAGATAAGCAGACTTAAATAGTAGGCAGTGATCTAGCTAGAGATGCCTCCAGAAGAATCCAGTACCAACGCAGACTTTCGTCATCGCCTGCCATGTGCAGCTGCCCTCTCCTTTCATATTTCCCCGGCCTTGCAGCCAGAAGTGTCTCCTCAGTTCCTTAAACACTCACTTTGCTTAATCTGATACAATGCTACATAAACCCAGGTTTGGTCATAACTTTGATGGACTCATCTCTTAGTCTGTTATAAATTAATACAAATTAATGAAACTCTCATTCTTCATTTTCCTTTTTTTTCTTTTTATTTATTCATGGAAAGGAACTCACTTTCTCTGCAGATTCTCTAGTTTGTGGAAGAAACCATGATAATATTCTGCACAAGATCTGCTTTAGCCTACCTAAAGATTTTAACTAATTAAAACATTTCCAGATAGGTACATTGATATGTTATCAACAAAATCCCCCCTTTTGGTCAAGAACTTAATGTGCCAGGTATTTTTTTTTCCAGTTAGGTCACTGATAAAGGTGAGTCTGTGAGCCTGTGTATATGTGCTAAGCATGTAAATAGCAGCATAAGGAGCAATACAGTATATTATCTGCCTTATTATCCCATTGTATGCCTTATTAATAAAGATCATAGATTTTGAAATTAGCCTTAAGTTAATGGAACTGAGGAAATGACCACACACTGATAAAATCACAGTATGGTAGACACCAATAAAATAGCTTGCACATTACAAAAAGGAGGCTTAGTTTTCTGCTCATTGCCACTTTGTAGGTAATAGAAAATGGAACAAAATGTCAATAACAATTATGCTGAACTATAGCAAAGAGAGGCAACATATCATTATCCATCTGCAATAAAATTATCATTTGGGAAGACTTCTACAATTGGGCTTATGTCCATCTTTCTGCTCATTCTATTCACGGACAAGGAGTCTTATGCATTCTTAAGTACTTGGAATTTGCTGTCAAAGAGATTTTTGTGATTTAACAAATAATTTGATGTGCTTTGAAATATTAAGCGGTAAATTTGGGAGATTTGCTATTCTTCTCTTTAATAATGAAATAGCTCCATGGCCTTATATCCAACAAGATACACTATGGGTCAATCCATTCTTAGTCTGTTCCCTAGATCAGGGGCTGCAGTTTTAATTCCTTCTTAATAACTGTTTCTTTTGCTTAAACAAAGAATTTGGATTTCATGCCAATTTCAAGGAGAATCAAACTAAAGTTAAATGTGACTACAGCGTAGAAGAGGAAAAAACCCGAATCCAGTAGAATGGTATTGCCTAAAACCCCGTGGGAGGGACAGGGATAGGGACACGCTTTAAACATACTATGGAAGGTCTACTGTCTCTAGTATCCTCCATTTCTAGTAGCAATGGCAGGCTGAGCACCCTGAATAACCATGCTGAAAAGAGAGCTAGTGACAATATCAAAAATTAAAAAGTAATATACAGATGAGGCAGCAAAAGAAAACAAAAGGAAGAGTGAAGAGATTCATATCATTAATAGATTATAGCAAATAAAAAAAGACTAAATACACAAATTAAAATAAAAACACGAAGAAATTTCAAAAAGAATTGTCAGAAAGCTTCCTGTGGTATAAAAACAGTAATTGGAATTTTAACAAGATAAGACACATTTAAACAGATAATTTACACATTCAACTCAGATGAAAAGAGAATTAAGAAACTGGATGAGAAGCTAGAAGTTGTCTGAAAGATAACAAGAAAGATGTCTGCGTTAGCTGCCAAAAAGAAGTAATAAAGATAATAGAAAAATGATATGATCCGGAAAAATCTTCCTTATTTATGGGAAGATGAAAAGTGATGGCTGGAATAAGAATCACAGTGATAAAGCCGAGGTGACGACAGCAGCGCGAGGGGTGGGGTCAGTCGCTCGAAAGCGGGTCGCCAGCTCGAGTTTGATAGGTCTTAATGTTTAAAAATATCAAACAGTTGAAGATTAAATGTAGAAAGATTATAAGAAGAAAATATTAGAAAATCATACACATAACAAATATGAACAGATGCAAACATTTGACAGTAATATAATAAGTTATAGATTTAATATCAGAAAAGATATGTGGCTAATTAAATAGTTAAAAAATACAAAAAGACAAAATATTTCAAGTTGGGTGCTGAACTTTTTAAGGTTTTATATCTTCATAAGTATTGTTACCCCAGATGCAAAACATAGCTGATCACGAGTTAAAATATAATTAATATTTATTAGTTGGTGGTGATCATTTAGAAAAAATTACCATAATATTCAGGGGCCAGCAAGATGATTCAACAGTTAAAGGTATTTGCTGCAAAACAAAAACAAAAACAAGCAAGCAAAAAAAAAAAAAGTGAGTTACACATTTGTAAGATACTGTGGCTCACAGGAAGCATTCTAATTCCAAATGGAAGGAAAAGAAGAAAAACGTGAGTGAAAACACACCAAACCCACCCGAGTAAACCCCAAACTCTGCCGTGCCTGAGTTCATCATCACAGGCTTGCAGAGGCCTCGTCCGGCTTTCGGCAGCCCTGAGTAGCCCAGTCCTTAAAGTTGTACACACACCACACATGACTGCTTCCTTTAGCCGACTCTACATGGTGCTGGCAGCTTTCCTCAGCATACGCCCCTGCTTCCGGCACCTTCAAAATCTGGGGGTCTCTACTACAAACTTGGGTTTCACTTTCAAAGTTTCACAGACAATCCACTCCGGAGCGTCAAGCAGGGAGTTTGACATTACTTTGCATTGTCTGGCCCCAGCAGGTTTCTGGATTCTTGGTACAAGCCCACATAAACCTGCAACGAGCCTGCAAAGTAGGGACATGTGGGCGAGGCTGCCAAGTTCTGATTCCTGGCTTGGTTTTACCACAGCTGCCTTGGCCCCTTGAGTGCCTGCCAGCTGAATCTGGGTAAACAGGCTTTAAAGACAAAACTCATAATGGCAGCAATAGCAGTGGGAATTGAAATGGGCAGAGCAGGACACAGGTAAGCTACGTTTAGGCCTCAAGTCTACTCTAAAGAAAAAGGCAGCTGAGAACCAAATTGCTTGTGGGGTTGCTCTTTGTTTGATTTTTCACTTAACTAAAGGATTAAGGGCGCATATCCAGTGCTCATATTTATGGGATGCAGTGTGGCATTCCAATACGTGTAGCATATGTAGCAAGCACCTCAGGGAAGTTAGCAAGCCCATCACCACAGACTATAATCAATTCTTCATGATGGAGATATTAAAATTTTATCTGCTCGGTATTGTGAAGCACAATCTAGCTGTTGTCAATCAGAGTCGCCCTACTGTGCAGTCCGTCGAGCATGAGAAGTTCTTCTATTGATCTAGCTGCACCCTGGCCTTGTCAACCATCTTCCCCACATATTCCTCCTCACCACAACCCATCTTTCCAAGTACTGGTACCCACTATTCTACCCTGATTCTATGGGGTCTTCTTAATTCCCACACATAATTGAGAAGACAGCTTGTTTTCCTCTACCCTTGACTTAGCTCTTTGTATGTGAATGAAGATTCTCAAAGGGTCATCACTAGTCTCTGACCTTTTCTCGGAGTCAGTATCTTAGTTTGAGATTTTTCTATCATTTAGAGAGTCTGGAAATAATAAATTTTTATCTTTGAGTTTAGTAGTGTCTGGGTCATTATAATTTTTATAAATATCATTTAATAATTCAATGTCTTTTTTCTTTACTCACACCTTTTCTTTTCTTTTTTAGATTTTACAGGAAGCATGCAAAGAGAATCTATAAGAATAAGCCCCAAAATATTTTGAGCTAAGAGACAAAATTCAGGGCTGGAGAAGTGACTAAGTAGTAAAGCTACTGTGCAAGTTCAAGGACCAGAGTTCAAATCTCAGCACCCTTATAAAAAAGCCAGTTATAGGGAGGCATAGAGGCCTGCTCAAAATTCCAATGCATGGGAGATGCACGTGGGCGCGCGGGCGTGCGCGCGCGCACACACACACACACACACACACACACACACACACCAGGTACACATGCAAAAGCCAATTTAAAATCCATTCCTACTCCTGCACTGAAGCAGAGCAGGCAACAGTGCCTAGATTTCTACCACTGGACCCAGTCTTGGCTTTCCACTTGTTTCCGTACTTTATTTTAAACCTTTACAAAGTAACTGTGAAGTATTTTAGAATTCAGCATAGTCACCCTCTTTACCCCTGTGACTTTTCTTATTATATTTAACCATCCTCTCCTAAAGTCAGTTCCATGGTCTAGAGGTTTTGGATAAAGCAGGGAACCAATTCTCACACCAAATTCTGCATCAGATATCTACTGCAACAAAACACTTCCCATAAAAGGCTCCAGCAACAACTGTAATTTGCTTTATTAACAAATCTGAATATTTGACAGGACTCAGTGTGGTTCACCTCTCATTACACAGCTGGAGACAGAAGATTAACTTCTTTTTTCTTTTTTATCTTTTCTATATTCTTTGTTTACATTCCAAATGCTTTCCCCTTTCCTGGTTCCTCCCTCCCCATATGTCCCATAAGCCCTCTTCCCTCCGCCCATTCCCCAATCACCCCCTCCCATTTCTCTGTGGATTAACTTCTAAAGTTGGTGCTGGAAACACAGTGCTGTCTGTTGCTTCTTCATTACAGCTTCCCAAAGATGGTGCAATTGTCCTGGTATTTAAAGAATAGTAAGCGGAAGCTGGCCTTTCCCATGAAGTACAGAAAACGGCACAGTGTGTTTGGTGGATTGAGTATTCACGGGGCAAAGCGTTCTGTTTATAGAACAGGCACCTGACCTCGTGCCTTGTTCATTAATTCACTTCATATCTTGTACTAATTTTCAACCACACTGAAATCACCCTTCACCTTTATTATCAACAGCCCTGCGTACACTTTAAAATATAACCTCGTGATTTCATGGTCCTTTAATACATTATTGGGTCAGAGAGATGGCTCAGCAGTTAGGAGCACTGACTGACCTTCCAGAGGTCCAGAGTTCAATTCCCAGTAACCACATGGTGACTCACAACCATCTATAATGGGATCTGATGCCCCCTTCTGGTGTGTCTGAGGACAACTACAGTGTACTCATATGCATAGAATAAATTTTAAAGATATTTTATTTTCTATTAGAAGTACTTTTTTTCATATAATATATTCTAATTATCGTTGTCCCTTCCCCTACTTCTCCCAGATCTTGCCTATTTCCCTACCCACTCAAATCCATATCTGTCTTCTTTTCTCTCTTTAGAAAACAAATAGTATCTAAAAACAAAATAACAAGAATTTACTTATATCATTTCTCTCTTCCCTTTACTTCCTCTAAGTCCTCCCATATACCTCCCCCTTGTTCTCTTTCAGATTTATGGTTTCTTTTTTCATTATCTGATAGTCATAAGCATGCAGAAGTGACACACATACCATTGTGCTAACCAAAAACCCAAGTGGATACTCAACAAGGGGGAAATGACTCCTGGTGCTGTAAACCCAGCCAGCTGCCCAGGAGAGGAGACCATAAACAGCTGCCACCTAGCATAGCCCTAAGTGCTTTCAAAATATTTGGTTTTTTGACCCCAGATGTTACTGTTCTTGTAATTGAATCAGATCACTTGACCCTTTCTCTTCACATCTGAGTTCAAAAAGTTTACATTTAAGGCATTCTCTCAGGTCTGTACTTAGGCTCAGCATGCTCAGCCCTTAGCACAGTCTTCTTTAGTTTTAGCCCTTTGACCATGCAGGCTTAATCTGGCCACTATACCTGCTGTTTCTTGTTGGAATGCTGCTTTCCATGGATCTCCAGCGAATCCCTTCATTTCTTCGTTTATGTCACTACTTAGGGTAGTGCATGCTGTGTGCCTTGCAGAAAATCTGCTGTGTTTTAAAATGTTCGACATGTTCACTAGAGTCCTGTGAGCAAGAGCAAGCTTGGCCCAGGAACGGAGTGTATTCCAGGCGACATTTTGACTCTTGTTGGCACCCCAGCCATGCTGCTAAATTCAGTTTTTTCTTAACAACCTTCCTTATTAATTCTGTGACTCCAAATTGCTTTTGGCTTCTCTCTACTCATTTCTGAAGAGTCATTCTCCTTGTAACTTTGACTATGGTTCATAAATGATAACAAAGTCCTTTAAAGTTTTTACAGGTGAACAGCATAAAGTCAAGTTAGAAAAATTCAGTTTTAGTTACGCTAACTCTAAATTTTACCAAACATCGTTTTCATCCTGACTTTCTGAATGACAGGCTGATATTTAATAATTCCATTGTCTATTCCTATCTGTCAAATTATTTTTGTTTGCATGCTAGCTAAGCAGTCAAATTTAATTACATCTTGTAAATTGTCATGAACAGCTTTGATTGAATTCTAATTTTTACTTAAAAATTGCTGTCTTTAAACTGTAGAAGCTAATACAAGTTACTTTGGACTGGTACGCACTATTGTAGCCAGGAGCCTCACAGACTGTCAGGGAACTTATCTCTTGATTATTCTGGGATGTCAAGAACTTTTAAAGTAATTAGAGTTAATCATGGGTTAGCAGAGTTCATTCCTATCAGAAGGGGTACAGTTATACCCACTGTGGTAGTGTGAATATGCTTGGTCCAGGGAATGGACTCTTTGAAGATGTGACCTTGTTGGAGGAAGTGTGTCATTGTGTCATGGCCTTTAAGAACCTCCTCCAAACCACGTGGGAGCCAGTTTTCCCCTAGGGCCTTCAGATGAAGATGTAGAATTTCTATCTCCTCCTACACCAGGCCTGCCTGTACGCTACCATGCTTGTACTTTGATGATAATGGACCAAACCTCTGAGTCTGTAAACCAGGCCCAATTCAACGTTGTCCTTATAAGAGCTGCCTTGGCCATGGTGACTCTTCACAGCAGTGAAACCCTAAGACAGCCCCTCTATCTTATATGTACTAAATATTTGTTTATTCACTTGTATATTTTTCCTATTATGGTTGCTTAAAGAAATATATTCACTAATGACAAATGTCACAGAATAAAACTATTATCCAGAAAAGTAATGTTTTCTGCAATCTTATTTAACATGGTCTTTGTTTCTAAAACATCATATTGTTAATTGAAAATAAAAGTTTAAAAGCCACTTATTGGAAGGAAAAAATTAGAGTATATCAGTTTTAACAATGAAGCAAAGTGACATATCTATTTGTTGCTGTGACTTCACTCACTCAGAATAGTTGCAAAAGTGCAATAAATACTTTCAAATCATTCACCTCATGTTTATTACACAAACCAACCTGGTGCTGTGTGACTGCAAACAGATGATTTCAGATCCCAACCCTGTAGGCCCTCACCTCATGGCTTTTAGAAGATATTTTGTTATATAAAAGAATTAGTTCTCTCTGTTTTGAACTTTGAATTATACTTTAAAATATCTACCAATCATTTTAGAAGTCAATAATTACTTGAGGAATATTGTAATCAACTTGTGATATGTTTTGTGGTAATTACCATGATATCACTTAAAATTTCTATTCTCTCTCCTTCAGGGCAGAAAGTTCAGGACAGAAATCAAAAGTATGTATAATAACAATAAATAGCACACTGATAAT
Source organism: Apodemus agrarius (assembly GCA_964023405.1). NCBI lineage: Eukaryota > Metazoa > Chordata > Mammalia > Rodentia > Muridae > Apodemus > Apodemus agrarius. The sequence goes on along the minus strand of OZ030024.1, from coordinate 59,197,859 downwards.
GTTCCTGCTATTTTACAAAGCTTTCCCTGTATGCTGTGACAAGAAATATTCAACCCATGTAGGTGTGCAAGACTTTAACAAACAAATAAATAAAATAAAATAAAATAAAATAAAATAAGGCAAAAACAAACAAAAGGAAAGAAAAATTTATATTTAACCAAAATGTTTCCCAATCCCAAATGTTTATTTTAAAATAATTCCCATGTGTACTTAACAATATTCCACGGGCTATACCAAGGTCATTCTTTACTAAAAGCTCAGAACATTTTAAAGTCTTTAAAGAGACTAAAATATACAACAACCTTTTAGCTAGTGTATTAGTTCAGGCTGCTATAAAGAGACAGATCAACTGGATAGATAGATAGGTAGCAAACAAAATGAAGGAAAGAAAGAAGCAACCAAGACAACAGGATATTTTATAAATGTATCTATGATAGAATATAGATAGATAATAGATGATAAATAATAGATGGGTATATTAAAGAAAGATGATAGGGAGATGGTACATAATAGATAAATATGTGATAGATAAATAGGCATTTATTTGGAAAATTGTTTAGTGAGAAGCCTCACAGTAAACTGTCGGCTTTAGATCTCTGCACGCTGACCACTCAAACCAAAGTCAAGTGCCTGGGTACTAGGGAAGCCATTGCTACAGCTCCCACTCCAGGCTGAAGGCCTGAGATCCTCTGTGGACCCTAGTGAACCCGTAGAGCAAAAGTGGCCAAATTCAGTTTCTAATATGCAAGGATGAGAGAGAATACCTTGCTTCCCAGAGAAAAATCAGTAACCACATTGTTCTCTCTGCTTTTGTTCTTTAGGGATCATGGCTGGTTAGAAGGTACCCTACAAAGCCGAAGGGAGAGCTAGCTGCCTCACCCAGGCTTCATTCACAAGTTTCTGTAGAAACTTGATTATACACTGACCCCATAGTAATATTCTTCTGTATTATTAACCATTCCCTAGTTCAATCAAGTTGCCATCTAAAATTAACAGAATTTTAAAAGTTGGTCAATTTTCAGCATTCCAGTTTTTAAATCAAAAAACTTCCTATAAAATTTGTCCAAGAATTAATATAGAATATTCCATTTACACCTAGAGAATAATAATATTAATATACCTAGGCAAAATTTATCCATATGAAAATATCACCTGTCATTTATGCCCAGTTTTCTAAAGCAGATAAATAGTGTGTATCTGATTATGGGGGAATCAATATCCCTGACATCAAGCTGTACTACAGAGCAATTGTGTTAAAAACTGCATGGTATTGGTACAGCAACAGGAAGGTAGATCAATGGAATAGGATTGAAGACCCAGAAATGAACCCACAGACTTATGGTCACTTGATCTTTGATAAAGGAGCCACAACCATCCAGTGGAAAAAAGATAGCCTTTTCAACAAATGGTGCTGGTTCAACTGGAGGTCAACATGCAGAAGAATGTGAATTGACCCGCTCTTATCTCCTTGTACTAAGATCAACTCCAAGTGGATCAAGGACTTCCACATAAAACCAGACACACTGAAACTATTAGAAAAGAAACTTGGGAAGACCCTGGAGGACATGGGCACAGGGGGAAAGTTCCTGAACAGAACACCAATAGCTTATGCTCTAAGATCAAGAATTGACAAATGGGACCTCATAAAATTACAAAGTTTCTGTAAGGCAAAGGACACTGTCAGAAGGACAAAACAGCAACCAACAACGTGGGAAATGATCTTCACCAACCCCACATCCGACAGAGGGCTAATATCCAATATATTCAAAGAACTCAAGAAGTTAGACCCCAAAGAACCAAATAACCCTATCAAAAAATGGGGTACAGAGCTAAACAAAGAATTTTCACCAGTAGAAATTCGGATGGCCGAGAAACACCTTAAGAGATGTTCAACATCATTAGTCATCAGGGAAATGCAAATCAAAACAACCCTGAGATTCCACCACATTCCAGTCAGAATGGCTAAGATTAAAAACTCGAGAGACAACAAGTGCTGGCGAGGATGTGGAGAAAGAGGAATACTCCTCCACTGTTGGTGGGATTGCAAAATGGTAAAACCACTCTGGAAATCAGTGTGGTGGTTCCTCAGAAAATTGGGCATGCCACTTCCAGAGGACCCTGGCATACCACTCCTGGGCATATACCCAGAGGATTCCTCTGCATACAATAAAGACACATGCTCCACTATGTTTATAGCAGCCTTGTTTATAATAGCCAGAAATTGGAAGGAGCCCAAATATCCCTCAAAAGAGGAATGGATACAGAAAATGTGGTATATTTATACAATGGAGTACTACTCAGCAATTAAAAATAATGAACTCATGCAATTTGAAGGTAAATGGTTAGATCTGGAAACTATCATCCTAAGTGAGCTAACCCAATCACAAAAGAATACACATGAAATGCAATCACTGATAAGTGGATATTAATGAGCCCAGAAGCCCTAAATACTCAAGGCACAATTAGCAAGTCAAATGACTCCCAAGAAGAAGAAAGGAGAGGACCCTGGGCCTGTAAAGATTGGATCCAGTATTGTAGACCCAGAACAGAGAAATCGTGGCGGGGGGGGGGGAATGAGTGGGGAATAGCGGGGGCGGGGGGAGAGGAATTATGGGACATATGGTGGGGGGTAACTGGGAAAGGGGAAAACCTTTGGAATGTAAACATAGAATATAGAAAATAAAAATTAAAAAAATAAAAAAATAATGTGTATCTGTCTTTTAATATGTGTCACTAGGCAATGATTTTGTTATTTCTTCAATTTATCAATATTGCAATATTACTGCCAGCGTGACTTTTAGGGGATTATCAAAGAACAGTTCTGCTTAATTCAGCTTTCAACAGTAAATTTAGCTTGCAGAATGCACATATCATACACACATTTTAACAGAGATTCAAAATATGTATTTTACATATTTTTGTTTTATTTTAAGCATAAAATTTCAATCTTATACATGATACATTGTTCCAGAAATTTAAATAGAAAAATTCATTATTGAAAAAATAAAGTAAAATTTGTAGTATATCTGAAATGAACAAAAGAAATTAAGCTTTTGTCAGAAATCTTGCTTTCTATAAATATTTACCTGACATGATTTAGTGAAAAGCTGCTGTTAGCAAGACAAGGAAATCTTCTGTAATAAATTAGAATTAGTGTGTGTTGGGGACAGATATCAAACAAAAAACCATTCACCCAGAATATACTTAACATTCTCAATCATACATATCAATTCTGCAGCTTTTGTAGAAAAATGAATGCCATATAACCTCGGGTTAGCATGTGCCAACTCAAAAATATCATATATACATATATACGACTGCCTGGTTTGGCCTCAGTGGAAGAAAATACACCTAATCCTCTAGAGACTTGAGGTCCCAGGTAGGGGGAAGCCTGGGGGCCCACCCTGTCAGAGGCAAGGAGGAGGGGGAATGGGATGAAGAACTGTGGTAGGGGGGACCAGGAGAGGGTGGAATGTAAATAAATAAAATAATTAATTAAAAATCTTTGAGGACCTCCCCCTTTCCATATTTAGAGATGTTTTATTAATCTAAAGACTAATTTATACTACTGCTCTGTTTTGAATTGCATTCAAAAGCAATTCACAGCTAGTGCCTCATTCTCAAAAGTCTCTTTGGATTCTTGAAATCTGGCCATTTCTATCCACTTTTTGACTGAGTAATATTCTATCATGTGGAAACAGCACATTTTGTTCATCTATTTATCACAGGATGGACATTTGGTTTTGTGTGGGTGCATGCATGGTTGTGTGTGTGTGTGTGTGTGTGTGTGTGTGTGTGTGCATGTGTTGGTGTGAGTTCATGGGAAAGTTAGAAGGGAAAGAGGGAAGTTTGAAAAATGACATAAATGCAATATTTTGTAGAAAATTCTAAAATTAAATGAAACTGTAGGCATTTATAATAAAGTTATAACTAATGAGTATCTCCATAGCTTAAATATAAAATGATAATCATGCTATCTCATTTTAAGACAGGGTCTTGATAAATATCTCAGGCTAGACTAGAGCTAGAGGTATTTCTGCCTTAGTCTTTCAACTGTGTGGGGTTTAATGTGCACCACCATATTTAATCTTCCACTGATTACTCAGTATCTTTGCTTCATGGTGATTTCAGAGAACCATCTGAAACCACTATAAGTATTATTTTACAAATACCTAGCCACTTTTTAATTAATAGAGTGCATTTATTGCACTCAGGCTATATCTTGTAGCAAGAATAATGCTAAAATTGAATGATTCAGACAAAACAAAATTCTCCAATAAAAATGTACCTAAAAATTCTCTGTGGAAGGAGAAGATATCATATTTCAATTGAAAATACATGTTTACAGTCTAGGTCTTTTATTTGGGGGGAGCACTAATTGAGCCACAAATTCATAGAAAATGCAGCTTCTAGCAGCTCAGGTTCTGTTCTTTTAGTTTTTACAAGACGTGCGTCTCTGTGTGGAAAAGGTTGGGCCTGATCTTGAACCCATGGACTTTTCCCTTTGGCTTTCTTTATTGTCTGATTGTTTTCCTTCACCCGTTTCAGGAAGCCATTTATGTTCTGTGTGCACATTAATTGTCTTGACAGGAAACTTGCCCTTGCTCATTGACAACAATGCCACTAGCATGCTGAATGACAATGGAATGCTACTCTTCCAGTTCTGCATTTGTAGGACAGTCCTTTCTGAACATTACCCATTCCTTGGTACATTCCAGCAATAGCATCTTTTGTATAGATTAACCTGTGTGAGGCCAGAGGAGCAACTCCTTGTTTTCCAAAGGCCTAGAGAACATACATAAGCTCCCTTGCCTCCCTTCCTGGTTATTTTAGTGAATTTCTGGAAGGCAGTGACTCCAACATAAAGACCGATTCCTGAAGTGGGAATTCTGGTTTCACTGAAGAATCAGTTGTGTCACGAGACGTCTTTCTGGAACTGTCTTATGAGAGGATGTTTTACTGAAGCAGACTCAAGGGAAGATGTTTTGTTGAGAACAGACAGTGTTTCTCTGGAAGCTGCCTGGTGAAAGGGTCTGTATTATTTTGTGATGGCGGATGTTGCTCTGGCATTGGTTTGCCTTGCAACTCTTTGCTGGTTCTCACTAGGCTTCCCCGATGCTGGTCTTTGCTGATGGCACTCTTGCTTGTTGAGACATAGAGAGAAATGCACCAAAGAACTTCAGGTGGTATTCTTGCTACTTCTTGCTGCTTCCATGGGCTCATGCTGATTGGCTGAGCCTCAGTTTCTTCTGGATTGAGCTGCTGCTACTGATGCCTGGTGAATGTTTACCAAGTGGACTGGACTGCCAATACTGATTTGAGTTTGGTATTTTTCTAGGGATTTGGACTACTGACAGTGAAGACTGGAATCACTCTAAGAAACTATTTCTAAACAGGTCCAGGACCCTGATTCCATTAATCTTTCTTTCCTCACCTCTGGTGGGTGGTGGGCTAGAAGGGAAGTTGAAGCTTTAAAGAACCACAAATAAAGTAGGTTTTAAAATGTCTAAGCCTACAGATTCCCTTTCTTTATATATCACAAAATGTATTATTTCTGAGACATGTTCTCACCATGTGTGTGTTAGTTCTCTTAAATATCTGTCTAGGAATATAATGTATAATAAATATAGAATATAGTATATAGAATATAGAATAGAATAATATAACAATAACTATAACTACAGAATCATGGGATTATTTCCCTTCTCCTCCTCCTTCTCCTCCTCCTCCTCCTCCTCCTCCTCCTCCTCCTCCTCCTCCTCTTCTCTCTCTCTCTGTTTCTCTCTCTCTCTCTCTCTCTCTCTCTCTCTCTCTCTGTCTCTCCTTCATACACACCGTCACACATTTTGCCACTTAGTGTTGTATAAGAGTCCATTTAGTGATGTTCATGTGCATATGTGTTTAGAACTGACCATTTAGGACTGGGTACCATATGAGGAGCTCATCTCTGAAGAAACCTATTCCCCATCTCTAGGAAGCTGCTCAGTACCTATAGATCCTCACCCAAGTTTGGAAACTTCTAAATTTCCCTGTCCATTTTGGCTTGTCAACTGAATTACAATTATGTAGGTGCTATCTCACACTTGTCACATCATCAATAGCTCTACACTTTTTTTTCTTATTCTTAGGAAGAGGTGTTATTTTCACACACACACACACACAAACACACACACACACACACATGCACACACACATGATTGTTAAGTGATATCTCATTGTAGTTTTGATTAGCATTTATTGTATTGAATGTATTTCTCTAAGTTGATCTCCTGGGATGACAACTCTCTGGGATCAGTGACTGGGGAGGGAGGTGTCTGATGCTGATTGGTGACTGGGGAGGGAGGTGTCTGATGCTGATTGGTGAATGGAGAGGGAGGCATTTGATGCTGATTGGTGACTGGGGAGGGAGGCGTCTGATGCTGATTGGTGACTGGGGAGGGAGGCGTCTGATGCTGATTGGTGACTGGGGAGGGAGGCGTCTGATGCTGATTGGTGACTGGGGAGGGAGGCGTCTGATGCTAACTGGTGACTGGAGAGGGAGGCGTCTGATACTGATTTTTATATTGCTCGTGTTTTACAATAGGACATAGACATCTGAAGCTATTTTTTTTTTGACAGGGTTCCTCTGTATAGCCCTGGCTGTCCCATAACTCACTTTATACACCAGGCTGGCCTTGAACTCTGAAATCCTCTTGCTTCTGCCTCTCAAGTGCTAGGATTAAAGGCATGCACCACCACTGCCCAGCGGTTGGTTTTTAAATATGAGTTTTCTGCCCACAAGGAAAGATTTCTAAAATAAGACAATGGTATAAATAGCTTGTGAGAGTGCCAAGGGCAAAACCTATGGGACACCAGTCCTCTTATATGTTTGACCTCTTGGTGCAACTGGACACTTGATGACTGTCACAGTTCTAAGTGTGTGGAGCCATGTGAGGGGTTCCTCTTAGCAGTGCCTGTGCTTGGTGAAGAGGTTCACAGGGTAGATTAAGCTGCATTTTTAATTATGTAATAATTTAAACATTCTTCATATATTTATTGACCCTGGTGTGTCCACTTTGAAATAAATCCATACTCATATAATTTATCAATTGGTTAGAAGAGAACTATTTATTATTTTCTTGTTGAGCTGTAAGAGTTCTTTCTATATGCTAGGTGCTTGATCATTATCAGTTGAATGGTTTACAAAGACTCTATCATACCCTATAGGCTATGGTTTACTTTCATAATAATGCCTTTAGATGCAAAAGAATTTTTAATTGTGAAATAAATTCTTCTATATTTACTTTTATCTATGCAGTTGGTGTTATGCTTACTAAATTGTTTAAGATTAATTTACACTCATCTTTCTTTCTAAAAGTTACAGTTTTAGTTCTTATATTTAAGTATTTGATCCATTTTGAATTGACTTCCCTATTTTATAATGTGAATTACTTTGGTTGTTGTTTTTATTCTCTTTTTAGTGTAGATAATTGTGAGTTTACTCTGTTCAAAATCCTCCAGATTAAAAATTCTTTGAAGTATAGGGACATCAATGCCAAAGTAGTCAAATAAAGCATAATGATTTTACCAACAGAAAGCATTTAAAGTCTTTTTGTCATGATACAGTTGCAATGTATGAAGTCTGAGTTACTCTTTTAGCTGCTATTAATTTTAACTTAATTAAGAAATACATCATAAATATTATTAGTATCAGCGTGCTTTCTTTCACCACTTGTGTACTCTATGTTAGCCTACCTTTTCTTCACCAGGATTTATCGTGGTCTTAGTTTGCTCTTAAGGTTACCTGAATTAAGAAAACATTTAAAAATCCCCCAAAACAAACCCCCAAAATTCACAGTCACAAGAATCCTGTAATCAATATTAAAATGTGCTTTCGATGTGAGCTGAAGAAATGGAAGTATGTTTAGCCTGAATTTCAGTGCCTGTTGGGAATGGCCTGAGAATTCGCTGAACCATGAGAGCCACTTCAGCATGAAACTGCTCTCTGATCCTCAACTCTAACCATGGAGAACATCATGGTTTTGTTTTGCTTTTCATAGGAGTTTTCTTGGGTAGCAATATAAAAAGATCACCTGTTTAATAATTGGCTTAACAATGTCTACTGCTTAAAATGTAGGTGAATATAGACAGCCTCTACAAACTTTGAAATCCAACAGGATCAAAGATTAAAATCTGTATTAACATTATTTGATATTTAAAGAAAGTTATTTAGTTTCTGAGGGTTATATATAATTAAAATGTTGTAAGTCTTATTCAAACAGAATAGTTGACATTCACTGTTAAGAAAATGAGTTACTTCTATCCTTTTACTCTAAGGCAGTGTTTGTCTTTAACACTGAGATGTGTTTCCTTTATGTAGCAAAATGTAGTGTCCTGTTTCCATATCCAGTCTGTTAATCTATGTCTTTTTATTGGGGAGTTGAGTCCATTGATGTTAAGAGATATTAAGGAATGGTAATTATTTCCTCCAGACATTTTTGAAATTATTTTTATTTATTTATTTTTATTTATTCATTTTTTTATATTTGAGAGGTTATCTTCTTTTGGGTTTGATGAGAGGGGGTTTCTATCTTGCTTCTTCCCGGGTGTAGTTTCCGTCCTTGTCTTAGTGTTTTCCCCCTATTATCCTTTGTAGGGCTGGATTTGTGAAAAGATATCTTGCAAATTTGGTTTTGTCATGGAATACCTTGATGTCTCCATCAATGGCGATTGAGAGTTTTGCTGGGTAAAGTAGTTTTGGCTGAAGTTTGTGTTCTCTTAGAGTTTGCATGATATCTGCCCAGGATCTTCTAGCTTTCATGGTCTCAGGTGAGAAGTCTGGTGTTATTCTGATAGGTCTTCCTTTATATGTTACTTGGCCTTTTTCTCTTGCTGCCTTTAGTATTCTTTCTTTGTTTATTACATTTGGAGTTTTGATTATTATGTGACGGGATGTATTTTTGTTCTGGTCCAGGCTGTTTGGGGTTCTATAGGCTTCTTGTATATTCATGGGCATCTCTCTCCTTAGGTTGGGGAAGTTTTCTTCCATAATTTTATAGAAGATATTAGCTGGCCCTTTAACTTGTAAATCTTCACTCTCGTCTATGCCTATAATCCAAACACAATAATTGTGGGGGACCTCAACACTCCACTCTACTCAATGGACCGATCAGGAAAGCAGAAACTAAACAGGGACACAGTGAAACTAATTGAAACTTTGGACCAATTGGATTTACCATATATATATATAGAACATTTCATCCTAAAGCTAAAGAATATACCTTTTTCTCAGCATCACATGGTACCTTCTCCAAAATTGATCATATAATTGGTCACAAGACAGATGTCAACAAATACAAAAAGATCGAGCTAATCCCATGCTTCCTATCAGACCACCATGGAATAAGAGTGGTCTTCAATAACAACAAAAACAACAGAAAGCCCACATACACATGGAAACTGAACAATACTCTACTCAATGACACCTTGGTCAAGGAAGAAATAAAAAAAGAAATCAAAGACTTTTTAGAATTCAATGAAAATGAAGGTACAACCTACCCAAATCTATGGGACACAATGAAAGCAGTGCTAAGAGGAAAACTCATAGCCCTAAGTGCATCCAAAAAGAAACTGGAGAGAGCATACACTAGCAACTTAATGGCACACCTAAAAGCCCTGGAAGAAAAAGAAGTTAATTCACACAGGAGGAGTAGAAGACAAGAAATCACCAAACTCAGGGCTGAAATCAATCAAGTAGAAACAAAGAGAACCATACAAAGAATCAACAAGACTAGGAGCTGGTTCTTTGAGAAAATCAACAAGATAGATAAACCCTTAGCCAGACTAACCAAAGGACACAGAGACAGTATACAAATTAACAAAATTAAAAATGAAAAGGGAGACATAACAACAGAAACTGAGGAAATTCAAAAGATCATCAGATCCTACTACAAAGGTCTATACTCAAAACAACTGGAGAATCTGGAGGAAATGGAGAATTTCCTAGACAGATATCAAATACCAAAATTAAATCAGCATCAAGTAGATCAGCTAAATAGTCCCATAACCCCTAAAGAAATAGAAGGGGTTATAGAAAGCCTCCCAACCAAAAAAAGTACGGGACCAGATGGTTTTAGTGCAGAATTCTACCAGACCTTCAAAGAAGACTTAACACCAATACTTTTCAAACTATTCCACAAAATAGAGACAGAAGGGACACTGCCCAACTCATGCTTCGAAGCCACAATTACGCTAATACCTAAACCACAAAAAGATCCAACAAAGAAAGAGAACTACAGGCCAATTTCTCTTATGAATATAGATGCAAAAATACTAAATAAAATTCTTGCTAACCGAATCCAAGAGCACATCAAAACTATCATCCACCATGATCAAGTAGGCTTTATCCCAGGGATGCAGGGATGGTTCAATATATGGAAATCCATCAATGTAATCCACTACATAAACAAACTGAAAGAAAAAAAACCCACATGGTCATCTCATTAGATGCTGAAAAAGCATTCGACAAAATTCAGCATCCTTTCATGCTAAAAGTCTTGGAAAGAGCAGGAATTCAAGGCCCATACCTAAACATGGTAAAAGCAATCTACAGCAAACCAGTAGCCAACATCAAAATAAATGGAGAGAAACTTGAAGCATTCCCACTAAAATCAGGGACTAGACAAGGCTGCCCTCTCTCTCCATATCTTTTCAATATAGTACTTGAAGTTCTAGCGAGAGCAATTAGACAACATAAGGAAGTCAAAGGGATACAAATTGGAAAGGAAGAAGTCAAACTATCATTATTTGCAGACGATATGATAGTTTACCTAAGCGAACCAAAAACTCCACCAGAGAACTTCTATAGCTGATAAACAACTTCAGCAAAGTGGCAGGTTATAAAATTAACTCAAGCAAGTCAGTGGCCTTCTTGTACTCAAAGGACAAGCAGGCTGAGAAAGAAATTAGGGAAATAACACCCTTCACAATAGCCACAAACAACATAAAGTATCTTGGCTTAACTCTAACCAAACAAGCGAAAGATCTGTACAACAGGAACTTCAAGTCCTTGAAGAAAGAAATCGAAGAAGACCTCAGAAGATGGAAAAATATTTCTTGCTCCTGGATTGGCAGGATCAATATAGTAAAAATGGCCATGTTGCCAAAAGCAATATACAGATTCAATGTGATCCCCATCAAAATCCCAACTCAATTCTTCATAGATCTAGAAAGAGCAATTCTCAAATTCATCTGGAGCAACAAAAAACCCAGTATAGCTAAAACTATTCTCAACAATAAAAGGAATTCTGGGGGAATCAATATCCCTGACCTCAAGCAGTACTACAGAGCAATTGTGTTAAAAACTGCATGGTATTGGTATAGCAACAGGCAAGCAGATCAATGGAACAGGATTGAAGACCCAGAAATTAACCCACAGACTTATGGTCACTTGATCTTTGATAAAGGAGCCACAACCATCCAATGGAATAAAGATAGCCTTTTCAACAAATGGTGCTGGTTCAACTGGAGGTCAACATGCAGAAGAATGCGAATTGACCCACTCTTATCTCTTTGCACTAAGATCAACTCCAAGTGGATCAAGGACCTCCACATAAAACCAGACACACTGAATCTATTAGAAAATAAACTTGGGAAGACCCTGGAGGACATAGGCACAGGGGGAAAGTTCCTGAACAGAACACCAATAGCTTACACACTAAGATCAAGAATTGACAAATGGGACCTCATAAAATTACAAAGTTTCTGTAAGGCAAAGGACACTGTCAGAAGGACAAAAGGACAACCAACAAAGTGGGAAAAGATCTTCACCAACCCCACATCCGACAGAGGGCTAATATCCAATATATATAAAGAACTCAAGAAGTTAGACCGCAAAGAACCAAATAACCCTATCAAAAAATGGGATACAGAGCTAAACAAAGAATTTTCACCAGAAGAAATTCAGATGGCCGAGAAACCCCTTAAGAGATGTTCAACATCATTAGTCATCAGGGAAATGCAAATCAAAACAACCCTGAGATTCCACCTCACACCAGTCAGAATGGCTAAGATTAAAAACTCAAGAGACAACAAGTGCTGGCGAGGATGTGGAGAAAGAGGAACACTCCTCCACTGTTGGTGGGATTGCAAAATGGTAAAACCACTCTGGAAATCAGTTTGGCGGTTCCTCAAAAAATTGGGCATGTCACTTCCAGAGGACCCTGGCATACCACTCCTGGGCATATACCCAGAGGATTCCCCTGCATACAATAAGGACACATGCTCCACTATGTTTATAGCAGCCTTGTTTATAATAGCCAGAAATTGGAAGGAGCCCAAATATCCCTCAAAGGAGGAATGGATACAGAAAATGTGGTATATTTATACAATGGAATACTATTCAGCAATTAAAAATAATGAATTCATGCAATTTGAAGGTAAATGTTTAGATCTGGAAAATATCATCCCAAGTGAGTTAACCCAATCACAAAAGAATACACATGAAATGCAATCACTGATAAGTGGATATTAATGAGCCCAGAAGCCCTAAATACTCAAGACACAAATAGCAAGTCAAATGAGTCCCAAGAAGAAGAAAGGAGAGGACCCTGGGCATGTAAAGGTTGCATCCAGTTTAGTAAAGAAACCGAGGGCGGGGGGAATGATTGGGGAATGGTTGGGGGGGAGAGGAACTATGGAAACTATGGTGGGTGGAAACTGGGAAAGGTGAAAGTCTTTGGAATGTAAACATAGAATATAGAAAATAAAAATTAAAAAAAATAAATAAAAAAAAGAAAATAAAAAAAAGAAAATGAGTTTCTACTAGTATATACCATTGAAGAGTAGTAGGTAATGCTTTAAAACAGGCACTACAATAAGCCGAGAGGATTCAGACCAAGTGGAATTCTGTTAAATTTCTAACAGGAATGCAAATACAAGTAGGGACAGAGTGGGTTTGTTTGTCTTCTTTTGTTTTAGGAAGATTTTGAACATATACCTTCTAAGCAACCCGGAAGTCCCTATTTTGAAATGTTTGCCCAAGAGAAATAGAGCATTAATATAACCCAATTGTTCATGACTATCAGAAACAATAAGTAATATAACCATCTGTCAAATAGAGAACGAACAGGCTATGGAACAATCATGTAGTGCAATGATGCTCAGAAAAGACCTGAAGGAAAAGCAATGAGCTGGCAACACAGACATCATGAATGTCCTATACAGTAAAAGAAGCCAAATGAGAACAGAATACCACATAATTATACTTATCCGACATTCTAGAAAATGCTATAGTCTGAAGGTTTGCACTTCTCCCAGAATGTATGGTGAAATATAATCCCTACTGAGATATTATCAGAAAGTTGAGTCTTTTGGAAAGTGATGAGCACTCTACTTGGACAGATAGCATTGTGTCCTTATAACTCCCAGGGAAAGTAGAGAGCTGCCAGTTTTCAGCCTGCTTTGGAATTATGAAGAGTAGATTCTATCTAATACCACTGAAGGCCTGTCTTGATAACAGGGTAAATGAACTTGCTAGGGACATTGATGAGGACAGGCAAGTGAAATGCAAAGCAATTCCTTCTTTCTTCCGTGCCCTTTAAGATGAACTGCCACTGGAAGGCACAGCCCAGAATTTTTTTTTTTTTGGCCGATTTTTTAAGTTCAGTTTTATTGCTTTTAATTTTTTATAGACCAGTCATTATTCCTCTCCCAGTCTGCCTTCCCACAGTTCCTCATCCCATTCCTCCTCCCCCTGTCTGCAAGAGGATGTCCCCCCTGCCTGTCCACCACGCCTCCCAACCTTTTAGAGCCTCAAGTATTTGGAAGGTTAGGTAAGTCTTCTGTCACTGAGGCTAGGTCAGGCAGTCCACTTCTCTATATATGTTAGGATAGCCAAGATTTAAAATGGGTCCTCTGACTTCAAATGATCTGGATTTAGGGTCTTCCAAATTGAATAATCCAAACAAGAAAAATCCCTCATTTATTTATTAATAAATACTAATATTGAGAAAAGTAGGCTGACTCCATGACAGGCTTCAAATTGGCAGTTCAGGAGACTTAACTCTGTTTCCAAGAACTGGGCAGATCCAGTCCTCAGAAGCTGTCCTGACATTTGGCCTGAGGATGTGGAGAAATAGTAACACTCCTCCACTGTTGGTGGGGTTGCGAGCTGGTACAACCACTCTGGAAATCAGTCTGATGGTTCCTCAAAAAACTGGGCATGATACTACCGGAGGACCCTGTTATACCACTCCTGGGCATATACCCAGAGGATTCCCCAGCTATGTAATAAGGACACATGCTCCACTATGTTCATAGCAGCCCTATTTATAATAGAAGCTGGAAAGAACCCAGATGTCCCTCAACGGAGGAATGGATACAGAAAATATGGTATATTCACACTATGGAATACTACTCAGATATTAAAAACAATGAATTCTGATTTAATTTTGGTATTTGGTATCTGTCTTGGAAATTGTCCATATCCTCCAGATTCTCCAGTTGTATTGAGTATAGGTTTTGTTGAATTTCCTCAGTTTCTGTTGTTATATCTCCCTTTTCATTACTAATTTTGTTAATTTGGATACTGTCTCTGTGCCCTCTGATTAGTCTGGCTAAGTGTTTATATATCTTGTTGATTTTCTCAAAGAACCAGCTCTTCCTAGTTTTGTTGATTCTTTGTATGGTTCGCTTTGTTTCTACTTGATTGATTTCAGCCCCGAGTTTGATGATTTCCTGTCTTCTACTCTTGGGTTAATTAGCTTCTTTTTGTTCCAGTGCTTTCAGGTGTTCCATTAAGCTGCTAGTGTTTGCTCTCTCCAGTTTCCTTTTGGAGGCACTCAGGGCTATGAGTTTTCCACTTAGTACTGCTTTCATTGTGTCCCATAAATTTGGGTATGTTATGCCTTCATTTTCATTAAATTCTAAAAAGTCTTTGATTTCTTTCTTTATTTCTTCCTTGGCCAAGATATTAGAGTATTGTTCAGCTTCCATGTGTATGTGGACTTTCTGTTGTTTTTGTTGCTATTGAAGACCACTCTTTCTTCATAGTGATCTGATAGGAGGCATGGGATTAGTTCGATCTTATATCTGTTGAGGTCTGTCTTGTGACCAATTATATGGTCAATTTTGGAGAAGGTACCATCCATGAGATATGAGATGCTGAGAAAAAGGTATATTCTTTTGCTTTAGGATGAAATGTTTTATATATATATATATATATATATATATATATATATATATATATATATATATATATATCCAATTGATCCAAAGCTTCAATTAGTTTCACTGTGTCCCTATTTAGTTTCTGTTTTCCTGATCATTCCATTGAGGAGAGTGGAGTACTGAAGTCACCCACAATTATTGTGTTAGGTGCAATGTGTGCTTTGAGCTTTAGTAAAGTTTCTTTTACGAATGAGGGTACCCTTGCATTTGGGGCACAGATGTTCAGAATTGAGAATTCTTCTTGGTTTTTTCCTTTGACCAGTAAGAAGTGTCCTTCCATGGCTCTTTTGATTACTTTAGGTTGAAAGTCAATTTTATCTGAAATTAGAACAGCTTCTTTGGCTTGTTTCCTGAGACCATTTGCTTGTAAAATTGTTTTCTAGCTTTTTACTCTGAGGTAGTTTGTCTTTGACACTGAGGTGTGTTTCCTGTTTGCAGCAAAATGTAGGGTGTTGCTTACGTATCCAGTCTGTTAATCTATGTCTTTTTATTGGGGAATTGAGTCCATTGATGTTAAGAGATATTACGGAATAGTGATCATTACTTCCTGTTATTTTTGATGTTATTTTTATTTTGAGTTGTTATCTTCTTTTGGGTTTGATGAAAGAAGCTTACTATCTTGCTTTTTCCAGGGTGTAGTTTCCCTCCTTGCATTGGTATTTTCTACCTGTTATCCTTTGTAGAGCTGGGTTTGTGGAAAGATATTGTGTAAATTTGGTTTTAAAATGGTTTTAACTTGTTTTCTCCATCTATGGTGATTGAGAGTTTTGCTGGGTATAGTAGTCTTGGCTGGCATTTGTGATTTTTTTTTGGGGGGGTGGGGTTGTCCTGATGCTGTTTGAATTCTTTTTTTTTTATATTTTTTTTAATTTTTTTTTATTTTCTATATTCTATGTTTACATTCCAAAGGCTTTCCCCTTTCCCAGTTCCCACCCACCATAGTTCCCATAGTTCCTCCCCCCCCCAACTGTTCCCCAATCATTCCCCCTCCCCCTTCGGTTTCTTTACTAAACTGGATGCAATCTTTACAGGCCCAGGGTCCTCTCCTTTCTTTTTCTTGGGAATCATTTGACTTGCTATTTGTGTCTTGAGTATTTAGGGCTTCTGGGCTCATTAATATCCACTTATCAGTGATTGCATTTCATGTGCATTCTTTTGTGATTGGCTTAATTCACTCAGGATGATATTTTCCAGGTCTAACCATTTACCTACAAATTGCATGAATTCATTATTTTTAATTGCTGAGTAGTATTCCATTGTATAAATATACCACATTTTCTGTATCCATTCCTCCTTTGAGGGATATTTGGGCTCCTTCCAATTTCTGGCTATTATAAACAAGGCTGCTATAAACATAGTGGAGCATGTGTCCTTATTGCATGCAGGGGAATCCTCTGGGTATATGCCCAGGAGTGGTATGCCAGGGTCCTCTGGAAGTGACATGCCCAATTTTCTGAGGAACCACCAAACTGATTTCCAGAGCGGTTTTACCATTTTGAAATCCCACCAACAGTGGAGGAGTGTTCCTCTTTCTCCACATCCTCGCCAGCACTTGTAAAACTCATAGCTCTAAGTGCATCCAAAAAGAAACTGGAGAGAGCATATACTAGCAGCTTAATGGCACACCTTAAAGCCCTGGAAGAAAAACAAGTTAATTCACCCAGGAGGAGTAGAAGACAAGAAATCATCAAACTCAGGGCTGAAATCAATCAAATAGAAACAAAGAGAACCATACAAAGAATCAACAAGACCAGGAGCTGGTTCTTTGAGAAAATCAACAAGATAGATAAACCCTTAGCCAGACTAACCAAAGGACACAGAGACAGTATACAAATTAACAAAATTAGAAATGAAAAGGGAGACATAACAACAGAAACTGAGGAAATTCAAAACATCATCAGATCCTACTACAAAGGTCTATACTCAAAACAACTGGAGAATCTGGAGGAAATGGACAATTTCCTAGACAGATATCAAATACCAAAATTAAATCAGCATCAAGTAGATCAGCTAAATAGTCCCATAACCCCTAAAGAAATAGAAGGGGTTATAGAAAGCCTCCCAACCAAAAAAAGTACGGGACCAGATGGTTTTAGTGCAGAATTCTACCAGACCTTCAAAGAAGACTTAACACCAATACTTTTCAAACTATTCCACAAAATAGAGACAGAAGGGACACTGCCCAACTCATTCTTCGAAGCCACAATTATGCTAATACCTAAACCACAAAAAGATCCAACAAAGAAAGAGAACTACAGGCCAATTTCTCTTATGAATATAGATGCAAAAATACTAAATAAAATTCTTGCTAACCGAATCCAAGAGCACATCAAAACGATCATCCACCATGATCAAGTAAGCTTCATCCCAGGGATGCAGGGATGACATTTGTGATTTTTTAGAATGTGTATGAGATCTGCCCAGGATCTTCTAGCTTTCATGGTCTCTGATGAGAAGTCTTGTGTAATTCTGATAGGTCTAGGACTAGTGATTGTTGCTTCCTACTTTTTCAATTTAATTTTTATGTTTGTGTGGTTATCTTCTTTTGGGGTTGTTGTAAGAAGATTAATTTCTTGCCTTTTCAAGTGTGTAGTTTCCCTCCTTTTGTTGGTGTTTTCCATTCATTATCCTTTGAAGGGCTGGGTTTGTGGAAAGATACTGTCTAAATTTGTTTTTGTCATGAAATACCTTGGTTTCTTCATCTATGGTAATTGAGAGATTTGCTGGATATATCAGTCTGGGTTGGTGTTTGTGTTTTCTTGTGTTCTGTGTGACATCTGCCCAGGCTCTTATGACTTTCATAGTCTCTGGTGAGAAGACTGGTGTAATTCTGATAGGCCTAGCTTTATATGTTACTTGACCTTTTTCCCTTACTGCTTTTAATATTCATTCTTTGTTTAGTATATTTGGTGTTTTAATTATTATGTGATGGGAGGAATTTCTTTTCTGGTCAAATCTATTTGGAGTGCTTTAGGCTTCTTGTATGTTCATTAGCATCTCTTTCTTTAAGTTAGGGAAGTTTTGATTTGCATTTCCCTGATGACTAATGATGTTGAACATCTTTTAAGGTGTTTCTTGGCCATCCGAATTTCTTCTGGTGAAAATTCTTTGTTTAGCTCTGTGCCCCATTTTTTGATAGGGTTATTTGGTTCTTTGCGGTCTAACTTCTTGAGTTCTTTGTATATATTGGATATTAGCCCTCTGTCGGATGTGGAGTTGGTGAAGATCTTTTCCCACTTTGTTGGTTGCCGTTTTGTCCTTCTGACAGTGTCCTTTGCTTTGCAGAAACTTTGTAATTTTATGAGGTCCCATTTGTCGATTCTTGATCTTAGAGCATAAGCTATTGGTGTTCTGTTCAGGAACTTTTCCCCTGTGCCCAAGTCCTCCAGGGTCTTCCCAAGTTTCTTTTCTAATAGTTTCAGTGTGTCTGGTTTTATGTGGAGGTCCTTGATCCACTTGGAGTTGATCTTAGTGCAAAGAGATAAGATTGGATCAATTCGCATTCTTCTGCATGTTGACTTCCAGTTGAACCAGCACCATTTGTTAAAAAGGCTATCTTTATTCCACCGGATGGTTGTGGCTCCTTTATCAAAGATCAAGTTTTCTTCTATAATTTTGTTGAGGACAAAATTACTGGCCCTTTAAGTTAGAAATCTTCACTCTCTTCTATACCTATAATCCTTAGGTTTGGTATTCTCATTTTGTTCTGAATTTCCTGGATGTTTTGGGTTAGGAGCTTTTTTTATTTTGCATTTTCTTTGACTGTTTTCTCAGTGCTTTCTATGGTATCTTCTGCATCTGAGATTTTTCTATCTCTTGTATTCTGTTGTTGATGCTTGGATCCATGATTCCTGACTTCTTTCCTAGGTTTTCTATGTCCCAAGTTGTTTCCCTTTGTGATTTATTTATTGTTTCTTCCTCCATCTTTAGATCATGGATGGCTTTGTTCAATTCCTTCACCTGTTTTATTGTGTTTTCCCATATTTCTCCAGGGGCTTCTCCCTGTTTACTTGTGTTCTCCTGTATTTTTTTAAAGGGAGTTATTTATGTCCTTCTTGAAGCCCTTCATCAGCATCATGAGCTGTGATTTTAAATCCAAATCTTGATTTTCTGGTGTGTTGGGGGTATATAGAACTTGCTGTTGTGGGAGAATTGGGTTATGATGGTTCCATAGTGACTTGATTTCTGTTAGTAACATTGCTAGGTTTGCCTTTTGCCATCTCGTTATCTCTGGTGTTAGTGGGTCCTGATGTCAATGGCTGGTGCTTGTCCCTCCTGTGTGCCTGCAAGCCTATCTCAGCACCCCTGGGTGACCAGCTTTGCCCTGGCACAGATTGTTGTGGGACTGCCCAGCTCCTGGGTGCAGGTCAGGCCCTGGCAGACCAAGTCCCAAGTGATCTTACACTAGGGTGTTCTCTGCATTCCTGGCTGCAACAGCCTGCTTAGTAGCAGGAGAGAAGTTGTTGGCCTCACTTGTAAACGCAGGACTCAATGAAGAGCAGATACACCCTAGCAGACTAGGTGCACAGATAGCTGTGTAGGCGCTGCCCAACTCCTGGGTGCAGGTGGGACCCTGGCCAGCTATGTCCCAAGTGCTCTTCTACTCAGGTGATACCTTTGTGCCTGTCTGCACCTCTACACTGTCACAGGAGAAAAGATGGCAGTACCTCACTGCAAAATGCGGGACTCCCGAGGTTGATTTTTTTTTTAAGTATTCTATTTTACCACAATGGTGGAATACAGATTATGAATACTATTCCATCTGATAGACGGAAGGTGAAGATATATAAACAGACAACATGCCAATAAGAAAAGGATAAACAAAGAGGCATACCATGCCCATTTGTGGAACAAGAGGTTTACACATAAGTCTTAAGAAAAACCAGAAAAAGGGAAATGAATTGTAAATATAGAATATATACAATAAAAAAAATCAAAAAAAAAAGAAAAGCCTTAAGTAGGCATGTTCATAATCTCTCTAATTATTTCAAATAACATCTGAGTTACAAATTAAAATGATTTTTCTTCTCACATATTTCTCCTCAATAATTACCCTGGTAAAGGGAAATAGAGCCCTACAGCTCCATGGTGTATGTGTTGAGACTTACTATCTTATTCCATGCAGAGGGAAGGATACATCTGCTCATGACAAATGTTAGGTAGATAGTACAGTCTTGGGCTCATCTTCCTGAGGACCCAACCACTCAAAAAGTATCTTGAATGGATAAATCAATTATTGGAGAAAAGATAACCAGACTATTACTTGTGGTGTGCAGGGAAAAATAAGGGAAAATTTTCCTGGATATATACTATGCTTTACATTCTTAATCTGTGATATCTCTTCAAGACATGCATGTATATTTGTATATCTGTCATTGGAAAAACAAAGCTACTTATAAGGTGTAGTGTTCAAGGTAGAGGGAAAACAGTCAATAACTTGGTTTTAAAGGTATCAGATATCCTTAATAAATATTTCCCATCTTCCCTTTATTTCCTTGGGTTTGAGGTGAATCTATTCATAAATTCAACAGAAGTTGTTCAGATTTTAAAATTTAATATATTACCCAATAAATGAAAATATATTTATGTAAACAAATAAAATGAAGAATATAATATGGATAAAATTTTGCATAGATTTCGAAAGGTATTGGATTTAGAAGAAGTGCAATAATGAGAATAAAAGTTACTGGGTCAGTTTAATCAATAAAGATACTTTCACCCATATAATTTGTACTGTCAAATCACTGTGGGCTTAAATAACTTAAACTAGTTTTTACAGAGATGAATGTTAAAGGAAAGAATGATTATATTATCCAGTCTTAAATTTTTCATTATAATTTTAATCTGCGTTAATAAATTAAGCAAATGTATATTTTTCTAGAGACTGACATTAGACAGTCTCTAGAAAACAGTTGACCAGCTAACTTTAAAAGGCAAATCAAGAAAACAAGCAATTTTATCTTTTTTATATGAATTTAAACCATATTCAGTTAATCTGGTTCTAATCAATTGTGCAGACTGTTTCTTATAGTCAAACCTGATTGTACTGTCCAGAGCATGATTTTCTGGCATAATGGTATCGGTCTTTGAGAGAGTGGTACAATATGACAGACCAAAATAGAGTCTGCTCCTGTCACACTTATTTCTTCTTTCTCTATCCAGTGGTGACTACTTGATCAAGTTCAGTGTTTCTCAGGTCCATTGCTTCTCATTCATTTGAGTAAATATTTCTTCAGTTACACTGAATCTTTAGTTACAGTGACTCTTCAGGTACAGAAGAGTATATTGAAATAATCAGGCAGATATTCCAATTCTTGGGGACTTTACATTCCAATGACCTACAACATTCTGAATAAACCAACTCTTCTGACAGAAGTAATAATGTTATCTGTAGAAATAAACAGATGTCTAAAATTTACTCTCATATAAGGTATGCAAGTTCAATTATATTTGTTGGCCTTACTATGTACAGTCCAGTGCAAACAAAACGGCCATTTGTGAATTCTGCTCATCACCTCTTTTTCTTTACAGTGAAATCACTATCACCCTGAAAATTCTTCTGTGTTTATAAATAGTCTAATATTGGGTGCATAGGCAATTACACAGTCACGTGAGGCACCAAACTTCTTGTACAATGTCCAAACTTTTAGTGAATTCACTTGGCCCGCTGTCAGCAGCCGGCATTGCATATCAAGCTTTTGGCAGGAGCCGGCATGAAGTCATCTCTCCCACCTTCACTTGACCTCAGCCATGGGCTGTGGAACTCAGCTAACCTGTTTCATAATACATCAAGGCACATCAAGTCCAGGCCATCCCCGCCTTCTGTCTTTGTAGCTCTTTACTAATAAAGCAAGCAAGCAAGCAAGCAGGGAAAGCACAGCTATGGGAAGCGTTGTTTTCACACTGTTACCATGCTTGTTATGTGTTCTAAATAATACTTTGGGTTTGAGGATGAATAAAAAGAAGCAGCCAATAGCTAATCTAAAATCCAAAATTACTTTAAATATTTATAAGTCATTTTATCTAGGTAAATAGTTCTTTTGCACTTTTATATACTAATATTTATCAGAGGCGAGGTCAAAATTATATTGAATGAAATAAAAATAAATATTAGTTACTCGTATACTAGTCTGGTCTGCCAAAGAAGTAGAATATACTAGTAAGAAACATATAATATTTCAAGCAGGTTTGGTCAAATGAACCAAAATAGTGCTTCTAACTAATATATCTGAAAACTTGATCATTTATTACTATTATGTCATTATAAATGTAAAAATTCCCGAATAACTTAGAAATTTTAGCATGGAAACGTAACTTGAAAGAAGCTAAGATGAATTTAAGTTAAAGAGAAAAGTGAATAAAAAGAAAAACTCCAAAGAAATCTACCCAGTTCAAACTGGATTTATAATGTCTTTATCTTTGTAAATAATAAAGGATAAAGCCATACTTACTGGGATCCTATCTTCATGTACTGATCACTTTGCTGTACTTGGCTAGTGAAAGTCAGGTCATTGCTCATACAGTAAATGCTTCATGTATTAAACATTTTGGAGGGTTTTGAAGTGTTTCAGAAGCCTTTGTGGTGGTAGAGATAACTGACTGACCCACAACGACTAGTCCTTTTTCATTAGATCCATATATGTTGCCACAGACCCAGGGATGCATGTGTGTTTGAGGCTAGGAGGAAGGACTTTCTTCCTTCTTTTGGTATATATGTGTCAGCATTCTGAAAGTTCTCCCACTCTGGGAGATTACAAAGTTCTGTTTCATCCATTAAACCTGTGGTGAAAACAAACCTTAAATTCTGTCAAAAGTGGTGATATATTGCTGCTGAGACATTCAAATTGCTACAAATTTGGGAGCCAACAAAGTAAAGTCTAAATATGCAATGATCTCACAAGCATCATGTCCTTACTCTTTTATGTGAGCAGCATTCTATATGCATGGGGAAGGGCCAAGTATGAGTTCATTGAAGACATAATGAAATGCTTATTCTTAACTCTCTGGCTTCCAGGAATTCCACCATATCCAGCATGATCATAGAGCCACTTAGGATACCCATAGATATGAAACAACTTTACACATACCCCTTGTAATGATGGACAGGTAATGCACGGGGAATAGTGTGTAAATTTAACACAGAATGCTGATAGACTAGAACAGTCTCAAGTACTGCAGCACCTTATCAGCCATGATGGCTGAACCTATCTAGGTTTATGATGTCTGGTTTCTCTCCATAGATTTAAGAATGTTATAGAACCTGTCATGACATCTGTCTTGAGGGAGGTGTTCATAATATGATTTTTAATATGTAATGGTGACAAGTCTACTTTAGATGAGAAGAGTAAGAATTTTCTGTGACTTTGTACAGAAACATTTGAGTTCAGAACACTATGGAGGCTTCCTTTTCCAGAAGTCTAAAATAGTTCTAGGTCACCATTATAGTTCTTATTGCAAAGGCATTTCAACTTATAGCAAAATATGAGATATACTGAGAATTCAGACAATATTGTACAGGGACTTGTAACGAAGATGGACAGGAAGGATCACATGAAGATGGAGATGGCAGAGGTTTACAAAGACTGTTCATGTAAGAATGGTGCTATGGCCTTTGTCATAATGTACACCCCCATCCCTTCCTCCATGTTCTCTCCCCATATCTAAGGGTCCCAGATAAAATATGGAATGCCTAGCTAAATTTGCATTTCTGCAAAACAATGAATAATTTTGTTCATTGATTTTCATTAAAAATATTTATTCATTGAAAAATCTTGTTTATCTGAAATTCAAATTTAGCTGGATATCCTGTGTTTTCATTTACTACATCTGCCAAACCTGCCAATCCAGGCCTAACATAATACTCCCTAATGTAATATCAGTGATAAGAATTGTAAGTAATAGCTGTGCCCCAGGAAAATGTAGCCAAATG
Source organism: Apodemus agrarius (assembly GCA_964023405.1). Classification (NCBI taxonomy): domain Eukaryota; kingdom Metazoa; phylum Chordata; class Mammalia; order Rodentia; family Muridae; genus Apodemus; species Apodemus agrarius. The sequence continues at coordinate 59,173,723 of OZ030024.1, read as the reverse complement.
AGTCAGGTTGGCCTTAATGTCCCTGGCTAGTAAGAAGCTCAATTATATCATTGATGTAATTTCTGCTTTGTCATACATCTTTCTACCTCCTCTTCAAATTCTACTACTATTTCCAGAGAAATGACTATTCTTTCTTTAACCTAATTGTTTATATTCTGGATTAAGTGATTGAACCATAGATCAAGGGTCTCTACCTTGCCCCTAGAGGGCACATGTCTTACAATGGAAAAGAAAGGAGTTAACGTTCAGATTTTTTTCTTTCTCACTCTTCTTCTTCAGTAGGATATTGGACAAGCATTCCTGTTAACTCCTCCTATTTATTTGGATCAGTGAGTTTTACAAATGAGTGTTTCGGGTATTTTGGTGGTTTGAATATGCTTGGCTCTTAGAGAGTTAGAGAGGCACATTGTAGTGAGCAATGGCCTTGTTGGAGGAAGTATGTTTCTGTGGGGGTGGGCTTTGAGAGCCTTCTCCCAGCCTCTTGCCTGGCAGTCTTCTCCCGTTTGCCTTTAGAATGAGATGTAGAACTCTCAGTTCCTCCAGCTGCATGCCCGCCTGGATACTGCCATGCTTCCTGACATGACAATAATTGACTGAACCTCACAACCTGTAAACCAGCCACAACTAAATGTTGTCCTTTATAAGTTACCTTGGCCATGGTGTTTCCTCACAGTAATGAAAACCCTAACACAGGTATTGAGTAGACTAGGGAGATAAGAATGAAACACAGCTGTGCTTACTGCTTTCACACATTTCAGCTACTAAAAAAAAATGGTTTCAACTGTGCATTGGTTTGGGTAGACCAAATACAATGGCTACAAGGAAAAGAGAAGGATGAAGCCTTCTGTATTGTTTGAGGCTGGAAACACTTACACTAGCAAAACCAGGCTTGATTAATGATAGTCATGCAAAAGTGTCAAGTTTAACAGCTTTCAAACACTCTTGTTCGAATTGAACATATTTTCTTTTCCATGTAAAGATTTAAATTGGCAATAAATTATGTCTGTTTTAGTCTGAGCGAAATATATAAATAACTTCTATGGAATACAAGATTTCTCACCAACACATCAAGTGTTCCAACACATTTTCTCTTTACTACATAGATCATATTTAGAACATGGAATGCACCTAGAATGCAAACTGTAAAGCAGCTGTCAAAACTGAGCACACATTAGGAAAATGAGAAGAGATTCTCTAGAGATTGGAATCAAAATCTTCCAAGTAACAAGACAAATTACTACATATCTGCTAATAAAACTGATCAAGTACCCCAGCTCTAACCAAATAGCCCAGGCTGGCCTAGAAGAACTCATGGGATTCTTCAGTCAGCCTTCTCACTGCAGGAATTTTAGTTGTGTGTTACCACGCTGTCTTAGTTAGGGTTTTACTGCTGTGAACAGACACCATGACCAATGCAAGTTTTATAAAAGACAACATTTAATTGGGGTTGGCTTACAGGCTCAGAGGTTCAGTCCATTGTCATCAAGGCAGAAACATGGTGGCATCCAGGCAGGCATGGTGCAGGAGGAGCTGAGAGTTCTACATCTTCATCTGAAGGCTGCTAGTGAAAGACTGACTTCCAGGCAGCCAGGGTGAGGGTTTTAAGCCCATACCCACATTGACACACCTACTCCAACAAGGCCACACCTCCTAATGAGGTCACTTCCTGGGCCAATGATATACAAACCATCACATTCCACTCCCTGGCCCCCATAGGCTTGTTCAAACATTAGTCTATGGGGGCCATACTTAAACATAGCATAATGCAAAATACATTTAGTCCAACTTCAAAAGTCCCTTTAGTCTATAGCAGTCTCCACACTGTTAAAAGTCCAAAGTTCAAGGTCTCTTCTGAGATTCACTAAATCACTTAACTGTAATCCTTCAAGCAAGACAGGAAACCAGCTTGGCAAAGTCCAAACTCTGCATCTCCATGTCTGATGGCAAAGCAGTCTTCAGATATCCAACTCCTTTTTCATCCTTGTTGACTGCAACTAGGTTCTTTCTCCTGGGCTTGTTCCACTCCCTGTTAGCAGCTTTCCTTGGCAGGCATCCTGTGACCCTGGCATCTTTAACATCTTGGGTACCCCAAGTCAATTTCAGCTTCACAGCTTCTTGTTCCAAAGTCTGAGATCCACATATGATCTTCTGTGTATCTCCAAAGAGCTGGTGTCAGTTCTACAGCTCTGCCCTCTGTAGCACTCTAAGTTCAGATTGATCCACTCCACTGCCACTGCTGTTCTTGGTGGTCATCCCATGGTACTGGCATCTCCAATATACTAGGGTGTTCCACTGCAACTATGCTTCACCAAAGCCTCTCATAGGCTCTCTTCATGGTACCAAGTCTTAACTCCTTTGCATGACCCCTTCAGTCCTGGGCTGTCAATTACAACTGAGGGTACATTTTCACCAATGGCCTTCCATGGCCTCTCACAGTACCAAGCCTCAGCTGTTCTTCATGATGCCTTCATGCCTTCAAAACCAGTACCACCTGGATGATTCTTACACATTACCAAGTACAGCTGCAGCATGAGGAACACTTGGCTATCTCTGGAATACAGCTTCTTTGTACTCCCAGAAACACTTCCCATATTTCACCTCAGTGATGCTGGTCTTTTCTTAATCATCACTAATTTCTTAGCTCCAGTTAACCAGCATCAATTGTTTCAGTAGTCTCCTTTTTCTCTTGAATATAAAGCCAGAAACACATGGCTGAAGCTGCTGAGTTCTGCTGCTTGCAGGAGCTGGAACATTATCACTAGCTTTCTTTTTCCCAGCTCCTTCACTGCCTAAGTTGGCTGTCCTGAATCTTGCTCCTTAGACTGACTTGGAACTCAAGAGATCTGCATGCCTGTCCCCTAAGCACTGGGATTAAAGGTGTGGTCCACCAAGCCTGGATTAAAGTTTTTCTTCACCTAGAATTTGCTCTGTTCTAGGCTGTCCTTGAACTCAGAGATCTGCTTATCTTTGCCTCCTGGGATTAAAGGTTTGTACTACCATGCCTGGACCTAAAGTTACCTGGGTGGAATCTTGCCCCAAGGTCGCCACTCCTTTAATTCAATATCCTTGAGTTCAGCTCCATTTCACTTCCTGGAGTTCCTTTAATACTCAAACTATATATTTTGTACCTTTCCTTTCTCAGCTTGCTATGTTTGTTCAAAATTCTTTTCATCAGACTTAACCAGAGAACAAAGTCTTTGTTGGGCTTTTTTGAGACTTCCTTTGCAGATGCAGTTAATATAAATCTCTTTACCTTAGCCCTAGGCAGTCTCTTCAGGCAATGGCAAAAAGCAGCCATGTTCTTCACCAAAACATCACAAAAACAGACTCTTGGCCACGTATTAAAGTTCTTCTCCACTGAAACCTCTTGGGCCATCAGGCCTACACAGTTCAAATGACCCTCAGCACCACTGTCTTCCATATTCCTACTAGGCTGGCCCATTAAGCCCCACTTAAAGCATTCTGTGGCTTTCCAAATGCAAAGTCCCAAAATCCACATTCTTCCAAACAAAAGCATGGTCAGGCCTATCACAGCAATACCCCACTCCTGGTACCAACTTCTGTCTTAGTTAGGGTTTTACTGCTGTGAACAGACACCATGACCAATGCAAGTTTTATAAAAGACAACATTTAATTGGGGTTGGCTTACAGGCTCAGAGGTTCAGTCCATTGTCATCAAGGCAGAAACATGGTGGCATCCAGGCAGGCATGGTGCAGGAGGAGCTGAGAGTTCTACATCTTCATCTGAAGGCTGCTAGTGAAAGACTGACTTCCAGGCAGCCAGGGTGAGGGTTTTAAGCCCATACCCACATTGACACACCTACTCCAACAAGGCCACACCTCCTAATGAGGTCACTTCCTGGGCCAATGATATACAAACCATCACACATGCCTTCCTCAAGCAAGAGTTCTACAATGTATTCCAAGTGCAATAGTTACCTAAGAGTGCTATAATATGTAAGTATTACACATATTTATTATGTCTTAGAATTTATCCTGCATAGTGCATGCTCAAAAAATTCCACTTAAATATCAGTAATCATTTAACTTGATGTAAATATATTCTCATGTATGAGGTCATTACAAATGTATAAGAAACTACTTTTATTTTTCTCATACTTTTAACAAAGACTGGTATTTCATATTAGAGTTCATCTTAAATTTAGATATGATTTCACTTGGCTCCTAACTATAAAATTTTATCATTAAATTTCCTTTATAATGTCTCCCAGTCTTTCACTTGGACACTATGAGTGCTGAAAGTGTAAGCTGGCCATACCGCATTCACTGCCTATGTTGAACTTTCCAATGTCTCTTAAAAATTGATTTAAGATTTTCTTAATGGAAACTCGTAATATGTTTTAGTGAAATTGATCAATGGAGATAGCTCAGAAAGTTGCACAAAATTGAAATTATTTATGTGTCAGAGCCAGCTGAGAATAAAATATGCAAATGGTAGCCATAGAAATCAAAGGGCAGAGGGAAAAGAGAAGAATTTTTGTTGAGGTAGGAAGTGTTTATGATCCCACAGAAAGCTGGAACAAAATGCTTGCTTTTGACATTTTTAACTTTGATTTTCTCTTCTAAGTCTTAAAACACAAAAGCAAAAACAAAAGTATCAGGACACTCAAGGAGTAGAGAAAACATAAGCTAGAACTCAGTATCTCTGAGAACATGTTTATTGTTGATTACATACATACAGGTAGGGAATTAGGAGTGCCTTACTGAAAATGGTATAGAAACACAGAAATAGAGGCATATACACACAGAGATGTGAATGGTAAACTTAAATGTTATGTAATAACTCAATTAGTTATTCAAATGATCAGTTAGTCCTCCCAGTAATAGAGTCAGAGTCCTCTGAATGATTTATTCAGCTCTTGCACAATTACTAATCTCTTTTTCTATATGCTAGACTACAAATAATTATGGTCTTAGACAAGAAGGAAAGTAAATATGGAGGTTAGATTTGGGGATCTCTATTTTTCCTCTTCTCTGTCCTTCTTTTTTCTTAGGTAAAGTGAAGGGGGTGAAAAGGAAAAGACTGGAGGAGAACCACAAGGTAGAGAGAGGAGGAGAGAGGAGGAAGCTGCCATGGGGTAGGTGAGTCATAAAAATATGGCCATGGGAGCAAGCAGTTGGAGTTACAAACTGTCTAGATGGAACATAGCAAATTATAAAATGTGGTTAATGATGGGAAAATATATTTTAATAGCATGGGTTGTCAATATATGCCTGGCTATAATGCTGATTAGAGCTTATTATGAATATAAAAACTTGTGGTTTTTTTATCTGGGAACTGAGTAACCAAAGGCAGAGTAGAAGTCCCTGATTGAGAGTAAACATTTTAGACAGCAGTAGACCATCCACTTAGCTGTTTTCCACAAATACTTGCTGTTTGAGTTTTACCAGTATTATTCCTATCCTGAGGGTGTACCTAGCCTGGGGATGTATTTCACTCAGGTATGTGCTCCTGGTCCAGCATATCTAATGGAAACCTACTGTTCTTTTCACCTTCTTTCTTCTTTCTCTCTTCTTTCCTTATAGTTCCTACCTATGACCCCTAAGCCCAGTAACTGAAACTCTGCCTACCTCTATTCTCTCTAGTATTTGGCATTTAAATTGGGTAGCAAAGATTATGTAGTATCATTTGGAGCAGAGAAATGGCAGAGCAATCAAAAGAACTGAGTGCTCTTCCACAGAAACTGGGTTGGACTCCCAGCATTCACATGGTGGCATATGGCCATCCATAACTCCTTTTCCAGAAGATCTGACACCTTCTTTTGATCTCCTCAGGCATCAGGCACAAATGGAGCCCAGACATACATGCTAGCGAAACAACCATACACATAAAATAACAGTATTTATAAATATTATAAAACTAAATTAGACCAAAAATGATCTTTCTAATAGATTTAAAAGATGTTTATATATAGTAACAATAAATATTTGTTCAAATATCCTTTGTTCATAAATATAGTACAAAGAAAAGGTAGATGATGTACTCTTTAAAAATATGGATTAATCCTTTTTGAAGAATGTTTATATATAAAAGGTCTGGAATGCTTTGACATGAAAAACTACAAAGACTACAATGGAGTGGAAGAAATAAGGCTCATCGATAATGATTTTCTGTAATATAAAGAGTTGATGTAAAAGACACAGCAGTATTGCACACAGAATGGAAGGGTAGATCGACAGCTTGGGGAGAATGTCAGTTTGAAAAGAGTGTGATTCCTGGCGTTAGCCCAGGTTCGTTCTAACAAATGAATGAGAATTGAGAATTAACTAGTATTTCAGACCTTCAACTCCAAAGCCTGTTCATAAAGTGGAAGATAGAGAAAAGACCATAATTTACAGGGCATGTGCTCTTAATGAGAAAAGGTCCTGATCTGGCTCGAAGTTTCAATCTTTCCTTCTGCATGTAATAATTTCTTATTCTCATACATAATAGATAGAAGGCTAGTTAACATTAAACTGGCACAGGATTGCAAAGTACTTCCCAAATATAATATATGATGCAAGTTCTATAGAATCCATTACTCTATACTCAATCTTCAGTCAACAATTAGTGAAAAAGGTGATATTATAGAAGAGAGTTTGCCAATAAAGCTTCCCTGTAGTTTTAAAATAGTCCACAACAGTGTGCACTTGCTTAAGGTCAAATTCAATTTTAATCTATGTATCAATTATACTATTTTATTGCTTGATTTTGGAAACATGTTCATATACATTTTTACATATTAATGAATAAATTCTTTCATTTCCTGTGTGAGGTACTGGCATTTTTGTGGGATTCATGTATTTATGGTCTCATGACAAAGCACTTACCATGTGTATTTTTGATGCTCACTATGTGTGATTTGCAAGAGACTCAGCCTTTTTATTTGAAAATCCAAAAAAATCCCTAGTTTTTGTGAAGTCAGATATTTTGGGAGATGACAGAAGGGCTTTAGGATGCTGGGAAGCTGCAGGCTGCTGGGGCATGTTCCAAGGCTCTAACTCAAATGAGGTAGAGACCATAGGTGTAACCAATGCAAAGAGATTATATCTCGAATTACTTGCTTTTGTGTTGTTTGGACAGATGAGGTCATCTTCCACAGCTACAAATGCTTTTGGAGAAACAATAGTAGGAGAAAGCAGATGTAAAGAGCTCCAAAGATATTCATATTCTCTGAGCTCCCAAGTGTCTTCAGTCAGAGGAAGTAAAGGTGAATTCCAAGAATGAGTCTCATGAGCCTTGAGTGAACCAAGTAGCTTTCAAGATATATGGGCTTAATAATTTACAACAGAAAGCTCTGTTCATCAGGTCTAAAATACAAATGTTTAATTGGCTATATTCTAAATTGTGTGTGCATTGGTTGTTAAATAGATTTCAGGCACTGCTAATGACAGTAATTTTGTTGGAATTCAGTTGGCCCTGCTACTGAATTAAGTCTCAATTTAGAAAACTCACCAAGTGAGTTTATACCACCATTCTAGAACTCTGCAGAAGAGGAAAAGAAATCATTTTGTTCAACAAAGCCTATGCTATTTCTGCAGTTTGTCACAACCATTTGCAGAATCACTGAAGGGATCTTTCTATCATTCTCTCTTTCAAAATGAATTCACAAATTACTACTTGTGCTGGTCTTTGTGTAGAAAGTAAGATGATGATGTTTTCTAAGAGGTCATGACTAGACATCTGGTGGGACAGACTTGTGTGTGTATGATTGCTTACAACTTGTAAGATCAGGTGAGTCAAGGCAAAATATATGAAGATATGAATCAGAAAGGATGCCCCCACAAAAAAGTATAAAATTGCAAAAGTTTAGGTTGAAGAGATAATACACACAAATGTTGTGATTGGAATAGAGAAGATATATAAGAGAGAGAGACAGATGCCATTTGAACTTTTATCATTAAATATATTTAGAGATACACCAAAAATAATTGTAGAGTGGTAAATAAATTATTATGGAGGCAAGATATATATTCTTAATGCATCTCCAAGGAGTAATCAAATCATTGCCAGTTTTATACTCTGGTATATCTAATATATACAAACACATGAATAAATACATGTATATGGGGGAAGGATATAGTAGCTATAGTCACTGATAGCAAGTCCTGACTCAATAAATATTTGATAATAGAAAGAGCAAATAAACATTTTAAGCATGAGGCTGATCAAAATAGGGAAGCCATGTCTCAAATTGTGGAACAGGAGGCATTATGAAGAGATAAAGAGCTGGCAATGACTCGAGTCTTTGTCTACTTATTTGGAGAGCTGTGTTGAGGTAGAAGATCCTCGGATTTACTGGTCTCTGAGGCATAGCACTACACTGTTCAACACCATCTAGATGATGATTCAACACGCTCCCATTAACATTTGTCATCCAAAACATTAAAAAATATATAGCTATTCAGTTCAGTAGTGATCTACATGCTGTTGTATTTGTGTTGGGCCACTGAGAGAAATGCCTGGGGAACACCTGGGTTGAGCTTTTCTTCATTTACTCAAGAAACTCAACAAAAATTTCTAGCTCCATTTAGATGGAGGGCTAAGTTCTAATGACCTATTGTTCATAGTGACTGTAGTTAACAATAATGTATTGAATATTTTAAAATCTATGAAATGAATGCTATCTCTTCTCATTCTAAACAATGTGGTTGATTCATTAAATATTCTATAATATACACTAAAACATGAAATTGTACCTATAAGTACATTTGTCAAATATAAATTAAAAAATAGTTAAAAATATGGTGATTAATGGCAAGTCAAAAATTCTTCTAAATGTTTCCAAAGTACCACCTAACTGTGTAATTCACCATGCTATCTTTTTGAAGTTATATTCTTTTATTTACATTGTTTTTGTTTCCTGTGTATGCTTTGGTGTAAAATCTCTCATTCCTAGTATTGCATTACTTTGTTTCTAACTGAAAGTGATTTGTTTTTGAGATTGGTAAAGTTCTGACAGATGGTAAAATGAAAATCATCACCAGAAGCTAAATTAATTTATTAATATTCACATTAAACTGAAAATTATCATCACTGTAGAGTAAAGGTCATGTAAGCTGTCAAGAACTAATTTTGGGACTAAAAAAAATATCAAAGTAACCTAATTGTAAAATACGCTAAGAAATATGAAAAATATATTTCTGGAGTTGTTGTTGTTGTTGTTGGTGGTGGTGGTGGTGGTGGTGATGGTGGTGGTAGTTTTAGTTTTAGTTTTGTTTTTGATTTGTTTTGTTTTAGTCACTGCAAAAAAGAAGGGACTAGGGAGAGGAGAAGACTGAAAACTGTAGAGCTCATAAGTAGGCACAAAGTGCTTAAGACAGTTATTTTGATAAACAAATTGAAATGTACTTTCAAGGCACGTTCTCACAGATGAAGAAAACCAGAACAGTGCCTCAACAGAAAACCCATCAATGTGAACTGATATTTAATTGTGAGAAATGCAGTGTCTACAGGCAATGACTAGGGAACCAAGAATTCTGGACTTAAGTAGATATAAAAGATCAATTTGTTTTTCTCAAGTTATAATGAAGGCATCATCCAATGTTTATAATTCTAAGTGGCATTATGTGTGGTGCATCCTTTTGGATAGTAGGACGCCCACCACAGCTGCCTTCTTCTGTCAGTGAAGTGATAATACAGAAGATAAAGCAAAGTTGATCTTGCTGCCATGATCTTCAGAGTTTGAGGTTGTAACTCAATCTATTCAAATGCATGTGCCTTTCTGATCTGCATGTTCAAGAGGATGCTTTTGAATGGTCCATGTTTTTAAATACAAATATGCATAGTGGCACAGTGCCAACCCCCTCCTTAACTTTTCTGCAATTGCTCAATGATTTATCCTCAAATTTTACTCTGTATAACATTTTTTTCTGTAACCCCCTATTTCTTTTGGGAGTTTAGGAAGGCAGATTCCTTTTGATCTGGAGTCATAGTCAATCTGCCTTGGCCTATTCTCTGTGCTCTCTACCTGATCTTCCTCAGACATCAACAGTTTCTCTAGTGACAATGGGTGGTGGCCATGGAGCAGAGTGTCCCTTTGCTCTCTAGCTGGATGTTCTGGAGCTGTTTTCCACAATTATAAAGGAATTTTGCCGCCTGGCTCTCCCTAGCACACATTCCTCCATCAGTCTGTGAGCTTTGCTTTGTTTCTAGGATTGCTGAACTGAAAACAGTAGTGTCAGAACTTAGCCCATATGTTCATTAGCAGTGAATCTGTAATTACTTTCTATGGTTTAAAGTTAACAAGACTGTGTGTGTATGCATGTGTACATGCTGTGTTTATGCGTTTTAAATGATGGTATAATTATTTTTCTACATTTTGCCTGAACTGACCATGAAGATACTTCTTTCTTTTCACCATTCTTTAGAAATGTATGTCTATAGTCTACACATGAAGAACAAACTCATGTGTTCGATTCTTTTGTTCATTGAGGTGAGAATAACTTATCAAGACCTAAGGAAAACTCATTAACCTATTTTTACAAGATTGTCCACAGCAATAAGAGAGTTAAAAATTGTGAAGTACTTATATTAGATATTTTTAGGATGACTCTGACGGAGAAGCAACAAAACAATTAAAATATTTAAAATATTACACAGGAACAGGTCCATTTTGCAGGTGAGCATATATAAACATATTCTGTAAAATATGAATCAAAAGCCTTCACATTTTTAAAGCAATGATTATGCCCCCATAAGCTTCATAAGGAAAAAAAGATACTCTGAATACAAATACTTCAGAAAAATTAGTGCTTGGTATTTCTCTGTGTTTTTACCTAGGAATACAGCAAAAAAATATCTGAATTAACTCACCTCTAAACATTTGTTGAAAGCAGATTATGTACAAAACAACATGATATAGGAAATGAAAATGAGCATAGCCTAGAATCAGGATGTGCAGTGGGAGTGAATACTCCCAATGAAGACATGCAGATCGCATAGAAGTATTGCCTCACTGCCACATAGAATTTAGAACTTTCTAGAACACTTGTGTTTAGTGGTTAAAAAAAAAATAGTGCATGCATTTACTTGTCAGGAAAAGACTAAAACTGTAGATTATAGATTCCCAAAGTATTAGCAGCACTAATCAAAGACTATGAATTATCACTATTTGTTTAGCCAAAAGTTAGAGTAGATGAGGTGTACTTGTTGTCTTGAGATGAAGAGGATGGGATCGAGACTACAGTTTACTCTCAGTATGATGGTGTGATCACTGCTTACCCTCAGGTCTGAGCCTGAGTTTATGTTCACTACCTCTGTGGTTAGGACAGTCATTTAGTCTTTATGTCCTTTAGTGGCTTCTGCGGTGAAAGTTGGTAGAAAATGCTTTTAAAAAAGAAATAATTCCAAATAATTAATCATGACTCTTGCCAAATAAAATGAAATGAATATACTAACCATCATATATATATATATATATGATGATATATATATATGATGATATATATATATATATATATATATATATATATATATATATATATATATATAGCTTGGAGTCAAGTTTTTATGTCATGATGTAGCTTTCATGTTTTGGTCCAGAAACAGTTTCTCATGTTCAAGAAGAAAACAGAGCCACACCAGGAAACACTGAGGAAGGTTATTCCTTGACTGCAAAGCAGACTCTGGGAAATCCCTGCAAGAAGTACCCCTCCCTGAGCAGCATCCTTAGGAGAGGAGGGTTGAGTTACTTGCCTTCAGTGCAAGTAAGAGTCTGTCAAGGGCTGTATGGTGCTCTATGGGATCTTTCTGGGCTACAGTGCTGGGCAAATTCTTTCTTTCTTTCTTTCTTTCTTTCTTTCTTTCTTTCTTTCTTTCTTTCTTTCTTTCTTTCTTTCTTTCTTCCTGACAGAGGCTACTTTACTGTAGCAAGATAAATTGAATCTTGAATGGCCAAATAACACATCATCATGACAGCATAAGTTCAGGCAAGTCAGGAGGTCTGTCAGAGCTTGGAGCTATAGAAGATTAATGGGGTTCTTGTTTGCTAGTTGAGGTCAAGACCTGGTGTCCTTGCCTTACCTTCTACGTTAGTGAGCTTTCTGTGTGTAACTAATACATGAAATAATGAACTTCTGAAGAGAAGAGGCATGGTTTGTCTCATGAGTTTGAAAGGTTTAAGTGCATGACTGACTAGATCTTTTCCTTTCAGCCTCTGCAATGTCAGCATACAAGGTGTAGCAAGCCATGGAATGTCATCAATAGAGAGGATGAGGATGTGCTGAGGTCCCATTTCACCTTCTAGAACATGCCCGATGTGATGTAATGACTTCCCACTATACCTGTGCTCTTAAAGTTTTTCACAACAGAAAGAACCAAGTTGAAGACTAAGACTTTATTTTAAAAACATTTCACTGAGTTTTTTAGTTAACATTTAAAATAATGTACCTAACTATGATTTTTACACATACAACATACCATCGTAGTTCTCTCTTACTAACTGCCCTTAACCCCTATTTCCATGCCTTGTCACTCTCCCCTAGTCTCTCTTCCTCCTAATTCCTCCAAATAGTTCCATTCTAATCCATGAACTAAATTCAATCCATAAACTAAGATTTGAACCCTTGACAGTAACCCATGTCCAAACTGTAGCACCATTTCTAAAGCCTGGACTAGAGTATCTTCCAGTTAACAAGACCAGTTTTAGTCAGTAAAGCACTTGCTATCCAAGCACGAAAATCTGAGTTCAACTTCTAGTGCTCACAGGAAAAACTGGGCATGGCTGCATATGCTAGCAATTCCAGAAGTGGAGAAGTGGAAACAAGCTGTCACCTTGCCAAAATGGTGAGTTTCAGGCAAATGGGAGATGCTGTCTCAAAAACAAAAACAAAAACAAAGCAAACAAACAAACAAACAAAACCAAACAAGGTGGGCAGAATCTGTGGAGCAGCACCTGAGGCTGGCTTTGCTCACAATTCTCTCTCTCACTTTCTTTCATTAACATATATCCATACTCAGAACTTTATCTTGGAAAGCTTAAATCAGATGATACATCTCCCATACTTAGAACATTCAGATAATAACTTAAAATGAAATATAAATTCTTTGCATGGTCGAAAGCACTCTGCTCTCACTTCCCTTTCTTGCTTCCTGGCTCAGATTTTCCCTTTACCAACTGCATTCCACATAGATTCGGCTCTTTGAAACCACTTGGTTAGGCCATAGCTGCATCATAAAGTAATGCCTTTGCCTTTACCATTAACTCCTTCATATATGTTTTATTGACACATAGCTGGCTGTTTCTTATTCTTCAGATCTATGTTCAGGTGCCAGCTTTCAATGATTGCACCATCAAGGAGTTTTTCTTCATTCTATACTTACTGGCCTCGAAATATCTGAAATTTTATCAAATAATTAGCTTTTCCTTATTTTTTATATAGTTTTGAAAATTTAATCTTCATAGGGCCAAGTATCTTAATGGATCAAATAAGACACATACCTGTCTTAAACAGTGAAACACAGTATCTGTTCATTAATAATCATGTGCTTAATTAAGGAAGAAAAGAGAGTTTTTGTGTTTGCTGTATCAATCTTAAATTCTAGTAGCATTGTAAGTTCTCAGATTCCATGTCTAACATAAAAAAGAAAAAAATATATAAGAAGAACTATCAGAGTGTAGTTGTAAGAGTTTGAATACTGTCCCATATAATTATATGTGTGTCTGGAACCTCTGAATATAACCTCACTTGGAAATAGGTTTTTACAAATCAAAATATTACAGTGATCTCACATTTTTTCACCAGTTTGTTGCTTATTTTAATGTTTAAGTGAATATAGTAGAAAATTTAATGTATCTGTTGACCTAAAAAAAATTGGTGTGCAGTTGTCAGAAAAAAACTCCCTAAAGCATTCCAGTCCCTGTCCTAATTTACCCTGTCCACAAGTCAAGCTCTCCTAACCATTGGTCTATGGAGGTTGCTCAGTCATTAGGAGTGACTGCTGCCCTTGCAGAGGAGGCAAGTCTGGTTCCCAGCAGCCACACTGGGCAGGCCTTAGCAGTCTTCTCCCTGTTGCTCCAGCTCTAGGGGATCCAAGGCAAGCACCCCTACTTTTGCTTCTTAAATACCTTGTGATGTGGCTGCTGAGAGTCAAACTCTAGTCCTAAAAATTGTATACCAGGGCTGGTAACAATTGATTCATCCGTCCATCCTTTCTTTACAAATCTTGATTTCTTAGGACATTATTATAAATATTTATATATAATATAAAATAATGTAATGGTAAATATATGCATGTGTCTATACTCTCAGATAATTTGTTAATATTAAATTCCTGTGTATTTGTGGGTAAGGGTATGCTATAAACATTTTTAAAGGTCTTGATAGATATTTTTAGAATTTGTTTCATAAAACTGTACCAAGCTAAATTATTACCTTCAGCAACCAAGGGTCTTTTTTACAATGTACACCTCAATATTATATGCTATTTTCTTTTAACTTTGTCATTTTGATAGTTTAAAATATATTACTTTTATTTCTCTATCATAAATGAGATGAAATGTGCTGCTTTTTGCTGTTAATTAATGCTTGAAACATAAATTGTAAGATGTAGAACATCAAATTAAAACTGAAGGAAAACTAGTTAATATTTGATACTTAGATGTCAGTATGACTTCCACAGGTTATCCATCAATTTAGGAAAATATTATTAATATAAAAAAACATTCTTACATTTTAAACATGAAATCAATATACTGAAAAAATTTAAAAATGGGCTGAAACTTTAAATTTTAAAACTTCCTAGCAGCAAATATGATCAAAGAAAACACACAAATCAGTATGTTAGGTTCTAAAAGGAAAACCAGAAAAAGAAGAATGAAATGATATGTAAAATTAACATATATAAGTAGACAAATCATTTTAATTAAGAGGAAATAAACCTGAGAAAACATTTCTTGAACAGGGTTATAGAGCATTTTTTTAGAGGCCATTGGAGCAAGAAACACATACTTTAATACTTTACTTAAGACATTTCTTAATAGGCTACAGAAGATCTGATTTACAAGGTCAGCAACTGCATTATGAAGAATTGAGAGTTTTGAAGGAGAAAAATGGCATGAATGACTGAGATGGAAAATAAATTGAGAATGGTAAATGGTCAGCTTTAACTGATGGGTTGTTATGAGGATAAATACTAAGGCAGACTTTCATTCACTTTATACATTAATGACCCCAAAGTGTGTATAGGTATTACATGGATAAAATCTTCTGATAAAGCAGTAGTTAAGGTTTAAAGGGTCAGTCAGAAAAGAAAACTTACACTAAGTTGGGCAAACTGAGTGTGAGAGTGATAAGTGACTTAATTCAGTGCAATTCTAAAAGCAAAATCACAGGAGCTTAAAACCATAAGAAAAAATAGGAATATATGCCCCTAAATCTCCTAAGATTTGAGCTCTGAAAGAAATACATTGAGGTATAGCTTTCAGTTGAAAATTATACTGACAAATTACACATGTACACACATACATGTATACACACACACACACACACACACACATGCAAGAACACTCAAACACTCACACAAACACACAATGACCAAGTGGGTATTCAGTATATGAAAGTTGTAGCAGGAGCCTAGTCATTTCTGAATCTGCTAGATTTTATTTCATTTTATTGTTTCTCAGCCACCCATTTTTCCTTCTGATTTCTTCATGAAGAATAATTTGAATGCTATTGAATGTTAATGTTGAAGGCTATTTCCTTTTATCCTACTTCATCAGCTCTGATGAGTTCTATTAAAGTATGTTGTGGCTACACCAGTCACGATGGAGACATGTAAGATTGACACAACTTAATAAATAATAATAGTAGTAGTAATAGTAATAATAGTAATAGTAATAATAATTGGCAAAACTCCATGAAACAGCCCACGAGTCTTATGCTCTTGTTGCCCTATTTGTTTTTCTGGTTCTATGGGCATCTTAGCTAATAAAAAGTAGGGGAAAAGTAGAAGACAGTAGTTGATGGATAGACAATAATTTCTAGATATGAAGTATGCCTGTAACACTCAAAAGTTTAGCAGTCCTTGGTTATGTCTATCCATGCCCAGTGGAAGGCACTCAGGCTAAGTTTCCATAAACACGGAATGCTTGCAATATGGATGTAGTCCCTTCTCATCCTCATCATTTTTTCCTCCTCCTCTTCCTCCTCTTCTTCTTCCTCTTTTTCCTCATCCTCCTCTTCTTCTTCCTCCTGCTCCTCCTCTTCTTCTTCCTCTACCTCCTCCTCCTCCTCTTTATCTCTTCCTCTTCCTCTCCATCTTCTTCTACACTTTATTTTCCTCCTTTTCCTCTTCTTGAACAAGGGCAAATGGCAGAGTACTTAATAATAGACAGTACTAGATATTGAATTCTTTCAACACATCAAAAGAAGATAAGACATCACTTTCTATTTCATACAGATATCAGAACCTAAATCTAGCCTCTCATATATTCATAATATAAATTAAGTTATAAATATATTATATTATATAATCAATTATTATATTTTTATATAATATAATAATAAAATATATTATATTCATAATATAAATTAATTATAAAATAAATATTCAGTCAGCAATAGTAATGAAGGCAGAACTTGCACTTTGGTTTGTGATTAGTCCTTATATTAATTCTGTGGGTGAATATAGTTTTATTTTTACAGATAAAGAGATTAAAAGCCAAGGGTAACAGAAGTGTTTCTTATTTCTGAGATCTCAGGGGTGGAAATGGGCCCTGCATTCACATCCTGGTTGATCTGGTCTTTCTGCCATACCATGATTTATTGTTGATTTCCCTTTACTGTTTCTCACACCCTTGTTGTGAGGATCTCTCATTTTCTATACACTCAGCTTCCTGTGGGAACGATTCACCTCCAAAATTACATTGTCTGAACGCGGCTTCACCCCCACCTCACTATATTTCTCAGAAGCCAGTGTGGTTTGATATCCATAGCTCTGCCACACCGCTGGTAGAGTGCCTTGTACCTGGTGGCTGCTCACTGATTATTATCATTGAGTGAATGAATATACTTGATGTGCACTTGCCAAAGGCTTGGCCCATGGTGCTCAATTTGCTATGCTTAATTAACACCTGTGAAAATTCTTTCAATGCACACCTACAACTGTCAAATCCTACACTCACTATTATTTTTTGTAAAGAACGAAGTTTCAAAATTTGTAAACAGTCTCAATCACCCTTTCCTTTTCCTAGTGACTTTTGAAAGTTAGTTTATTATCACAATACTTTGGAGGACAATATTTAAGTCACAGATGTCAGCTCTGTGGCTACATAACTAAGATAGCTTTCCATCATTATAACACAGTACCTAAAATAGACAGAAGGCTAAAATATGGTTCACAGTTTTGGAGATTTGAGAATTTGATATATTGGCTATGTTGCTATCACCTCTGTGGGGGGAAAAAAGCCATCATGACAGGAAATACATTGTAGAGAGACTCAGAGTTTTCCAGCCTCTGGTGATCAGAATGCAAGAGGAGAGATGGTAAGGAACTGTCTTGAGAGGTTCTCAAGAGCCCCTTCTGAGGTGATACCTTTAACTTATACCTACTAGTTTCCATCCTAAAACTTCCACCAGCTCCAAATAGCAAGCTGGGGATGATTCCTTCTACATGACGGTAATTGGGAAACATTAACGTTCTGAATAATAGCAGTGGCCTAGATCAAATCTAAGGCTTGCTACTTTAAGTACGTCACATAACGTTTCTGTGCCTAGGATTTTTCACCTGTCAAATAAATTACTCAAGTACATACGACCCTGGAAAGTTGCCTGCCACATTTATTAACATTTAGTAAATATTTGATCAGGCTTAAGTAACTGAAGACCTATCTTATTTCATCCCAATTTAATTTTCTTTCATTTTATTTGTAATTTCTCCCCTTTGGGGAAATGGAAAAGTAACTCATACAATGTTACAAAAATGGTTAAGATTGACTTGTTTCCTACTTTGAGTTAACCTCATAATTAATACTAATAATGTATGATGGACAAATGCTGGTTTGGTGCCTGAAGACACAAAATGGATCAGCTATGTATATAAGTACCTCTGACCCTAGGAACTGAGGGACAACACAGGAGCAGAAAAACATCATACAACTCAGTGTTTGGGTCTTTAAATACAGAACCACATAAGAGATATTCTCCAGACACTAAAATACAATATGAATAGTACTAGGGTATTCTTCAACAACAAAGTAATTACTCAGTGAATCACACTGATGCCTTCCACCTACATGCCAGCAAGGGGCACAGTAAAAACTTGAGTTATTGTGGTTTACCTCTGACAGCATGTCCTAGCCGTCAACCCTAGCACAGTCCATCCATACATCACAGGAGTCAGAAGCAGGTCTTTGCTAAAGGTAAGCAGCCTACGTTGCTACAAAACTCATGTTCAGCATTTCCATAATTCTGAATTTTGTTTTGCTTTGGCTTTGCAATGGCAGCATGGTAGCTAACAAACACTGCAGTGTCATTTCTATATGAAATGCATTTGGCAGATTCCAAGATCATGCAGACTGTAAATATTCAATGCATTGTTTGAAATACTGTATGAGGAAAGTTATGTATGCATTTGTTGCCAGCACAAATTTAAATAAGAAACTGTGTAAATAAAGGATAGTGGCATACATATTATGTACAATTGTGATATATACAGAAAAATGTCATAATTGAATATATTAATATTTTCTTAATCCAAAGCAAAGTAGACTGAAATACCTACTGTGCATACTAGGTGATTATTCCCCCCTCCCCATATAGACATGTGGGGCTGACTTTTACTCATTTGAAGAGTAAATTTCTATGCATCAACTACTATCAAATGTATACAATACTATAAAGACACTGTAAGACTTGGGAGGCCAGACAAATCACACATTAGCAAGTCTCTTGGTGACCTTCCAACTTGGCTCTCCCTATCTTCCATGGTATTTTCAGACAGCTAAGATTGACCTTCAGGTTTCAGATTCAAGGTTTCCTGTCAATAAAAGCAGCAAAGGGAAATAGTTTCTTAAAGTTTCAGTTGCTTTAATGGAAAAAATAATACAGATTTTTTTTAAAGAAAAACAATATTTTGTATAATTTAGTAAAACTGTGTATCACTTAAAGTCAGTGGCAAAACATCAAGCATCAAATTATACAATTGGTTTCTGGGTTGCACCCTAAGAAGGAAACAACTATCATTGTGATATAAAATAATGAGATCACAAAATACAGCAGAAAACCAAATTATTTCTCCAAAAATACAATGATCAAGGACTATATTAAATTTCAGTGTACTGTATAGTAATAATAATATCCATATTATCTACATAATCAGATTTCTTGTGACTCAGGAAAGAGCTCAGATATCATTACCAATCTATGTTGGGTTTCTTTTGCTTTAATGAGAATTTATTGAGTAACATTTAAAGTTAGTGATATTTAAGAACAAGAGATGTTAATTAAGATTAAGAAGCAACACAGTCTACATCCAAAGAGCATATAGTCTGGGATTGTGAGATAAAAGAGACAAAGAATTCAGAACATGAAGTCAAAACAGGCTATATTACAAAAGTACTTGATAGCAGTATGAAGCTAGGCTTTCAAGATCAAGCAAGAAATTTTACTGGAAATTGATTTTTTTCTATTCATAATTAAAGTTAACCTGATAAACAGTGAATTTCATAATGTCATTATTACACACAGTTCTCTGCCAATGTGTGTGTGTGTGTGTGTGTGTGTGTGTGTGTGTGTGTGTGTATGCCTGTGTGTAAACGCATATAGAAGCATACTTATCTGAAGGTCAGACAACGATCTTTGAGAATTGGTTCTGGACTTCCCTCTTGTTGAAGCAGGGTCTTTACTGTTTCTGTTTGTACTCCAGATTCTAGGCAATTCTATCAGCACTGTCATTCCTAGAATAAAGCTAACTCAGTTGTGACATATGTAATGCACTTTGAAAACTGGTTTGTATTCTAGTCTCATTTCTGTTGTTTTGATTAAAAAAAAAACCTGACAAAAAACAACTTAGGGGCAAAAGGCTTTATTTTAGCTTACAATTCTTGTTTACAGTTTGTCATACCAGGAAGTGTACTTATAGGAGTTCCAAGAACACAAATGTACACCACCACTTCTGGCTTTTTAAGGTGTTCTAGGAATTGGACTTGAGTTAGCTGGATAGCTCAGCCATCACTCTGACTTCCATACTATTCTCTCATTCATTTCCCACATATACTTCAAATTCTGCTCCTTTCATTCTGATGACCCCATACAGTTCACATGTCATTCTGATGATTTCTACAGCCTGCATGTCACAAGTATTCTGTTACTTTCTCTCTATTTTCCTTTCACTCTTTAAGAATTCTCCCTCTCTCATGGGCCCTTTTTTGGGTTTTGATGCCTTTGTTAAGCATTCAGCCACTGTAACTATGTAGAGTCTTTTTGAGTCTTCCTTGATATCCATTGTTCTACTTGTCTGCTTTGTGCCACTTTCACACTGCCTGTGACACTGTGGCTCTTTAGTAATTTGAGGCTGAGTACTTAGATGTCTCAGAATTGTTTTTATGCTTAAGATAAAATCAACTATGTGGGTCTCAGTCCATAATTGTAGGGGTCACCATGTCAGCAGCTTGAAACAGCTAGTCACAACATATTTTCAGGAAAATGTACAAAGGGAGGGAATGCACACATGCATGCCCACTGTGCTTAGTTTAATTTCCCCACTCTTAGGCAGTCCAGGAAACTTGCTTGGGGAATGATATCATTCACAGAACTCCAAGTCTTCCCACATCAATTAACTTAATTAAGACGGCCCAAAGCAGATCTATGCACATATCAGCCCACAGTTGACAATCTTTTATTGAGATTCCACCAGGTTACTCTAGGTTATGTTAAGTTGATAATTAAAGATTATCATCATTGCTTCCACTTTTTTGAGAATTTTTCATGTATGTTCATCAGAAAGATTGCTTTACTTTCCTACAGCTTTGTTATCCAGTTTGACTATTGTACTTGACTATGTAGAGTGAGTCTGGTAGTCTTCAATATTGTTTCTCAATTCTATTTTATTTCTATTTATTTCAATTTTTGGATCATTTTGAGAAGTATGGGTTTTAGCGCCATCCTAAATACTTGATAGAATTTGTCTGTGAACCTTTCAAGTTCTGGACTCTTCACTGTGAAAAGATTGTATTTAGTGTTTCAGTCTCTGGCTAGCTATGGGCTGTGTTAAGTTATTCATATCTTCATTGGCATGGAAAATGTTTGAGAACTTACTTTCTGTTTGCTTGCTTCAATTTACCAGTTCATTAGTAAGATAAATGTATTCTTCCAATAGATCCCATTCCTACCTTGTGCTTTTCATAGCCAGTTAAGTAATTTATGGACTTTTTCCCCCTTTCTTTTGTCTAGTTTGGCAAAATGTCTGTCAATTTCATTTTCATTTGCAAAGAACCAAATCTACTTTATACTTTATTGTTCCTACGTCTTCAGTTCATTAATTTCTGCTCTAATGTATTATATGTTGTCTTTTACTTCAAGTCAGTTTGTCTTAATATATATTAATATATTATTATATATATAATATTTTAATATAAACACTTAAGGTTGTAAGCATTCCTCTTTGGTATGGCTTAGCTGGATTCTAGAAATTCTAATAATTATTCAGTACTTCATTTTTTCAATTCTAGGAAATTTTACATTTCTTCATCAATTTCTTTCTTTTTTCAGAATTATTTATTTCTTTATTTCTTTATTTATTTTATGTATATGAGTACACTATAGCTGTTTTCAGACACACCAGAGGAGGATGTCAGATACCATTAAAGATGGTTGTAAGCCATCATGTGGTTGCTGGGATTTGAGCTGAGGACTTCTGGAAGAGCAGTCAGTGCTCTTCACCACTGAGTCATCTCTCCAGCTGAGTAACTGTTTATATTGTGTTGTTCAGTCTTCAAATATATGTGTAGTTTCTGTGGTTTATCTTCCTGTTGATGTGTGGGTTCACTGAAGTATGAACTATTAAGCTATAAGTAGTAATATTGTTGTTTTTAACCACTTGAAGCTTGCCTCATGACATCTGTCATCACTTTTAGACAAAGCTGAGTATAATGTATGTGCCTCATCTGTTGTCTTAAATATACTGTGTGTATGTATTAAATAAAATGATATATCACATAGCTTAGCTCTGAAGTATCTTTATTGACTTTTAGTCTGCATGACACATCTAAATATGTAAATATGGATCTGAAATATGAATATTTGTTTCTTTTAGTTTTTGTATTATAAAACATGAAACTTTTAGTTAGTGTCCCAACACTAACTCCATACATACTTAAATGTTTCTTTTATTAATATGTAATGATTTTCCTTAACAATTCTAACTAATTTTGAAGTCTAGTTTATCATCTATCAGAATAGATATGCTAGCTATTTTCAGCTTAGTCCTTGGATTCCATCTTGGGCAGATTCCTGAAGGCCCAATGCATGCTGTCACAATCTCTGTATGTTCATACAAGCATCAGTCTTGTTGTGGTTAGAAGGCCTATTTCTTTGGTAGTCTACAATCTGACTCTTAAATTCATTTATCTTCCTGTGGAGGGTTCCTTGAACCCTGAGGGGAAAGATTTGATGA
Organism: Apodemus agrarius; assembly: GCA_964023405.1. Lineage (NCBI taxonomy): Eukaryota > Metazoa > Chordata > Mammalia > Rodentia > Muridae > Apodemus > Apodemus agrarius. The sequence goes on along the minus strand of OZ030024.1, from coordinate 59,151,108 downwards.
TATCATCCAGTTTAGAACTGTTCAAATGTTTGATAACAGTTTCTTCATTTAATGTTACTATTGAGGGTATTTTGTTCTTTCCCATGACTTTGTTGGTTGTTCTTCTGGCTGGATGATTATAATTATTGTTACTTCATTTTTCCTTCCTCTAATAATAATTGGAGTTGCTAGTTTATTGCATTAAATATAAAGGAAGATGAGCATTTCTTTAGGATATATCCTATATAGTTAGGATATATAGCATATAGATGTTCAATAAATTCTTGTCAATTGACTTCTACCTGTTTTTTGTCTCCCCTCAAACCACTGTACTATGTCAGGATTATTTATGATATTAAATTTTGCTGCCTTTCTTTATTTCTATATATAAATAAGATGATATTAGGCCAAAGCAGATGGAGTTCAGTTTTCAAGGTCAGTGGTTAAAGAACAATAACTTTGTGTGTTTCAACCTGATAATAAGTGTTTGCAAGAGTTAATCTGTGTACCACAAGGAACTAATAACATTACATTGAACTTGCACAATTTTTGGTTAATTTTCTTAGGCAAAATTTATCCAGTTTGATCAGAAAATAAATCAAAATTACCAGATGTCCCAATACTTTGAAGGCTGAAGCTATGTAGCAAGACCCTGTCTTTATAAAGACTCAAGATATAGCTGTTAATTTATTATCAACTTCATTAGCATTTACAAAATCATGTCAAGACTATCTGGCCTTCAACATTGACTTCCATTACACAGATCTTTCATTGTTGGTGTCCAGCTTTCTGGGACTCATCTTTCATAAGTAAGTCTTTGTAAATGTTACTGCCTTAATGTTACAATTGTTGTGACATGGTTATATCCTGTATGGCTTTCTTTCTGCTCCTCAGAGCACCAATCCTTTTCTCATGACCTGGCATTGCATCTCAGTTTCCCATCTGTATCACGTACAGCATCAGTTTCTACAAGGTGTTGGATTCTGACACAGCAATAGACTCTAGTGGCAGGGATACCTAGGGAACATTTCTAATTCAAACAACCACAAAAGACAAAATAAGACTCAAATGAGACACTTGATATAAAAGGGTGGAAACAATAGCAATAACACTAAAACAGCAAACATAAACAGAGACTGATCTAATCAAGAAAAGATACTTAGTTAAATCATAACCTGGACATTTTCTAATGTAATTTTGGCAGAATCCATCCTGTGAGATGTTCTGTTTATAAAATGGGCTGTATAGGGTCAAGGAACTCACAACATGAGTTCCATAGAAGGTGAGGAGAAGGCCACCATGTCATCTGTATCTTGGAACTCTACATCTCACACAGTAGATTTTGTTTTCTGTATGACTTGTAGCAGATTTTACATGCTTAGTCCCATGGTTTTGGAATATAATACTAACTCTCTCACTTTCCCTACATTTTCTGAAATTTCTTTGTGGAGAAGGAATCCCTTTCCTTGAGAGAACCATTTTATTTTTAATATAATTCTTGGTCTTAGATCACCATTTTCATCTATAACATTGTCTAGTTTAAATAGAAAATAGACAATTAAAACTCAATTACTTGAGTATTTGATGATTTATCTTCAATTGTAAGCACTAAAATATTCAGTGTTAACAATGTTAGAGCAAGAGGTAGACCACTTTTCTTATTTAAATGAATAATTTTTCCTTTTTGTGGTGCTGAGAGTGAAACTTAAGGCTAGCGAAAGGATTTGCTTATGAGTCACATGTACTTCGCAGAACACTTTTATTTTAATTTTATCTGAACAGTTAATGACTTGAGACATTCCTAAGCTGTTGTTATTGAAAGAACTAAGTAAGAGAAGCATATTCTAAGTTCTTTGGATATACTAATTGCATACATTTCACTTTTCCTGTATATAAAACCTATATGAGAGCAGCTCAGAACTTCTGCACCTGAAGACTTATTAGTGAACATACAAGACATTGGGAAAATTACCCCAAACGTTCATAGTGAGGCAAGATTCTAATAGTTCTCTGTGAAATACTCACACTGCTGGCCAAGAATCCCCTTTCATTTCTTGAAAATATTTTTTTTCTGGGAATCATGAGAATGTAGCTAAAACAGAATCTTGTTTCCAAAATTTCTTCTTGTTCTTCTTGGGTCTTTAATTCAGGCTTTAATGAGACTTTGGAAATAGCTGTCTCGTTTCATGGCAGAAAATGGACTGCACAGTTTTCAAAATCATGTCCAATTACTCTTGACTCCAAGTGAAATGTGAACTCCCATCCCCCGTGCTGGGACAGTATCTGTTCCCTGGGTTCCTGCCATGGAACTGCCATCCTGCCTTTCTGGGGCAGTATCTACCTGTTCCCAGAGTCCCTGCCATAGACATCTACATCTATCTACATCTTCTTTACCCTGGGTCTCCTGGACATGTAAGAAAGATTGTCCTGTCTCTCTGCTTCCATTGGAGTGTTTTATTAAAACAAAGTTCAACTGGTTTTTAATTACTGTGCCATTCTGCCTTATCTCTAAGGTGACTTTGTAGCTCATCAGCTGCAGCTCTCTATTTAAGAAAAGAGGAGAGGCTGAAAGGAGAACATGGCAATTACAAGGTTAATCTCTATTTTCAAAGCCTCGCTTGGGGCTTCATTCAGGTAATTTCAATTAACTTTTATGGACGTTACCTTCTCTAACACTCCAGCAAAATGCTACTGTAAGGAGAGTCAGTACTTTGACAATACAACTGTGAAGGAAGTTAAGCTATGGAATTTTTTCAAATGCACCAAAAATATTGTTTCCAACCCTGTGACATGTTTTCCATGGTCTAATGCAAATTAAAACCACTGTAATCTAAGGATCTGAAAAGCCAGGGTCATATGGAAACATTAGCAGACCTTTCTGTACTGCAGCTCTGCAGGTGGCCATTAGGATACTATATGGAAATGTCAGTAGCAGCCTCAAAGACCACCAAGAGCAGGAAACAAGTAACTCCAAAAAGAAAATACAACAAGAACCATTAAGAGATGAAGATGTAGTTAAGAACATAAAAGTAATGGAAATGACTGTGGCAAGTTTTCCATTTTCTGTAATACTGGGCCACAGTTTGGGCATTTGGTGTTTTATAGGTTTAAGAAAAATACTTGTTATAACCTGAGCTCACAGGTCTCTGGTTCTTTGTACAAGAAAACAGGAAGACAAAGCCACATATCAAAAACAGTATTGACAGTCTCTTGTTGAGATAACCCCTCTGGACTCATTAGTGTCTCTGGGGAAAATCTATCAGGGATGACAGAAGTAAACATAAATAGACAGACGGACAGACAGACAGAGACAAGCAGATAGATAGATAGATAGATAGATAGATAGATAGATAGATAGATAGATAGGTAGGTAGGTAGATAATAAAATTATGCCAAAGCCTGCTGCTGCTAAAAGATCGTTAGTATCTCAGTGTTACAAATGTGAATTCCTCCCATTTTCTACATCTAAAAGGCAGCTAGTTAGCAAAATATTGCTGGGCAAAAGAAGTCTTTTCACTTCAGTTAAACTTTCTAGTTATCTTAAATAAAGTCACAGTGAAGAATAACCCTACTACCAAAATATTTCACGCACCATAGACTATAATCAAAGTTAGTGCATAAGGTTTAACTCTTTGCTTACTCAAATTCTGATGTGTTTAGTTTTACTTTACAGTAATTTGTTTAGGAAAGAACTAAAAGATATTTTTGTTTGGATTTTTTACTGAAATTTGATGAATTTCTCAACTATTTCCCATCAAAGAACATTGCATTCCAGGTGTTCCAAGGTTAAATTTGAGGGCACTGCAGACTACCAGGAAAACAGCCGGCTTCTTCCATTTGAATGTATGAGTGCAGCTAGCCTTTAAATAATCTTTTCTAGAGCACTAAATTAAATGGGCCGACAAAGTTTGTATTTTTCCAATATTTAGGGGATATTTGATGAAAAGTTTGGCAACTTAATTCTCATAAAAATGATTAAATGAGAATAATATTGGCAAGAGGCAGCTATCACGTCATATTTGGGAAGATGTATAGAAGAGGAGAATAAGTCTCAAAGTCTCAAAATCTCTCTCTCTCTCTCTCTCTCTCTCTCTCTCTCTCTCTCTGTCTCTGTCTCTCTCTCTCCCTCCCTCCCTCCCTCCCTCCCTCCCTCCATCCTTCATCCTTCCCTCCATCCCTCCCTCGCTCCCTTCTCCTTCTTTTCCGCCCCCTCCAGGAATATTTCTATAAGATTCTTATTCTTACACAATTGAAACCAGGGCTTTAAAATTAAGTATGAAATATATTGTGTTATTATTTATTATTATTGAAATTAATCTGAAATGAATTGTTTTGTTCTTAGAAATAGTCTATTTCTAGACAAACTAAATTATACCTGTGTCTTTTGCCCTTTACAACTACTAAGGAAACACTATGGTGTTGCCAATAGGCAAGGCAGTTGAGGACACAGATCTACCCTTTGGTGGACTGGCAGTGGTGGAACTTGCATTATGAGGGAGACAAAGATGGAAAAGGAAGAATGGGACAGAAGGAGAGATGGAGGGATGGGGGGACAGAGGGACAGAGGGACAGAGAGATGGAGGGATGGAGGGAAGAAACTACAGTCTGACTGGATGGCCAGATGACAATTGATGGGCTGTTTTGTACAGGTATACACTGCAATCAGGCTTTTCATAGGACACAAACAGGCTGGGTTTATGTTCTGTGTGGGGATTTGGGACTTATACTGTTGCCAGTCTGAGTTAGCTCTATCCATGCCTTTTTTCTTTTTCTTTTGAAAGCCATTTCAAATAATTCTTAAGAAGATTCTGGAGACTTTTTTTCTCCCAGAAAATTTAAGTGTATTTCTATTTAAGAAATTGATATTTGGTTTTGTCCAGAAAATTAATATGTGGTTACTATTTGTGTCTTCCATTTTGCAGCAGAAAGAATGTTGGAGTTAACCATTTAGGCAGAATGAAGTAGGTCAAAGTCCCTCTCTGAAAAGCAACCCCATTTTCATTCGTTTCTGATAAACTGAATAAAATAGCTAAGTAAGGTGAATACTCCAACCACCATGGATTTGTTCCCACGAGACAGCTTGGTTCTACAATGTGTCTGGGAAAGTTAACTCATGACAGTTTTAAAGAAGGTAGAAGATTCAGAAAATAAGGTTGAAAGTCTTGAATTTAACCTCTAGAAAGGCAAGAAACCAACAAGACTAAGTTCATGCAAAGCAAGCATAATGTAAACCAAGAAGACAGCCTGCAGAGAACAGAACATACCTTTCCATCACAGTGGAGAGGAGGCTCAAGGGAGTGCACCCAGGTGGGAGATGGGTACAATAAGTAGGTTGAAGGCCAAAGCAGTTCACTGAATTGGAAGTCTCTATAGGAGTAAAGGCAGATCAACCATGCTGGTAAGGGGAAGCCTATTTTCAAATCAATATTTTTTTTAAAGTCTAGACTTATAAATAGGTTCCATAAACCAAGGTGACCAGTGTCTTCTCTGGAATTTCCTGCCTGTGTATATGTGTTTTACGGCAAGAAGCATCTGGAATGGTGGCCCCTTCTTGCCTTCCTCTCTCCATCCATCCCCCTCTCTCTTTCTCCTTCTCTCCCTCCCTTTGCTCTCTCCCTTTCTCCTTACCTGTTTTCTCCTCTACTTCCTATCCTCCATATGTTGGAGTTTGGGCCCACAATGTTCTGACTTGCTTCAGGTTCAAAGAAACAAGACCAAATAACCATGGACTGAAGGCCTTGGAACAATGAGTCAAAGAAAATCTTTCTTTATTTCAAATTATTTATCTCCTGGTATCTTGTTGCAGCAAAGTTTTCATGTGGTGTGATTTTATTTATTTTTAAATGTTCTTTTGGGGTGTTTCTCCTGAACCAATGTAATAGCCAGATAAGGCAGCATGCGTCCTTAACAATAGTACTGGGGAGAGGTGGAGTCAGAGACAAATGGATTTCAGGAGTTCTCTGGGGATCCTGTCTAGTTCAAAAGACAAACTCAAGGTTCAGTAAGAAACCCTTTCTCAAAATAGTAAGTGTGTGTGTGTGTGTGTGTGTGTGTGTGTGTATGTGTGTGTGATATCTTGATACATGTTTGTATGGATCTATTTCTCTCTTGTCTCCACCATGAAGACGAGAATGAACAATCTTGTCATTCATTGTCAACATTTGTCTGCAACATGGACCTTTATAGTTAAGCACAGCTTTATATACATGCACAAGCACATAGATAGCCACCCACAAATTCCCTTCAGATGACTTCACTGACTGTCTGTTAATTTATTTACTTTATACATATTTATATAATTTATAAAATATCTTATGTTATTCTTATGCCAAAGTGATCAGAAAAATGCAATATGTGGTTTCATTAATGAAAATTTCTTGGGGCTTATTTTGTAATCTAATACATATATTTTTCTCAAGAGGGTTACCACATTGATGAAAAGAAAAGGTGTTGTATAGCTCTTGTGTGGCATGATCTGTAAATATCTGCTAAGGCCATATAATTTAAGTTCAATGCCTCTATGGAAATATTTTCAAAAATGCTGACGTTTCTTTCTAAAATTGTGTTGAAGACTATCCTCCTTCAGATGTGTCCATGAGTCAAATGCATTCCAAGAGCTATGAGGATGTGACCCCAACACAAAATTGTGATGTTTCTTAAGCCATTATATGATTTTACTTGTAAAACTGGTTAAATATTTCCTAAGTGTGAACTTTATCAATGGCAAACAACATTATGTCACAACATCAAAAAGTTTGGATAAGTCCATTAGATTTTACAGTTAAAAACAATATCAACCAACTAGACCCCCCTCCCCCGAGAGCTCCCAGAGACTAAGCCATCAACCAAGGGTTACACATGGCTCCAGCTGCATATGTAGCAGAGGATTGCTTTGTCAGGCATCAATGGGAGGAGAGGCCCTTGGTTCTATGAAGGCTTGATAGATACCCCAGTGTAGGGGTATTGAGGGCAGGAAGTTGAGAGTGGGGTGGGTAGAGGAACAGCCTCATAGAAGTAGTGGGAGGGAGGGGCTATGTGGGAGGGGGGAAACTGGGGAAGGGGATATTTGAAATGTAAATAAAGAATATATCAAAAAATAAAAATTAAAAAAAAATTAAAAGCCAGTGTTCTGATGTCAGGCACAAAGAGCTCTACACTTGTTACAAATCCTTCAACACTGTTATAACCTTAGTCTATTTTCAATTTTTGCTTTAGAACCTTGGCATGAGGTCAAAGAATATATACAACTGTTCACCGTAGGCTTCCCTTTACTTGGACTTAGTTTCTGTCCCCTCAATCTCTACCTGTATATGTCTTTTCTAGTAAAGTGAGATTTTTATAGGCAACATAATGTATAATTTTATTTTTGTTACTGTTTAATACATTCAACCACTCTGTATCTTTTAAAAATATACTTATTAAACCTATCTGCCTTTCTGTCTCTCTATCTCTTTGCCCACCTGCCCACACATCATATATCCACCCATTAATCCATCCATCCACCCATCCATCCACATCCAACCATCCATTTTCTAGTGTGCTTCAGTATGTTCATATCATGGCATATACTTGAGGTCAGAGAATTCATTGCAGGAATCAGTTCTCTCTTTTTACCATGAGGGTCCTGGGAACAGATCAAGGATTATGAAACTTGAAAGTAATTCCATTTACCAGATGAACGATCTCTACCAGTTTCCATCTTTTAATTAAGGAATGTAGTTTGCTTACATTCAAGGTTATTATTGAAGGTTAAAGAATTCTTCCTGTCACTTTGATGAATTCTCTTGGGTTGCTTGGAATGTTCATTTTCCTTTAATTCTGTTCATGCTTAGCTCATTGGCCTGATTGTTTGCTGAGATTCTGTTTTGTTAAATAAGTTTTCAATGCCTATGGCTTTATTCCTCTCTTTTGGTATTGAAAAATGCACACACATTTTTTTATTACCGAAGTCTTGCATATTCTCCTTCTTTCCTTTTCTCCTCCCTCTTTTCCCCCCTCACTGTCCTCCACCCTTTTTCTCTTTCTCTTGACTGGAATATTTCCAAAGACATGTAGCCAATTTCAGATATTCTCTTCTGGCTCAGAGATTACTGTTGTGATTTTAAGCTACACTCTTGATTCAGCATTTCATTTATGCAATTTCTGTTTGATTCTTTTTAAAAAATCATTTTCACTGATAAATGTCTCTCATATCTAACTTTATTTAACTATTGACTTGTTTTGTCTTGTACTTCCTTGAGTTTTCTCCTGATCAGTGTTTCAAATTTCTTATCAAGTGTTCCATCCATTTTTTTTCTTAGAAATCTGTTGCTGCAAAACTGGGAATTACAGAGGTATAGCATTACTTTGATTTTTCATGTTTCTTTTGATTCTGTGATATGACTTGTATATCCAGTGGATCAGATATCACTATCACTTTTATTATGTGGCTTTCTTAATAAGCAACTTTCTCTTGAAGATGGTGGTTTGGCAAACAATACCAAATTAAACTATCTTAATGTAACCTTATTACAGCTTCCTTTCTCATAATAATTGAGAAACAATATGTAACATGGTACAATTGGAGAGGCATACTATCCCTATAATTCAGAAAACACTGAAGATATTTTATATACTCTAACAAATATGATGCACATGGCAGTAGGTCTCAGGAGATCCTTATGTAGCTTCTCCTAAAGTTAGAATGATGCCCTTTCAAGCTGCTCAGGCACCGTTAATATGAGCTCTGCAACTTCTTGCAGAATGCCCCTGTCACTACTTGCCCCATAGTAGTGACTATACTGAAACACTCCAAACAATCCACATGCTATGTGAGGAAAGATGACAATGGAGAAAAACTGTGGTAACTGGTGAGTTGTCCAATTTCAGATGGTTCCCCTTGGATACCACTTTAATGTATACCCTGGGGGCAGAGAAGAATCTAAGGCTACAGACATGTTTATAGAGTTCACACTTAGACAAGCTTTGTTCCCTCTCTCCATCTATAATGAGTCTTTGAGTACTGCCTAGCTAAGAAATGTTGGGATAAGTGTGTGGTGTGTGATAAGTGTAATAAGCTGGTCTTGGACATATCCCTGGTCTCACTTGATAAGTACCCTGACCTGGCTTTCTAGTGTGATGCTGTTTGTTCCTTCATTCTCCACTATATCAAAACTCTCATTCTAAAGTTCAGGCTAAGTCTCAGTCAATCTCCTGAGTCAGATTGTAACTACCCAACAAGCCAGTGAAATGAATGTCTATGGAGTCCAAGAGAGGAGAAGATGAAGGAATTCTGACTCTCTGAGTAGATGGTTCATACACTTCCTTATCACTTCACATGGTTCTTGTCTACTGAGGGCCTTCTAGGCTTTCTCCTCAAAATCCTTCTCCAACTCAAGGCTGCATGGACAGTTTCGGCTTCCTCCAGCAGGCAAGCTATAATCTTTTAAGGACTGTGAAACTGTCCAGGAGCTCAAGGATGATCACACACTGGGGGAGTTTCCGGAGACTTGACGTCAACCTTTTCTGCTGCCATGCCATGTGGTGATTACAAGAATATTTTGTTTCTTTTGCATTGCTGTTGTCCCAGGTTTTCAAATCAGACCAGATTTCAGTGTTTCTTATTCTGGCTCCAAGCATTCTCCCACAGTCACTCACTGAAGTGTAGGCACAGCTGCGGCATACATTTTCTATGTGGACAAAGTGATGAGATGAGGGCTTTGTGCTGCCATTCGCCCATCTTGAAAATTCTTAGAGGAGTTGCTATGAAGTCATATTTTCAATTACTTTAAAGTCACACTTCTCAATGGCAAGCCTAAATAATAGGACAAAACAGCAACCAAGAGATTAGGAAAATATCTACCAATCTTACATCCAATAGAGGGCTAATATCCAATGTATACAAAGAACACAAGAAGTTAGACTCCAAAGAGTCAAACAACCCTATTAAAAATGGGGTACAGAGCTAAACAGAAAATTCTCAATTGAAGAAACTTCAATGGCTGTGAAGCACCTGAAGAAATGTTCAGCATCCTTAGTTATCAGGGAACTGCAAATCAAAACAACCCTGAGAGTCCACCTCACATCAGTCAGAATGGCCAAGATAAAAAACTCAGGGTACAGTAAACACTGGAGAGGATGTGGAGAAAGAGGGACACTTCTCCATTGCTGGTGAGTTACAAGCTAGTAAAACCATTCTGGAAATCAGTTTGGCAGTTCTTCAGAAAATTAGACATAGTACTACCTGAGGAGCCAGCTATACAATTCCTGGGCATATACCCAGAAGATGTTCCAACATGTAATAAGAACACATGCTCCACTATGTTCATAGCTGCCTTATTTATAATAGCCAGAAGCTGGAAAGAATACAGATGTCCTTCAACCGAGGAATCGATACAGAAATTATGGTATATCTACACAATGGAGTACTATTCAGCTATTAAAAACAATGAATTCATGAAATTCTTTTGCAAATGGATGGAACTAGAAAATATTCTGAGTGAGGTAACCCAATCACAAAAGAACACACATGGTATGCATTCACTGATAAGTGGATATTAACCCAAAAGCTCAAAATAAACAAGTTACAATTCACAGACCACAGAAAGTTCAAGAAGGAAGACCAAAGTGGGGGTGCTTTTGTTTTTCTGGGAAAGAGAACAAAATACTCACAGGAGCAATTATGGAGACAAAGTATGGAGCAGAGACTGACAGAAAGGCCACCCAGAGACTGTCCTACCTGGGAATTCATCCTATGAACAGTCATCAAACTCCAACACTATTATGGATGCCAAAGAAGTGCTTGCCTAAAGGAGCCTGTTATGGTTGTCTCCAGAGGGGCCCTGCCAGAGCCTTACACATACAGAGGCAGATGCTAGTAGTCAACCATTGGACTGAGTGTGCGGTCCCCAATGGAGAAGTTGGAGGGCATGCTGGAGGAGCTGAAGGGGTTTATAGCCCAGTTGGAAGAACAATGATGTTGGCCAACCAGAAGCCCCAGGGCTCCCGGGGGCTAAGCCATAAACCAAGGGAACCATGGTTCCAGCCAAAAGTGAGGCAGAGGAATACCTTTTCAGACATCAGTGGGAGGACAGTTCCGTAGACCTATGAAGGCTCAATAGATGCTCCAGCATGGGGAAATTGAAGGAGAGGTATGTGGGAGTGAGTTGGGTGGAGGGGCATATACTTGGAGGCAGGGGTTGGGAGGATATGTTGGGGATTTTGGGGGAGGGAGGAAACCAGGAAAGGATATAACATTTGAATGTGAATGAAGGATACATTCAATAAAAGACTATTCAAATGTTAGCTTATATAAATAATATTTATTAAAATTAAGAAAATTTAAATTTAAAATGAAAATGCATCACATTTCCATGATTTATGTTATATTATATATAATTTATTTTATCATATTATGTATTATATTTATCATATGTATAGTCTGTGATTTACAGCATATAATATATGCTATATACTATGTACTATATAACACAACATATAATGTATAACATATAACACAACATAATAATAACACATAACATATTATATAATATATAACATAAAGTATGATGTATTGTTTATAATAATATAGTATATATCATATAATATATAATATGATATCATATTATATATGTTAGTGATAAAGTTATTGTATACTGTACAGACACATATCATACTTTGATCATATTTATCTTTTTTTGTACTCCTTTCCTCCCCTCCAACTCCTCCTTTTCCCTTCCCTTTCTACATTCTTAATGGTCTCCATTTTAATTTTATATATTTAACACCTCTCACCTAGATTCCACACATGAAAGACAACATAAAAACACTTGTCTTTGTAGCTTAATTTTTCAGTGACACAATTGACTCTCTGCTCCCTGTAACTGAGGTGATTTCACTCTTTTCTTTGCTTGAGTAAAGAATCACTTCATATATACATGCCATGTTTTAATATATGCATCTGTTGTTGATGGGTTGATTGTATAACTTGGTTAATTTCTATGTTTAATTTCTGATGTTGAGTATTACATTGTAGCATTTAAAATTAATTTTTCTGTCTACATTCTAAATCTGAAACACAAAAAAAATGATTTAGTTTATTTTATGGACCACATTTTCATGTTTCTGTATAATACCTTCCTTAATGATTTACTTTAATTTTAATTGTGTGTATGTGTATGCATGTGTGTGTGTGTGTGTGTGTGTGTGTGTGTGTGCCTGAGCATGTGGACATGAGTTGGAGTGGCATTAAAGCCAGAGGTGTCAGATCTCTAAAGCTGGAATTACACATAGTTGTGAGCCACTCAAAATTGGTGCTGAAAAACAAACATAGATCCTGTGGAATGGTTCTCTTAACCATTGAGCCATCTCTCTAGCCTGTGCATAATAAATTTGAAAGACACACTATTTTTGCTCTGTATATTTGTACCACACATGCAGAAAAAGAAATGAAAGAAAGAAAGAAAGAAAGAAAGAAAGAAAGGAAAGGAAAGGAAAAGAAAAGAAAAGGAAAAGAAAAAGAAAAAGGAAAGGAAAGAAATGGAAAGGAAAGAAAAGAGAAAAACTAACAAATGCCTGTGGCCTCTTAAATATGGTTTAATTCCTGTGGCTTCTTGATATACTAATATGGCTGGACTTTTGTTAATTTTTTTTCTGTAAAGTGTGCTCCTAGCATATACATCTTTTTTTTTAATTCAAAGTTCAGCTTGATAATTTAAATGTGCCATTAGCATCCTACAGCTCTTATTACTTCTCTTAGAAATCAGCAGTGTAACTATTCCACCCTTTGTCAACTAACACAATGCAGCTAGGTTGATGGAAGCTTCATAATGTGTAAATTCTTGAAATTCCATCAAGTTTTCTATTATTTAAGCTGCAAGATGTATAGGCTGTCTGTAGAGTAATGAACATAGCCCCTGTAGGTCAACAGGCGCCTGAATTATGCATAGGAAATGGACAGCAGCAGCATACACATTGAAGTTTGGTATCATAAATTTGGGGCTATGACTTTCCCGTAATATCTTCTTGAAAAGTCTGCCTTTCCAATGGTCTGTATACTGAAAGGGCCTATCTATATGGTCAGGACAGTGTATTTTATACCTGAAACTTTAATCTTAGTATCAATATTTACTATGTTCTAATTTTCCCCTTTTGGCTAAGGCATCTTTAAACCCCACTTAAGTTACCTTAAAGTTTCAATATCTGAGGAAAAGGAAAATTATACCTACATGGTTAGTTCATCCTAAACAGAACACTACTACATGAGTTGTATTAGTTAACAGAATGGAGGATATAATTAGACAGGAATAGTCACAGATCTAGAGGCAACTATTTATATTTGGAAATCATTAAAGTTTCTATGTTATGGCCTGTGCATGATAGGTGGTATATGATAATGAGTTACTGCTGTCATGCATGGCCTTAATAAAGATTTTCAATCCCAGTGCTGGTTGTGAGAAGTCAGGTGGAAAATATGGTTATATGATGATTAGAGAGAAAAATGAGAACCTTGGACTGCAAAGACATTTGCTAATCCATACTTCAGACTGCAGCTCAAGAAAGGGAGACAACTTCTTCCATAAAATGTCATCATTTGGACAACAAAAGATGATTTTGAAATAGCTTTTTGAAGTAAGTAGATGCTGCAATCCACCATGTGTTCTAAGAAATCTTATCAATGATATACATGGGGAATAAGAAAGGCTAAGTAATGACTGTAGTTCATACTTACAAATGAAAGAGTACTTTATTATATTGCTATTCATAATCTCAAACAATAATACAATGAAAATATATGATAATACCAGTAATAACAGTTCTAATAATATTACATAGCATTTATAGACAGTGATTCGGTGTCAGGTTGTTGCTAAATGCAGCATGTTTAACTTAATTAATTTAATTCAAATTAATTAATTAATTCTATCAATATCCCTAAGAGGAGAGAACTCTTGTCATTTTGATTTTTCAGATAGGAAAACTGAGGTTTAATGGAGTCAAGTTTAATGGAGTCACTCAAAGGAATGAAAGATGATGCAAGATCTATCTAAACCAAGAATTCAGGATTATATGCTTCATAAAAATTAAGTCAACTATACATCTCTGGATGATTTAATTTTCTGCTGTGAGGTCCAATACAACTGAGGTAGAGAGAGACAAAAGAGAGAGAGAGAGACAAGAGAGAGAGAGAGAGAGAGATGCATATGCACACACATATTCTCTCTCAAAGTGCTTACTCCACACTGTAGCTGGGCAAATGTTGGGCCATAGGTAAACCCCTGGACACTGCTCAGGGAGTGGGAAAGTGCTGTCTGAGGCACAGGACAGCTGGAGCTGCTTTGGGATCCCCGGGCCTGTGACTAGTCCATGGTTGTAAGGCATTTATTGTTATGGTGGAAAGTGGATGTGTAAAACCATACTCCTCTTCTCAGGACGAGTCTGAGACTTAATACCTTTTGCATGGAGGAATGTCTGGGAAGGAAAGCTTATTGACTAAGCCCTCCAGACCTGCATGTACCTCATTAGCATAGAGATCTCTCATGAGCCTATGTGACCACCTTTACATGTGGAGGACTTCAGGTATTGCCCTTACATGACTGACGGCTACTAATCTACCAGGAAGAGGGCTGTGGCTAGTGACAGGGGCCTGGTGCACACAAATGGGCAAAGCACCAACTGTTCGTCCCTTTAGGGTGTTTGGGGATTCTAGCCTTAGTGCAACTGGGAACTAGACTACATATCATGCTCCCACATTAGTCTTGTGGTACAAATTTTCTTGAGCTATCTACTCCCCAATTCTATCTTCTGGGATGTACTATTCCTCCAAATGATAAACTAGGTCATTGTAGGATCCTGCTGTGGAGCCAGATGACAACCTATAATCTCACTAGTCTTTCAGTTTGAAAAGATTAGAAGTTCTTACAAAGTTGGATCTATGGATCAAAATCAAAGACAACCAAGTTGCAAACAAATCTTTATGCCTTAGCTTCACCAGAGATGAGTCTGGAGCTGTGAGCAGCAAGCCCAAGGGGTAGGAGCTGATGGTCTGATGCTGTCTTATCTCCTTCAGCCAACAAGACAATTGTTTTCCTCTAAAAGAAAGTCTTGGGTTAAAAATGACAAACTATTTTTTTATGCAGAAAGCTGGTAGTAGTCTCAGGGGCCTAGAAATGCATCTGAGCCAATAACCTGGTTCCTTGTATTCCAATACAAATGTGAGATATGCCAAAACAAGGGGAGACCTAGCAAAATCAGCACTAAGCAAGAAATAGTTCAAGAACGAAAGAAAAGGTTGAGATATGATGAACTACTGGAAACTGATTTAATCAGTATTCCATCACCATTGCAAAACATCTGAGCTAATTAAATTATGAGAGTCAAAGGTTTATTGTGTAGTTTTGTAGGCTCTGGCCCATTGATTGCGTCTTTGCTAAGGCCCATTATGGAATTATTATTGGAAAGCAAAGATATTAATTTTGATCTTAGTACAAGGAAATAAGAGTGGGTCAATTCGCATTCTTCTGCATGTTGACCTCCAGTTGAACCAGCACCATTTGTTGAACAGGCTATCTTTTTTCCACTGGATGGTTGTGGCTCCTTTATCAAAGATCAAGTGGCCATAAGTCTGTGGGTTCATTTCTGGGTCTTCAATCCTATTCCATTGATCTACCTGCCTGTTGCTGTACCAATACCATGCAGTTTTTAACACAATTGCTCTGTAGTACTGCTTAAGGTCAGGGATATTGATTCCCCCAGAAGCCCTTTTATTGTTGAGAATAGTTTTAGCTATCCTGGGTTTTTTGTTGCTCCAGATGAATTTGAGAATTGCTCTTTCTAGATCTATGAAGAATTGAGTTTGGGATTTTGATGGGGATCGCATTGAATCTGTATATTGCTTTTGGCAAGATGGCCATTTTTACTATATTGATCCTGCCAATCCAGGACCAAGAAATATTTTTCCATCTTCTGAGGTCTTCTTCGATTTCTTTCTTCAAGAACTTGAAGTTCCTGTCATACAGACCTTTCGCTTGTTTGGTTAGAGTTAAGCCAAGGTACTTTATGTTGTTTGTGGCTATTGTGAAGGGTGTTATTTCCCTTACTTCTTTCTCAGCCTGCTTGTCCTATGAGTACAAGAAGACTACTGATTTGCTTGAGTTAATTTTATAATCAGCCACTTTGCTGAAGTTGTTAATCAGCTGTAGAAGTTCTCTGGTGGAGTTTTTTGGGTCACTTAAGTAAACTATCATATCGTCTGCAAATAATGATAGTTTGACTTCTTCCTTTCCAATTTGTATCCCTTTGACTCCCTTATGTTGTCTAATTGCTCTCGCTAGAACTTCAAGCACTATATTGAAAATATATGGAGAGAGAGGGCAGCCTTGTCTAGTCCCTGATTTTAGTGGGATTGCTTCAAGTTTCTCTTCTTTTATTTTGATGTTGGCTACTGGTTTGCTGTAGATTGCTTTTACTATGCTTAGGTATAGGCCTTGACTTCCTGCTCTTTCCAAGACTTTTAGCATGAAAGGATGCTGAATTTTGTCAAATGACTTTTCAGCATCTAATGAGATGACCATGTGGTTTTCTTTTCGTTTAGTTTGTTTATGTAGTGGATTACATTGATGGATTTCTGTATATTGAACCATCCCTGCATCCCTGGGATGAAGTCTACTTGATCATGGTGAATGATCGTTTTGATGTACTCTTGGATTTGGTTGGCAAGAATTTTATTTAGTATTTTTGCATCGATATTCATAAGAGAAATTGGCCCATAGTTTTCTTTCTTTGTTGGATCTTTTTGTGGTTTAGGTATCAGCGTAATTGTGGCTTCGAAGAATGAGTTGGGCAGTGTCCCTTCTGTCTCTATTTTGTGGAATAGTTTGAAGAGCATTGGTGTTAAGTCTTTGAAGGTCTGGTAGAATTCTGCACTAAAACCATCTGGTCCCATACTTTTTTTGGTTGGGAGGCTTTCTATAACCCCTTCTATTTCTTTAGGGGTTATGGGACTATTTAGCTGATCTACTTGATGCTGATTTAATTTTGGTATTTGGTATCTGTCTAGGAAATTGTCCATTTCCTCCAGATTCTCCAGTTGTTTTGAGTATAGACCTTTGTAGTAGGATCTGATGATCTTTTGAACGGCCTCAGTTTCTGTTGTTATGTCCCCGTTTTCATTTCTAATTTTGTTAATTTGGATACTGTCTCTGTGTCCTTTGGTTAGTTTGGCTAAGGGTTTATCTATCTTGTTGATTTTCTCAAAGAACCAGCTCCTGGTTTTGTTGATTCTTTGTATGGTTTACTTTGTTTCTACTTGATTGATTTCAGCCCTGAGTTTGATGATTTCCTGTCTTCTACTCCTCCTGGGTGAAATAACTTCTTTTTGTTCCAGGGCTTTAGGGTGTGCCATTAAGCTGCTAGTGTATGCTCTCTCCAGTTTCTTTTTGGAACGGCCTCAGTTTCTGTTGTTATGTCCCCCTTTTCATATGAGTTTTCCTCTTAGCACTGCTTTCATTGTGTCCCATAGATTTGGGTAGATTGTACCTTCATTTTTATTGAATTCTAAAAAGTCTTTGATTTCTTTTTTTATTTCTTCCTTGACCAAGGTGTCATTGAGTAGAGTTTTGTTCAGTTTCCATGTGTATGTGGGCTTTCTGTTGTTTGTGTTGCTATTGAAGACCACTCTTACTCCATGGTGATCTGATAGGAGGCATGAGATTAGCTCGATCTTCTTGTATTTGTTGACATCTATCTTGTGACCAATTATATGATCAATTTTGGAGAAGGTACCATGCAGTGCTGAGAAAAAGGTATATTCTTTAGCTTTAGGGTGAAATGTTCTATATATATCTGTTAAATCCAATTCGTCCAAAGTTTCAATTAGTTTCACTGTGTCTCTGTTTAGTTTCTGCTTTCCTGATCGGTCCATTGAGGAGAGTGGAGCGTTGAAGTCACCCACAATTATTGTGTTAGGTGTAATGTGTTCTTTAAGCTTTAGTAAGGTTTCTTTTACGAATGAGGGTGTCCTTGCATTTAGAGCATAGATATCTCCTTGTACTAAGATCAAATCCAAGTGGATCAAGGACCTCCACATAAAACCAGACACACTGAAACTATTAGAAAAGAAACTTGGGAAGACCCTGGAGGACTTGGGCACAGGGGAAAAGTTCCTGAACAGAACACCAATAGCTTATGCTCTAAGATCAAGAATTGACAAATGGAACCTCATAAAATTACAAAGTTTCTGTAAGGCAAAAGACACTGTCTGAAGGACAAAATGGCAACCAACAAAGTGGGAAAAGATCTTCACCAACCCCATACCCGACAGAGGGCTAATAATCTAATATATACAAAGAACTCAAGAAGTTAGACCGCAACGAACCAAATAACCCTTTCAAAAAATGGGGTACAGAGCTAAACAAAGAATTTTCACCAGAAGAAATTCGGATGGCCAAGAAACACCTTAAGAGATGTTCAACATCATTAGTCATCAGGGAAACGCAAATCAAAACAACCCTGAGATTCTACATCACACCAGTCAGAATGGCTAACATTAAAAACTCAAGAGACAACAAGTGCTGGCGAGGATGTGGAGAAAGAGGAACACTCCTCCACTGTTGGTGGGGTTGCAAAATAGTAAAAACCGCTCTGGAAATCAGTTTGGCGGTTCCTCAGAAAATTGGGCATGTCACTTCCAGAGGACCCTGGCATACCAATCCTGGGCATATACCCAGAGGATTCCCCTGCATACAATAAAGACACATGCTCCACTATGTTTATAGCAGTCTTGCTTATAATAGCCAGAAATTGGAAGGAGCCTAAATATCCCTCAAAGGAGGAATGGATACAGAAAATATGGTATATTTATACAATGGAATACTACTCAGCAATTAAAAATGATGAATTCATGCAATTTGTAGGTAAATGGTTAGATCTGGAAAATATCATCTTAAGTGATTTAACCCAATCACAAAAGAATACACATGAAATGCAATCACTGATAAGTGGATATTAATGAGCCCAGAAGCCCTAAATACTCAAGGCACAGTTAGCAAGTCAAATGATTCCCAAGAAGAAGAAAGGAGAGGATCCTGGGCCTGTAAAGATTGGATCCAGTTTTGTAGACCCAGAACAGAGAAATCATGTGGGGAATGATTGGGGAATAGTTGGGGGGGGAGAGGAATTATGGGCGTATGGTGGGGGGTAACTGGGAAAGGGGAAAGCCTTTGGAATGTAAACAAAGTATATAGAAAATAAAAATTAAAAAAAAAAGATATTCATTTTATCTAAATGGGAAGCAAAGGAGATAAAGAAGAACCAAGGTCTTCCCTTCCTCTTCGAAGGGATACACAAAATAGCCTAAACACTTTCCATCAGGTTCCAACTCATGATGATTGCAACCACTCCCAGATTCATTCTAAGGACTAACCATTTCAACATATGAGCCTTTTAGGGGTGCTCAAGATGCAAAACATATTCAAAGCAAATGTGAGGTCAATATTCTTTAATTTTCTACCATTCTGCAATGGACAATCATTGTTATCGAATACAGAAACAGAATAAATACATTAGGGATCGTAAAGGTGATAGAGCCTTGTCAAGAGCTAAGAGAAACTAGCAAAGGGCAAAGTATTCATAGAAGTCACTGGCAACTGCCATTCAATCGTGTGAGCATGCACTGACAACCAACAGAAAATTGTGTCTATAATTGCTTTTGTATGAACTCATTAAATAGCTAAGCCTCAAAAAGAAAAAATAGAAGGAAAATATCTGATGATGAGAAAGAACAAAACAAGCTATAAAACTTATAACTAAATAAACAAATAACTATGCATGAAAAGAATTTTTTCAGAAGAATCATTTTGATGAAAAAAAAATTTCCCCTTTGAACCAGGGCCATCTATGGAATAGCTACCAATAAAATTTGTAATAGGCACAGTAGAGAAGACTTTAACTCCGGTACTGCAGTATGTAGCAGACAAAGAATATGTTCCAATTAGTAGAGACAGGCATACCTCTCAAAGCTCTATTTCTTACTTGGATTTGCACAAAAATAGACCATTGGAAATAAAAGTGGAAAACTAGTAGTAATTGAAACCAACCATTAAGCTATTTCAGGCAGTGAACTATGCAATTAACATCTTTGTCCCCGAAAATTGGAAGTAGAGTGAGGAAGAAAGTTTTGAAAAAGAATTATATTTCAATATTACTTTTACTCAACCCTGTGGTTATCCTGTGCATCATAATGATTGTTACTGCCATGTATTGGTTAGCTCAAACTGCTGTAACAAAATGCCACCAACTGAGTGGTATAGCAGCATGTATTAGTTTCTCACAAGTCTTAGGTGCTGAATGTTTAGGATGATGGCAGCAGCAAGGACAGTTCTAGGGAGAGACCTATACATGGCTATGTTCTTACTGTCTGTTCACAGATTTTTTCTCAGGGTTTGTGAAGGGAGAACAAGCTCTGATGTCTAACCCCATCATCAGGGGATCATATTGGTAATGCAATTGAATGCCAATTGCTTTCCAAAGTCTTCCCTTCCAAATGCCACACTAGAAGGCTGGAGCTTCCATATTTGAGAAAGGATGGGACACAGACATCCAATTCAACAGCCTGTATACATACAATCATTTACATGATGCTAGTCTGAGAAAGGGGTTATTAGGTCGTGCTCATTGTTTGAGCATTGTGGTTAGACTTCCATGAACTCAGATGGCTCCAAAATTCCACAGTAGACTTTCGGAACTTTGGTATTATATGCAGACTGTCACTCACCTGTTATATGGTAACTAATATTTCTGATTATTATGCTAAAAAAGCTGTAATATTTTCAAAAATCCCTAGAATACTCTACATTTTACACTATCTGTTACAACCTCCTAACACTTCTTCCATAAAACAGATTGGAATAATATCTTTTCTTCCCATTGAACACACTAAGTGCCTTATGGTTACCTGCAATTCTCTTCTGGGTACCTACCTGACTTACTCTCACATCCTGAAGATCTCTCTTAAAATACTGTTAGGCTAGAGAGTTTTTCTTGGGCATCCTATGAAATAGCAGTCTCAGCTTCCTAACCTCTCAGCTTGCAGGATGTCCCTTTCAGTTGCTTGCTCTGTTTTCCCCTGTACTTACCAACACTCTGAAATGTATATATTACATGTCATTCTATTCCCTTTTACTTTATTGACCTTTTACTTTATGACCACTCTGATATCAGCATATAGTAGCACTGAAGAGGTTTTTCCTAGGCTGTCAGTGAATAAATTATGTCCTACATAGCCCACACACAAAACACACACATATAGACAAATACAATACAAACACACACCTACACATCCATCATACACACTCACATACATACTTTCTCTATTTCTCTCTCTCTCTCTCTCTCTCTCTCTCACACACACACACACACACACACACACACACACACACAATCTGCCTACTAACTATCATAAAAAAGACCTGGGTTGCACATCTTGTTAAAGTTGTTCTCTACACTCAGGTGCGGGGGGATGTTTTAGGCACTGTTTACAAAGCAAACTGTATACTGTCTACCACTCACTTATCCAAGTGACACAGACATATCAGAATTTTGGTAAAAAATATCAGGATGGGTTATTTTCCATTGTTATTTGAAGTTGTTTGCTATAAAGTATGAACTAAGACTAAGACTTAAAAGTATTTTGGGGGGATGGGTTGAAAGTTCCGTATATAAAGAAGCTTCCTACCAAGCCTGGCAACCTGACTTCAGTCATAAGAACTCCCATGTGGTAGAAAATGAGAACCAGCAACTCCAGGCTGTCCTCTGACTTCCATGTGCATACTGCCCACACACTCATGACACACAAATACACACAGCACACAGACACACACACACACACACACACACACACAATTCTCTCTTACACACACTTGCACACACATGCACATACACATTCACATGCACACAGATGCTTAAAAATCTCTCTTATATACACACACTAATAATAATTTTAAAGGTATTCTTTAAACTAAATTTTAATAAAGACTACCAAGATGATTGTGGAGGTAAGACAGTCCTGTAGATTATAATGAGATTTCCCCAGGCAAATGTAGATGTTACATAAAACCATATGTGATCCAAGACAATGTGCTGATAAACTGAGAACCCCTCATCTTGGAGGACTACAGAAATCTCTCTGCTAACTCTGACAAAGCAAATAATTTCCTTTGTGGTCT
Organism: Apodemus agrarius; assembly: GCA_964023405.1. Classification (NCBI taxonomy): domain Eukaryota; kingdom Metazoa; phylum Chordata; class Mammalia; order Rodentia; family Muridae; genus Apodemus; species Apodemus agrarius. The sequence continues at coordinate 59,128,930 of OZ030024.1, read as the reverse complement.
GGTTCTGGCAATGTGTTGAGATGTGTAAAATCACTCCTTGAGAGCTTAGCAGCTTGAACGTGGCTGCTATGTGATGTCACCTCAGCAGCATGCTTTAGGCTTTCTCTCTTGACACTGGGTGAAATCTCTTGCTAAGTGACTCACTCCCAGGATTGGTAATTGGATGCCAGCTGTCATTAGGAACTAAGAGAAGGACAAGGACAAAGGGGGCTGTTGCTCTCTGCTCAGATCTTCTCTTGTAAGCTTTCACGGGTTTCTTCTTGAATCACATAGATCTATACTATATTTGGATTTGTAGATGAACAGTCCCAATAGTACATAGAAGAAAGGGGCCTTTTCATCCCTTAGTTTGGGAAGACATGAAGCATAACTTCTGATCTGTTAAGCAAGGCAATCAAAAGATTCCCCAAAGCCCAACAGGACAGGACAGAACCCAGTCTGATGATGTGCTACCAGATGAACTTGGAGATAGACTATATTGTGGTGTCCATGTTTGGAGCATAGCCTCTCAAGGATCCTGTCCTGATTTTTATCGCTCCATCATTTGAGCTTTCACAGCTTCCCTGGTGTAATGTGTACCATTCCTCACCCCGTAGCCTTTGGCTCAGGACTGTGCCTGACTCTGTATGCATCACCATCATTATTTATGTACATCCTGACTCTGCTTGTGTAGAAACCCTTTATTCAACAGTGATCCTTGGACAGTTTATTCTTTCAAAACATTGCAAGATTTCTTCCATTAATTATTTAATAATCTGAGACTCTCTGATTTATTTTTAGTAGCCAAAAAAAAAAAAAAAAATCTTGGCTTGCTTATCTCTCCCTCCATTAGACAGCCTCTGCTGTTTCGCTTGATCCTCCAGGTTCTGTTTTTCCCCTCCTATGCTAGCAAAAAAGGACTTTCCCTTTTCTTACTTTGAAGAAATGAAAAAGCAAGAAAATTAGGTTAGTTGCTGAGTAGAGCTTGAAAAGAAATTGAATGCTTCCCTTCGTGTCATGTGGGGGGCCTGACATTTTCTCTGACACTCTATTAACTTGCCTTTACCCAAATAGTTACAAACACCCCCATAGGGCAACTTTCCTTTTACAGCAGATTAGGCATGGCAACCTTTCTCTAAATTAAGCCTTCAGGGATTGGCGCAGCAGCCACATGGCAGCTCTAAAACCCACCTTCCTCTGTGCTTTTCCTAGACACTTTTCCTGCAGTCATGGAAACTACTGGAGGCCGCTTTTACCCTTCAGAGGGTCAAGGGAATTGGGAAGAAGTAGGGTTTCTACCCTTTCCTCCCTCATACACCTCAGTACTGTTCCTTTAAGAGCTGATGGCATAGGGCTTTGTGTAACAGTAAGTTCAAGATCAGACTCAAGGTCCATGTCTCCTCCCAAACTTTCAGGGAAGTTTCAGGGGATGGGTGTAGGGTTAGGCTCTATACTTCAAAATCTGAGAGCCCTTCTAGAATCCATGTTAAGCACCATCCCTAGCAACAGTGACCATACAGGGAGGAGTCCGGTGTTTTGGAGCCCAGCACAACCTGCTGAGATACCTACAGTTCCTAGCTTTTGCTATAAGAAAGCAGAATTGGTTCTTTTGCCTCCCAGGCAACCTGTTTCTATTTGACTCATGGTGCTGGGAAATGGAGGGATCTGTGAGCACACATTTTCAGAACTGCTTCTTCCCCCACAATCTCTGCTGAGAAGGTGTTGGGCTTTCTGCATAAAAATACAGGAGGTACAATTGTACTTGGCATTGGATCATAACAAAAATTCTACAAGCAAAATATCTGATTTGATATATCAGCATATACATGCAGTTGAGAAGTTCTGATCTGTATATTTGCCCCAAGGCATCCAGTATGGAAAAAAAGGATACTGAAATTCTGAGGCAATATGAATCCTTAAATGCCTTTTGGAATCTTGTAAAACAAGTAGTGATTCCCTGTCCTTACTCCCAACTCAAGCTTTCATCAACTAGGCTTCTCTGAGGTAGACATGCTTGTGGATGGCTTCTCAGAATAAAGAGGGATTTCACATTAGAGGGAGCAAGAGATAATTTCATTCATATTATACCACAACAAACGATCCCACAGTATTTCATTCTCATTTTTATTTTCACTGGAAAACAAAACAAAACAAAACAAAAATTTAGAGATTTTTCAAAAGCAACTGAAGTACCTCAAGGAGTTACAATGTCCCTAGCTGCCTCCAGTGTTTGATCTTGTGAATCTTTCCTGGATATTTGTTTGGGGCAGCATAAGAAAGGATGTAGATACAAACTCAAATGTTCAGAGACACGCATAAACGTCCATTACAAAAACTAGATCACAAAGCTCCCTGTCCCATCTGCTCGGGAGTTTCTTCTCTTTCCTCAATCTCTTGCTATTGTCATAAACATCCTTTTAGGGTTTTATTGTTTATTTTTATGGTTCTATTTTAGGGAGAACTAACTGAACATATTAACTTGAGTGAAACATTCAGCTCTGAAGCAAGACTGTCCAGAGTTCCATGTGACTTTTAGTGGAAAAGCAGCATTCATGTCATTGTTGACTTGGAGAACATTGTTAGAATTATCAATTCCACCTGGAAGTGTTCTCTATGTAAGTGTAATAAAGAAAGTGTTCTGGACTAGGTGCAATCCATCCATCAGCCCACTAAGATTATATGCTTTCTATATGAAGGTAACAACAACAATGAAGAAATGAAGTCTCTGGGAGAAGATCACATCTTTACAAGAGAAGGAAATAGACAATAATTTAAAACGGAGAACACATCATTACTTGGGGACAAAGTTGGAGCATGGGATCTTCACCATCAATAAGTATGACCATCGTTGGGGTTGAGGGGCTGAGAGTTGGACTTCTTATCCACGAAAGAGGCTTGTACACATGACCACAGTCTCAGTTATAGCCCTAACACCCATGGGTCTTTTCTGAAGCTCTTGCCTTGCTTCAGCTTGTTGGTAGTGTTAGAATGACCTTCCCGTAGGCAGTGTTCCAGCTCTGGTCACAGAGGGAGACAGAAATATAGGTTAGGAGACTGGTGTCTGGGCAACTGGATGCAATTCATAAATTTGCAGTAATTGCATTTAATCTACACTCCTTCATTTTTTATTTGTCCTGAAACTCAGACCTGAATAATCAAACAGCTATGCATTAACTTTACCCTGTAGACCTTGGACCACCTGTCTGCTTCCTGGTTTCCCGGCCAAGTATCCCTTCTGGGAAAGACTGATTGGAAACACAGCAGGATAGAACTCATTGCTTTTCTGTCTTTGTTCCATCTGTCTCCCTTGTCTTCTGGGAGATGGCTAGTTCAACTTCATATTACTTCTCACGTTCAAGGCACAGTTCTCCACCTGTGCTCCCAGCCCACTGCTCTCCAGTCTTCTCCCAGATGTTGCTTATGCCGTGATCCCTGTTTTCTCATTTTTCCAGTGTGCTAATGTCTCATCTCCTGAATATTTTCACAAAGCTAAAAATCTTACCACATATTTTCCATGAAGCACTCTCCATTCCTTCTTCCTAATGCCCTTATTTCTGTTCTCTCATCACCAACCAAACCCTTCTGTGAAGTAGGCAATAGTTCACATAGCCTCCAATGTATTTCCAGAAAATGTTTCAAAGTACTGATGGCTCAAGAGTAGCCTCAGAGTCTCTCCCTAGCACCATAAAATGCTCAAGTACTGATGCAGGTCTCTCTCTGGAATGGAATGCAGAGCTGGCTTTGTCAAGGTCTTGAGTGATCAATTGCTGTATATTTTCACTACTCTCAGCAATTTGATATTGTTAGCCATGAATCCATAAATGTAGCCCCTTGTCAATCATCAGAGATATGCAATCATTGGTCCATTTTATCATAGCCTTTTTCTGGGTCCTTTTATATGCAGTATAAGAGGTTTGCATTCCATATTTATTCATATATGTGTGTAGTATGTATACAAGCATATTTTACCAATACTCTTCTTACCAGACCTTTATATTTTGCCACAGTTATTCAAATCAAATAGAATATAATTGCAGCCAGTTTAAATCTTCCATCCAATAGGGCTCTAAAATAGAAAATTGAACACATATATCACAAATGATTGGAAATGCCAGCCCCTTACTGCCATCCAAATGAATGGTAGTTAGGATGGTCATTTATTAGTACATAATTCTTTATAATTTTATAATGTAAAACTTTTTTTTACATTTTTTGATTGATTAGTAGATATTAAGTCTGTATCTTTACTACTATAGATCCTGCTTATTAATGTGTAATTTATATCATGTTTCCATTTCTTCTATCATTACATTTGTTAGCACTTGCAGAATAATGTTAAGTAGCAATCAAGGCAACAGCACTCAATATAACAGAAGTTTCTTGGATGCATGACCTTTTCTAGAAGGTGTCTGACTCAACAGTGAAGAAATTGACTTGTCTTTTCTAGTAGCTGCTACCTACAGTAACTGTCCTTTAAAATGATATCAATATAACATTTCTCCCTTCCCTTTCTCCATCCAAACCTTCCGATATGCCCCTCCCACCTCTCCTTTAGATTTATTACCTCATTTTCACTAATTGTTATTTTTTGCATATATGTATATACATATGTATTGCTACATATAACCTGCTCTATTCATATAATATTACTTAAATATGAGTGTATTCAGGGTTAACTGCTTGACACAATAGCAACACTTAACTCAGAAAAAAAAGCATACAGAACTGAACAAATTTCAACTTTCCTTAGTTGACTATGGTTTCATAAGAGGAGTCAAGCTTAAATTTCTGGGTATTTCATTTAATATTTATTAAGAGCAATATCCCAGAATAGAATGAGAGATGTTCCTCACAAATTCATGTTGAAACATACTTTGAGATGTTTGTCACTAGCTTGTACCTCACAGATGGCACCCCAAAGCCTTGGAATTTAAATACCATAGCACACAAACTACCTAGAACAAATGTTCTGCATAACAAAATAAATAAGTGAGAATATGAAATTTTCTACCTTGCATCACTAGGAAACAAGGCCTGAGAAGCATGTATTCACTCAGCTTAGGGAATAATTTACTTAATTAAATGTCCTGAACTTTTACAAAAATGTTATTCAAGGAGAACCAAACATTTCCAAATACTTAACAGCATCTCTGGGATAAGGATAAAGAGACAGAGTCAGCCATGGGCTCCAGTAAGGAGACAGTAATAGAAGAGTACAGGATACGTTCCTCTGCCCAAGTGGACATTCATATGTGTCCCTAGGACACCTCTTCCAGTGTTGGAGGCAGAGATAGCATCAACTCAGAAGCTCTCAGATGGCTGAAACTCATTTTAGTTAAAAACTTCATACCCTCTATAAAAACTTACTTACCTTAAAACTAACGATGTACATTTGATATGTGCACATTCAAATATTGATATATTTGAAGAAGTAATATGATTTGTGTCTGTCAGTTCTGCCTTTTTCCACTTGTCCCCAGGTGAGGAGATCAGAAGAACCCATGTCAGATCCTGTCATGAGTGTGAGGTGAAAGGAAGCAGATGCGAATTCAAGAGCAGGCAGGCCACCTATCAAGACTGCCTCAGAATATGGAAAGCCTGGGCTACATCTTATGGTAGAGCACGTGCCTCTGTTCTACATGAAGTCGTTCAAAGGAAATCAAACTAGAGATATGAAATGAACAGAAATCCTTCATTCAGACACTGGCATCTTTGAGTGAAGTTGAGTCTTTTTAAACTATTTCTGCCCTCCAAATTTTGAACCTATTTTCTCTATTTTAAGTGTTTTTTATATTTATTATGTGTATATTTAACACACAAACACACACACACAAACACACATATATAATGATGTATCTATGTGTATGTATGTATGTGTGGACATATGTATATGTGTGCCATGACATGTGTGTGTGTGATCATAGAACAACCTTGTTGAGCTGACTACCTCTTTCAGTATTGGTACGAGTCCTGGGGATTAAACTCAGGTTATCAATGCAACATCAGCTTATCAGCAACAACCTGCTCAGACACCTCACAGAGCCTCTGTTTCTTCTCCTGACCTAGGCTATCAGAAGCATCATTGTCAGATTTCCCAAGGACATCTTGTGTTTTGAATCTAAAAGTTAACCTTTTTGGGGTTCTATTTTATAACACAGTAAACAGGTGGCTTTTGTAAATATGGCTGGTTGATACCATTCTAGTGTAGTAAGCTTAAAATATTAAACAAAAACTTGAACATGTGGAAGTCATGGTGTGTAAAGGAGAAGCAGAAAGAAGCTTTTGTTCCCATAGATAGCTCATCATAGCATCTTCTCTTTATGACCCTACTTACTTGCAGCTGAATAGTTTTTATTTTAGCTGTACTTTCCTTCTGTTCAGCTCTGCAGTGGAGGCAGTGTTGTGTGTGTGACACCACAATCTGTCACATGTTAGGGTTGTCGTCCCCACACATTCAGCATTAGCCATACCAAGTGCAAGGAAAAGGAGAACGCTATCCTCCACACTTAGTTTAATGTCACAGAAAACTGTGAAAAACACACACAGAGTATTCTGTGTGTCCATTTTTCAGCATGATATATTTTTAGCTCTCTACATCCGGCATGTCTGAATCCAGACTCAAGAGGAAAATATCAATGGGCCACATATGGTACATTTCTCAGCATCGTTGAACATATTTGAAGTGAGCAGTGTCATCCCTAAAGACTTTTCCAGGGCTAAATAATTCTTGCTAACACTTACAGCCTTCATTGAAAAAGGTTGAAAACCCAGAAACAATCCCTGTCAGGCATCTCTTCTCCCCAAATTGCTCTTTCTGACATCTTTCTCATCTTCTTCAAGGCTCTGGCCTTTTACCATTCCTTGTTATTTTTTTATATTTCTCTCTTCTCCTTGCTAACCCCAAAACACCTATGTCATCATCTGCCATCTAGATACTGATGACATCCAAATTCACATCCTTTAGAAAGTTCTCTCTATGAAATTCAAGTATAAACTTGTAGTCATATATCTCACTTCTTACTGCACAACTCTCCTTCAGTGTGTTAAGACACAGCACTGAATTAATTACTCAATTATTTGAAACTACTAGCTCCCAAACACACTTGAATTCATGGCAACATCATAAAGTTGGGTCTCTATTCATTTTAACAACTTCATCTACCTCCACATCTTCTATTACTGTTCTTGCACTTTCTTTCTCCTATAACTCATATTAAACTGCTCACTAACTCCACTGGCCTACCTAAAAATGTATCAAGGACACAGATATTTTCACTTACAGTTGCTACCCCTGGGTCTAAGGTGCTATCTCCTCCCACCAGCATTAACAGATGCCTTCAACTGGTTCTTCCATTTCTTTACTCTGGTCCAACTAACTCATAAAGTCTGGAGTCATTGTAATAATCAGTTATTGTTTCAGATGGAAGTCAAAGCATCCCACTCTTCTGCTCAAATTGTGCACTTATCTTCTGTGAAACCAAAGCTAATACTCTTAATAACTTGTGTGATTGCTCCTGTTTCTGATTCTTGCAGCCATGCTGGCTTCCCTGTTTGATGACTATATCACATATACACATGAAAGTCATCATAATTCTGTCATCTTCACCATCATTGAGGCCAAGGGGGAGCTTTTGGAGTTGGTGGATGTCTATGACACTGGCTGTGGTGCAGGCTGTGTGATTATTCAGGTGTTCACTTTCTCAGCACTCATCAAGCTGTATGCATTAAATAAGTATCATTTAATATGTAGATTTTACCACTGTAATATAGATGCATAAAAGACCTGCAGAATGTTCTTTGTCCTGCAATGCCATATCTTACTGCCCACTGCCTGGAAGCCAGTCCCACCTTTCCTCCAGGTGTTATTGGAAATGTTATAAAAAATATCAGTGAGGACTTCCCTTACAAAGCTTTTAAAATTTCTTCCATCTGCCCAGAAATTACTTTTGTTGCCCTTCTTATTTTTATTGTCTCTACTGGGGAATGAACTAAGTGCCTTGTGCATGCTGTGACACTGAGCTACACACAGACCTTCTTTTATATTTTCTTTTCATATGTTATCATGGTCTAACCTATTTTTTGTGCTTAAGTTTATTACTAGTTTCAACCTTTGTTAGATGACTGTCCTCACCATCAGCATATATAGGCAATATAAGCAATATAAGGCAACATGATAGCAAACATTCTCTCTCTCTCTCTCTCTCTCTCTCTCTCTCTCTCTCTCTCTCTCTTTCTCCCTTTCTCTCTTCCATCCTCCCTCCATTCATCCATCCAACCCTTCCTCTCTCCCTGTCTTCCTCTTGCTTTCTGCTAAATGTTTTGTCACTACAATATACAATAGTGGCAGGAACATTAAAAAAAGAGAAAGAAAAATATATCGAAACTAAAAGCCCAAAGAAAGGCAGAATAAAGAAACTAGGAAACAAAAAAGAAAGAATGAAGGGAGAATTAAAGATAAAAGGGAGGAGGAAAGAAAGGGGAATGGAAGGGAGCAAAGCAGGGGAAGGAAGGCTGAAGAAAAGGAAGAAGAAACAAAAAATAGCATTGTTTTCTTTTATCATTGTGAGTGGTGTAGTAACAGGAAATATCTAGTTTTGATGACTATTTTCCTCTTTGAGAACATTTGTGTGGCCTTTAGATTACTCTGATAAATTTCTCTTTCTTATTTTAATTCATTTCACTCTTAGTACCAGATCTGAAAATATCCAGGGAAAGATATGAGAGGAAGTGGAGTTACAGCAAGATATCCAGGGGGGCTTGTGTGGATGATGTGGTAAAAATACACATGTGCACAGATGCATTTGTACACTTCACACACACATGAATGCACACACACAGTGCCAGAGAGACAGAGAAACAGAGAGAGACACATAGATTGTTTTTATGACAAGAGTCCTACTATTAAAAATGAATATGTTCTTATTCTACAACTCCATAAAATATGCAGAGTTCTGTTTTTAAACTTCATACCTTTAGTTTGTCTTTAGTAATTCCTAATGTAGAGGTCATTATAAGAACTTGTTGCATATTACAGAAGCACCGTAATGAGCAAGGAAGCAGTGCTTCACACAACATTCTACAGTGGCTCTCAAAAGAAGGCAAGAGGAAGAATGGAAAAAGTGGTGCATAGATCATGCAGCCATTAAACATGTGGTCAATATTTAATAACAAGACTGCAGTTTTCAAAATGGATGTGAAATGGAATATTTAATCTCTACTACCCTCATCTTTATAACTACACTTTGTAGATCTAGCTGGACAAATTTCATAAATGCAGAATCTGTCAAGTTCGCGAACTAGTTAGTATAAAGTTAGCAAGTGAAAACATCTATTTCAGAATAACAAAAACCTAAGATAGCAAAAACTATTCTCAACAATAAAAGAACTTCTTGGAGAATCAGCATCCAGTACCTTAAGCTGAATTACATAGCCATAGTGATAAAAACTGAATGGCATTGGTACAGTGACTTAGAATTGAAGACTCAGAAATGAACACTCAAACCTATAGTCACTCGATTTTTGACAAAGGAGCTAAAAACCATTCAGTGGGAAAAAAAGATAGCCTTTTAAACAAATGGTGCTAGTTCAAATGGCCTTTAGCATGGGGAAGAATACAAATAGATCCATTCTTATCTCCTTGTACAAAGCTCAAGTCCAAGTTGATCAAGGACCACCACATAAAACCAAACACACTGAAACTAATAGAAAAGTGGAGAAGAGCCTCAAGCACATGGCACAGGGGAAAATTTCCTGAACAGAACACCAATAGCTCATGCTCTAAAATCAAGAATGGACAAATGGGACTTCATAAACAAAGCTTCTGTAAGGCAAAGGACACTGTCAATAGGACAAAACAGCAACCAACAAATTGGGAAAAGAACTTTACTAACCCTACATCTGACAGAGAGCTAATATCCAATACATACAAAGAACTCAAGAAGTTACATTCTAGAGAACCAAATAACCCTATTAAAATGGGGTACAGAGCTAGATAAAGAATTCTCAACTGAGGAATACCTAAAGAAATGTTCAACATCCTTAGTCATCAGGGAAATGCAAATCAAAACAAACCTGATATTCTACCTCATACCAGTCAGAATAGCTAAGGTCAAAACTCAGGTGCTGGATGTGGAGAAAGAAGAATACTCCTCCACTGCTGGTGGAATTGCAAGCTGGTACAACTACTCTGGAGATCAGTTTGGCAGTTCCTCAGAAAATTGGACATAGTACTACTGGAGGACCAAGCTATACCAATCCTGGACATACACCCAGGAGATTCTCACAACATGTAATAAGGACACATGCTCTACTATGTTCATAGCAGCCATATTTATAGCCAGAAGCTGAAAAGAACCCAGATGTTCTTCAGCAGAGGAATGGATACAGAAAATCTGGTACAGTTACACAACGGAATACTACTCATCTATTAAAAATAATGAGTTCTTGAAACTCTTAGGCAAGTGGATGGAACTAGAAAATGTCATCCTGAGTGAGGTAACCTGATCACAAAACAATACCCATGGTATACACTCACTGATCAGTATATATTAGCCCAGAAGCTTGGAATACCCAATATACAATTCACAGACCAAATAAGCTCAACAATAAAGAAGACCAGTGTAGGGATACTTAGGTCCTTCTTAGAAGGGGGAACAAAATACCCATGGGAGGAGATACAGAGACAAAATTTGGAAGCAGAGACAAAAGGAAAGACCATCCAGAGACTGCCTACCTGGAGATTCATCCTATATACAGTCATCAAACACCAAACGCAGACACTATTGTGGATGCAATCAAATGCTTGCTGACAGTATCCTGATATAGCTGTCTCCTAAGAGGTTCTGCCAGTACCTGAGAAACACAGAGGTAGATTCTCTCAGCCAACCATTGGACTGAGCACAAGATCCCCAATGGAGGAGTTAGAGAAAGGACTGAAGGAACAGAAGGAGCTTACAGTCCCATAGGAGGAACAACAATATGAACAATCCAGTACTCAGAGAGCTTCCAGGGACTAAACCACCAACCCAAGATACACATGAAGGGATCCACGGCTCCAGCTGCATATGTATTAGAAGATGGCCTTTTTGGACATAAAAGTGAGGAGAGATCCTTGGTCCTGGAAAATGCCAGGACAGGGAATCAGGAGTGGGTGGGTTGGTGAGCAGGGGGAGTGGGGATAGGATAGGGTGTTTTGGAGGGGAAACCATGAAAGGGGATTACATTTGAAACCTAAATAAAGGAAATATATAATTAAAAATAAAACCATTTATAAAAAGAAAACCTCTATTTCTTTATTATAAAACATATAATGCACATATTGCTTAAATAACATCCCTGGATAATGCTCGATGAGTTAGCAGAACACTATTTTAATCAATGCATGGAAAATTCTGAATTTCTTGCACACTGGCAAAAATCAAATGATAGTGACTTAAAATAATGTTTTTTAATATTTCATGGCAAAGAGAACCAAGTATAATCAGTTTCATAATGTTAAGAAAATATTAGTGATAAATAATTTTTGAAAGTAAAACATTAGAAATAAATAGTATCCATCAGTTGGTCCAACAACTTCTCCAGATATTACCAATAAATGCATTACTAACTGTGATATCTATTGCATAAAAGGTAATAAACACATCTCTACACTAATGTGGTTGCTTCCCTTCCTTCAAACTTGAAGAAAATGTGGAAATTTCAGTTATAGAATAATTAGTAAAAGTAAAAAGGTATTTCTACATAAATTGCAAATCCCTTTGAACCTAGCCACTTATATGTTGAGAGTGAGTGGTCCCTGTGCAAGAAATAGTATGATGCTTGGCTTAGAATGTTTCTTTTTTTTAAATTATAGACTCTTTTTTTTTTAGAATGTTTCTTAAGGGCACAAAGGAGAAAGGAAAAGAACAGGATCTTACTGTGTAACCTAGGCTGACCTGCATCCTCCTTCTTTCCATATCAGTCGGCTAGATTCTGGGCTTGTGAGAGAGTACAACCACACACTGTTTAGTCAGTAGAACGTTGAGTGGATCATATTAAGGGGTTTGAGTCTGTCAAGTCACATACTTCCCTCTTTCTCCTCAACAATGGACATGTTTTTGTAAATATTGACTGTTGTGTTTTGCTATGGTAAATGTTTGCATTTTCCCAGGTTGTAAATTCACAAATAAAATCATATTTCTGTCAATATTTCCTTCCATATTCTCAATAAACAAATGAAAAAACAATTCTTGAGCATTCTCCAGGTTAGTTAGCAAAAAGCACTGACCTAAAGAAAAGTCCCACTTGTGATGTTTAATCCAAAGTGTTTCCCTGCAGGTTTCTTTTTACTTGACACCTAAACTATACCAAAGTATTTCCAAATAGATTCATCCAAGTGGCTGCTGGTTCAGAATGGGTGTCTGCTTGGGGATGAGTGATACAGAGAACCAGGAAATGGAGCTATGCCAAATTTAGAAGCTACTCTGCCTCTTAGAATCTATAGCTTCAAACAGAAAAGATGCAGTTTTGTGTGTTTAAATTTGTTTTCTCAGTAAAATTAATTAGAAAGGCTTCCTGGAAATTAGGTAATTCTTAAAAACTTAACTTGCTGAGTTTAATGAGTTAAATTGTTTATAAGGATCAGAGAGCCTTTTGCTTTGCAAGGAACACTAATCCCTCGGGAAAATGTGCACTGACTTGTAGTGAACCTTGATGGAAACATGCCATGTTGAGAACCTTAGGGACTACCACAGCCTCTCAGGATTGAATCCAGAAGGCCTCATACAGAATTGCCCTCAAAGCAGAAATTAGAGTTTCCTTGTCACCCCACTCCTGCCCTGATCATTACAAGATCTGTCTCTTAGTTGGAAGCCTTGATTTTCTAAAATCATAAAATTCACATTATAACATCTTTTCCTTCACATAAGCTTCCTTAGAAATTTCATGAGCAAACCAGAAACAATTTTCAACACAACCACAAAAGAAAGATTATTTTGATGATAAATTTTATGTCAATACTGGCTCAATCACTCATGCTGTACAAAGGATTCACTGACATTTAAATAAAAGCCAGTTTTTTTCTTTCATAATCTTATTGGTAATAATGAAGAAGAAGAATTAAATGTCCCAATATATCCATGTTGACTGTGGCTATTTAAAAGGCAACAATTTGCATTTATTTAAAGGATAATCATTATGTGTCTAGAAGGCCTGAGCTCTATGCCAGTGAAAGCAGGGGTAAACCTCAAGGCATTCTCTCACTGAGAACCTGGTGTACAGATAATCCATATTAATTATGTTTATGACCCTCGGTTTTCTGTCAAGGGTTAATCCCATTCCTTGGCTAGATTTCATGACCTTGCATTTCTCTTACTTTCCTTGAATACAGAGGACGATTAAAGACATATTTAGTCATCTTAAATTGTATATTTTATGAACTAACATTAAGAAATTAAAGTTGAGAAATATATTTTCAACTCTTATAGCAACATGGCAGTGGTGTGAATCATCAGTATGAAAAGCATTATTTTCCCTAGTAGGATCCCTCAACGAGAAAAGGCTTCCTTGGTTCCTTAGCTTTTTTATGTGAGCCACTAGGGACTCACACTCCAAGGAAGGAAAGTATGTAAAAGGGAAAAGTTTTGAAATTTTAATAAATTCAATTCTTCAAACAGATTTGACAGTGAGGGCAAAGACCTTGAGATATATTGTGTGCTGTTGAAAGTGGGTATGTAACTGCTTGGTGGAGTCATGCTTTGCTGTGAATTATGTCCCATCAGGAGAGTTAATTAGCAATTGCAGTGTTTAATTCAGCTTTTAAAAGACTCATTTGGCTACTCATCAATGACTGACAAATTTATCCTTACTACTTATGCATTCTTGTTTATATTTCATAATGCTATTCTTGAATCTCTAAGACATTAACACTCTGATAGGAATTATGGTTAAAAGTAATTTTGGAAATGGTGAACCTGTTATGATTTGGATAAGTATCTCTAAAGGTTCATTGTTGTTCAAGGCTTAGTACCCATGTTCGGACCATTTAGAGTTCCTGGAATCTGTTGGATAGAGATGGGCTGTTAAGATCCTTTGGAAGGTCTTGAGGACATTAGAGACATGATCTTAAGTGGGGAAAATCTGGACCCTGGTAATTGCACTTTCTCTTCTTTCATCCTGGTTCATAATCCCAATCGATTGTTGTAGGTCAAGCTCCCCACTGCTGCCACTGGTATTACTGTCAGACGTCTAGAAACATGGCCAGGGACTGGAGCCTCTAAAACTAAGATAAAATAGATGATTTGCCTTGATAATTAAATTAACTCAAAATTAACTCAGCATAAGAAAGCTAATTAACCCAGGATATGAACACTATAGAGCAGATAAAGATAACAAATGAAAATTAGACATAAAAGGAGAAAAGAGAAAAATTAACACACACACACACACACACACACACACACACACACACATACACATGGAGAGAGAGAGAGAGAGAGAGAGAGAGAGAGAGAGAGAGAGAGAGAGAGAGAGAGAGAATACAATAAAAGGTATGACAGAGTTTCAAAAAGCTAAATTTGAGACTTATGATGCTTTCAGACTTGAAAAGACTATGTTGCGTTAGAATAATTAAGGTAGATGAAATTCAAGGGAGATGAGTTTTTACTGACAATTTTTATGTGAAACTATTTGAATATTATTTATACCTTTTAAAATTTGTATTTTCTGTCTCAGACTCTCTGTTTCTCTGTTTCTGTTTCTTTGTTTCTCTCTGTGTCTCTGTCTCTGTTTGTCTGTCTGTCTGTCTTTCACTTAGACTAAACATTAAACCTCAAACATTCACTAGCTAGCATTAAGTTTTAAACCTGTCCTATTTAGAACATGTTCTAGTAGCAATGGAAGTTCCCCCTATCCATTAGCTGTCGATTTCTGCCTACATGATGTGAGAACCATGTTGGACAAAAATGGCTATCTGTTTCCTTTTCAATAGAGTTTCTCTCAATGCCTTTCCCACCACACTATTAAGAAGAGAATAAGAACTGTGATTTCCTTGGGAGAAAGGCAGCCTGGTGAGATGGATAAATACTATTGTGTCTCCTTTTGACTAAGTTTTAAATTTAATTTTTGTTTTGTTTTTTAATTCTGCAGCTTCTCCATTGCTAATTTGTACTCCACCTCTATAGTGCATGACTCAATCCTGGGTTGAAATGTAAAATAATTTCTTTGGAGTTATGACATCAATATTTTACATCCTTTATCCTGAGCAGATACCTATGGAATTTGCTAATTTCAGACACAGCTGCCCAATGGGATGAGAATACTTGTTTTTTCTCTGGCAATGCAAAAACTGACCACTACTTACTCAGGCATTTTACCCAAACATGAGGTTCATTTTCTGTTGATGGTTGGAAGTTAATTTGTACACGTACTGGTTCAAAACCACATTTCAATTTGCATGAGTTAGGAAAAAGTTTCAGGTGACCTAATCACTCCCCTCAAAAATCTTAGGATGCATGAAAAAGACAAAGAGAAAGATAAAGTTAGACAAAAACTGGAGTTCCTGCAGCTGAAAAGGCAGATCTCAACAGTCTCCAGATCTTTCCAAATCCACATCCTGACGAAGAGCAAACTGAATGAAACCTTAGTTGTATTCACCTTGGCTGTCCTGAGATGCAAGCTGAATAGGATCCAAGAAATGGATGATCTGCCATTTATAACACAGCTGTGCAGAAGCAAAGCCAAAGCCTCATACACCCCAGCTCTGGCCCTTGTCCTTGGAAATTTCTTCTCACATTCTCACATCCTCAGCTTCCATATTCTCCAGTTCCCCTGAGCCATGTCTATAACAACAAGACCACATCCTCCCAAATGGAAAGTTCTAATATTTTTGTCCTATGAAATTGTACTGCATACAGGGCTTTGCTGTTTTGTTAGCTGTGGATATATACAATGACAGAGATTTTTTGGACCATGTTATGAATATGTGTGTATGTGGGAGGTTATTTCACACACATTCCTAAAGACAGGCTCTGTTTTTTGTAGGAAAGAGAGCAGAAGAACATTTCAGCTGTACTTTGATGTACACAGCAAACTCTGGCTTCTGGTCAAGGACACTGGGGTAGATGTGGTGGGAGGAGAAAGGAGATCAAGGCTCCCTCAGCCTTTTTAATAAAAACCAAACTCAATCCATATGGTGTTAGGGCAGTATGAAACACTGTGGTTTCATTCTGTAGCCATTTCAGATGTTAACTAGAAAACATGTTTGTTTGTAATGAAAAAAAATGAGAACATGGCAACCCTAGGTATGGTTGATCAGGTTTCCTATAGATATGAAGAGAAAACAGTCAGAGATGCCTGCAAGGGTCCAGACTGAACCAGACTAACTGACCAAATGGGGTGGGGTGAAAAGAGAGAGGAAGAGAGGAGCCAAGGGCTAGGAGACCTAGAACTGCAAGAGACATGTATTCAAAATGGTTGAGTTATATAGGAAAGGGAATTTTAGGGAAAGAAAATGAAGCTCAGGCAGGTTGAGGGTAGTGGACAGGGTATTCCAGCCTGGATAACTCTGTAACATAACAGGTACCAGTGAGTAAGGACTGAGGAGATGGGCAGCAAGAGTACTCTGATGGGTTATGTAGGCGTCTTAATCATTTAGCCTGATTTCTTAGAGACCTAACATTTTGTCATTTTGTTTGTTTTGTTTGTGTTCTCTCTCTCTCTCTCTCTCTCTCTCTCTCCCTCTCTCTCTCCCTCTCCCCTTGTCCCTCTCCTTCCCCCTCCCCTTCTCCCGCTCCCTCTTTCTCTCCCATTCCCTTTCCTTTTACCTCTCCCTCTCACACACACACACAGATAGATAGATAGATAGATAGATAGATAGATAGATAGATAGATAGATACAGACAGAGATACAGAGAATACATTAAATCAGTTATGTTAAAATAGTAACAGTTGTCTCACACCTGAAAGTTCTGAAATCAGTCCATCATTGAGGCTAGATGGCTCTGCAGTCAGCTGCTTCACATTGAAGAGGCTGACAACCTAGCAGTTGCTCAGTTCCCAAGGCTGTGTAACAAGATCCCAGACATTACCATGATAAATATTTTAGAGGCACCATTCTGACCTTAGAACCCAAGCATGCAGACCTCAACTCCTATCAAAATAGAATGACGACTCCTCTAAAGTTTCTGGAAAATCTGTTAAAGTGTTTTTGCTTTTTGACTATTGTAGTTCTGCTTCTAGCTTATAGAAGTTTGGCAATCAGAACCTAGTTTGTGCATAAAAAACAAAGACCTATGTGATTTGTGCAAATGCCCTATGAAGTTATAGATAAAGTTTCTTTTATTCTTTAGGATTGTCCATGTGGTGGTCTTTCGTAGACTACTTCACCACATTTTGAAGGCCCCAACAAGATCTTCAGAGACTAAGACACCAGGATACTGGGAATTTTGAATTCCTTGTTGTGCTATAGCACAGAAAAAGGGTGTTTCCTAGGGGATGGGCATCTTGAGGAATTCCAATTCCCTACATGTTTTTTCCTCTTGTCCTGCCACCCAGACGTTCCTGATGCTTCCATCCAAAGACAGGAAACTGAAAATGTCACCTGAATCTGTCACATTTGGAGGTGACTTTTTATGGCACCTTATGAAGGAAATACTTAAGAAAGGCTGGGCACAGCCATAAATCTGGTATCAGGGATCCTTATGGGATGCCACCTGGAATAAATCTCTGTGTGACTACTTCTGGTTGTCTGCTGTTTGCCTCTTCATGTATCTTGTTGTGTGTTTCTGTCCATTATTTTGGTTGGGAAAACAGATCTAAAATGGTGCAAAGTCCTAAGACACCATAAAAGTGTATGTTAAAACAATTCAAGTAGGATTTTATGGACAAGGATGGATATGGTGTCCACATCCTGAAAAACTCTAGGCCTTCTGTGAAATTGTTTGGCCCAGTTTTGCAGTTGGGTGGCACAGTGAAGGATCTTTGAACTCAAAGACCATTCAAGCCATTTAAAATGTTGTAATTGGGGACCCCGTCATTCCAACAAGAGTTGATTCCTAAGCCACAAAGGAGTCTTTTCCTGGGACTGTTATGTTGACTGTTGAAGAAAAGAGTCTCTTATCTACTCAATTCTATTATACCTGCTCTCCTGGTAGTCTCCTAATCTGCTAATAGCCAGGCATACATTGTGTTCAATGAAGTTGCAAAACCAAGTCCTCCAGGGGGTGGGGGGTACACTGACTCCTTCATAGCCCTTGAAAGGAAACCATCACGACCTTCCCTGGGCAATGCAATCCCATATATGTAAAGGCTGGAACCTAGACCATCTGGAAAATTCTATTTCCTGTCTGGAAGTCCAAGTAGACTCCTTGGCAGAGGTTGCTGTTCAGAATCGCAGAGGATTGGATCTGCTCTTTATGAAAGAAGGAGGTCTCTGTGTGGCACTGGGGGAAACATGTTGCTTCTATGCCATCCAGTCAGGAATAATCAGAGAGAGTTTAGCAATGGTTAAAAATAGCTTTGAAAAGAAAGACATTAAGGATCTGACAACTGGTTCCAATCCCCATCCTCCAGGTTCCTGTGGTTAACTTCTATGTTTATGGTCGTTGTTGGGGCATTGGTCTTTTTGCTCCCAGTTCTCACTATTGTACCCTATTTGTTCAACTGCCTACTCAACTATGTAAAACAGAGGGGAAATTCTGTTAAATTGCTGAGCTGAGAGAATGATATAATTCCCTGTCGCATAATGAGTCCACAATTTGGCTCATAGCTATAGAACCAGTGGGGATGATAAGAGGCTCCCAGACCATAGCACTTAAAGGCTCCAACACCTGCGAAAGTTCTAGAACAGTCCTCAATTAAAAAGTCCCTAAATATAGTAACCTTACCTTTTGGCTCTATAGCTCTGATTCTTGCTCAGTGAAGTGTGTCAACTAGAACATGGCTTTTGTTTATAAAGGCTTGGTGCTGTATGATTTGGACAAGTTGGGCAATAAAGACTAATATTTGTTTTGTGGAATTTTTTGGTTTTTGTTTGTTTTATTTTTGGTTTTAAAAGTGTCTGTCTTGTGGTCTCTAGTGGGCCTATCTCAAAACAGCAATGTGTTCCAGCAGTCCCTATCTGGTGCTAAAACTTTGGCAGTATCCTGGTTTTTAGAGAGCTGGTCCCTAGTCTGTGACAGAAGCCTTATTGCTGGTTTTGATATCAGTATGGAACCCACAGCAATGATGGAGTTAATGAACTCAGCATCAAAAGGGAAGGTCAAACATACAAAAGATGAACAGTCTTCCTTCTGCCATTTCAATCCTTTTTTGGGGGGGTCTGAACAAAAGGTGCCACTCACCCTCAAAGTGGGTCTTCCCACATCTGTTAAAGCAAGCAGGGCAAGTTTTGATTGAGGCTTCCTACTATGTTGATTCTAATTTGTGAAAAGTTGGTATTAAAAAAAATCAGCTGTCAAAGACAAAGCTCAGGAATTCAGTTTTGGGAGAGATTGTCATCTGTGCTCCACCCCCAGTGCCCCCTACTTCTCACCAAGATTCCATTGATTTTTGTATCACAATCATTTCTATTAAAATCTCTTCAATGATTTGACCATGTCTCCACTTATCATTTCACACAAAAAAATATGCCAACTATCCTTCATGCTTCATTGAAGAAAGAACATTTTGAGAAGATATCCACAATCAAGTTAGCTGTTATCAGTCAAAATTATGAACACAGTCTCAAATGAATCAGCAGGACTGTCCATATTTCTTATTTTATTTTTCTTGAGGATTCACCTGTCATAGCTTTTTCAACCATCTGGTCTTTTTATCTCTATAGTCCTCACTCTTATCTGACAAAACTTGTCTGATATTTTATGTAGAAAGTAGAAGCATCAAAAAATGTATGTCCTTGAGTTCCCATCACAAAACAATTTCACTTTTGTCTCTCACTGTAACTATTTGGACAAACTTCTGAGGTTGTGCACAAAATTCCTATACCCTCCTTAGTTTGAAGAATTTTCCCTCTACTTTCAGTTGTCCTTTATCAATGGTTTCTAATTCTATCATTGCTTTTGTTATTTCTGTGAGCACAAAGTCATGGTGTGATGATGCCTATAGTCCTCATAGCTGTAATGCCCTCACTTAATACTGTGTTTTCCCTCCAGCTTCCAGCATTGCTTTGGTCAACTTTTCATTTGGGAGAAATAACCCTGTCTTCCCATCTGCCATGCCATTTTCTTTTCCTTGCTTTAATAAATTACTATTTGAAGCTATTTTTCTGTTTAGCCCACAAACTACTTTAATTCAATAGTATTTCCTTATGTGAAACAATCCAGTATACCCCCTTCTGGTTATATGTTTCTTCTGACAAAGCTCTACCCAAGCTTCTTCATTGAGCTCCAGACTTTGTATCCCCAAACCATTTATTTGATACGTTAGATTTCCCTGTTGCTGTGATAAAATGTTCTGAACAAAGCAACTTGATGAGAAAGGGAATATTTTGGCTCACAGTTTGAGAACATACTCTATCATGGTAGAGAAATTCATGTGGTAGGATCTTGGAGCATTGGACACATTGCATCTGGGGCCAATAAGAATTAGATGAAAAATGTTTGTGTTCATTTTTATTTCTAAATATTTCTATTTAGTCAGTCCATGATCCAAGCCCCGGAAATGGTGTCTCCCATCTTTAGGGCATGTTCCTATCATAATTAACTTAATCAAAATATCCCTGTCAGACATGCTCAGAAGTTTCTTCTTAGATTATCCCAGATCTTATCATATTGATAACCAATATCACCACTCACAGGGTCCAAAAATGACCTTTACATAGTCTACTGCCTGTAACTAGTTTCTACACAGTGCCCCATCCTTGTAAAAGGCAACACTGTGCCATAGAACCCCACACAATCTCAACAGCCTTTATGATTTTCTTTTCAAACACCTCACATTTATATTCTCAAAGAAGTTCTAGTTGATCTACTTTTAGGAAATGCCTTGAATTAAATCATTAGACATATAGAAGAATTAAGAGCTGGAGAACAGAATATGTGAAGGGATTCAGCAATGGGTAAGCTTCAGAGAGAAGCCTAAATATTGAATTAAGAAATTAAGAGCACTGACTACATGCCAAATTTATGCTTCACTTCATCCCTGTTTTTTTTTTTTGATTGGTTGTGGAAAGAAATCAGAAATTGAATTTGTAATTGTGGAATTATCACTTACTACTGAGATCATGAATTTAGTAGTTAGATATTTTACATTGGATATTTTCTATAATTTTTGTTTAACTGTTTTACTTGGAAGAGGATTTCCTGTTAATATGATATACAAACAAGTAGGCAGCAGAAAAGTCATGGTGATTCCTTAAAATCTGAAAGGGAAAATAATCTACGAATGCAGTGATTCTTGAGTGATGAACAGCATTTGGGCTAATTTCCAATATAAATATCTGGAAAAGCATATACAGATTAAGAATTTAAAGTACAAATTAGCTACCATCACCATCTTAGCTTCCAACAACCTAAACACATGCTCTCAAACAATATTGATATTTTCATGGTATTAGCACACCTATAGAGAAAAGAAACAATTCCCAGAGGCTACAGAGGAATTTATTCATTTGAAAGCTATTGACAACTGATGTCACTTTCTAATGAAAAAAATAATAATTTCCTAGCAGTAACACCATCCCATTGCTACAGTCTCCTGTACTTGGTTGGAAGAAGATTCTGAAATACCAAATTTTATTATTCAACATTAAATTCTCTCTCTCTCTCTCTCTCTCTCTCTCTCTCTCTCTCTCTCATCCTCCTTCTCTTGCCTCTTGCATTTATTAAATTTCTAACATTTTGCCCATTTGTTTACTTTCTTTATATTTATCCTTATATCAAATTATTCAAGTATAATTTACATTTCAGTATGTGCTTTAGAGTTACTGATCACAAATTATTGGGTAATGATATTATAAACACCTGACCAGGATTAGTCACAGTGAGGTTTGTCACCTGCTGATTTTCCACATGTTTATTAAAGGTCTTAGAGAAAGAAAGAAGGAAATATTAGAATTTCTTTTGAAAATCAAAAAATTGACTTTATATTAATTTATTTCAATTTGACAAGCTTCACTTATAAACAAATAATATGAATTTACCAAAAATCTAAAGACATAACAACAAATGATGAAATATTGGGGAGTTGGTAAATCCCAGGACAGATTAATAAGTCAAGTAGTTGAGGATACAATCAGACTAGAAAAAATATTTTTAGGATGTATTTAATCACAATAGCCTTGAGTGAATTTTCATCTGTGACTAAGAGCTCCTCTGTCTGCCTTTCTACCCTACAGACTGACATCATATCTATAACTTAATTTGGCCAATGGAATATGAAGTGGTAAGTCTCTTCTGTCTTTTGCCATGATCCAGGAGTCTAAGACTGAGCCTTTCTGGTATACTAAGGTCACTAGAAGAATGAAAGATGGAGAAAAGAGCATCCAGTTAGGCTAATCCATTTCAAATATTGTAATGGAGACAAGCAGTAAACATTTGGTTGAAGTTGTTACCCAACTTAGGTGTCACAGCTTGTGATCCAATATGCTTGGTTCAGCCACCCACCCTCAATTAAGTCAGTTAAAGGAGCCAAAATTAACAGTGAAGGAAACAAAACAGAGATTGTGTTTATTGTGTCTACACTGGGAAGAAGAGGGACAAAGTGATCCAGGGGCTTTCCCAAATCTATTTTGCAGATTCCCACTAGCAAGAGCAGAATTTAAATAGAAAACAGAAAATGTGCATAACTAAACAGCCCAGCAAGGTATAGTCTTCTGTTCCACTGGGAGGTGGAAGTCACCTTTTCACCTCCCAGTCTTTCCTGCAAGGTCCTGCTCTTCTGCTAACTCAGCTGATATTTGTAAATCTTTTTCCAGGAAACAAGCTCTTCCTCCAATTGCTTCCCAGGTTTCAGCCATTTCATTTCCTCCCCTAGCATATTTCCTGGGGGCATTTCTTGGAGCCCATCTTTCTGTACTGTGGTAGTCAATGTGGGAGGATATGTGTCTCTTCAGAATACATCCATCCCTGCCAGGCAGGCTAGATGCAAAATAATTTATATCTTAGAATCATTCATTACCAAGCATAACAGCATAAGATAAACACATCATGTGACTTCAAGAAATGAACATTTTTTTCCATCTGAAAAATGAAAAAAATTTCAGGTAGAAATCATATTTTTCTGCTTATAACACAAATGGTGACTACCATGTAGATTTGACCTGTCCCATAAAGGTCAATATCACTAAAGCTTGGATAGCAATCTGCTTACTGTTGGGGGTATATAAAATCTTGTTGGGGTAGAGACTGCTGGAATCAGTCATTTATTGAGGCTGCACCTTTAAAGTGGATAGTGGGATCTGAGGCTCTCTTCTTCATCTTTGCTTCCTAGATACCAGGAAATGAGCATCTTCTTCTAGCACATGCTTCCTCTCTAATGTACCAAACAAAGTACAGGGTGGAAAACCAGGGACTGAAACTTGAAAACTCATAAGCCAAACTAAACTCTTCAGGCTTTAAGCTGTTTATTGTATGTGTATTGTCACAGTAACAGAAAGCTATGGCTACTTATACAGTACTTACTGAGAAAAGTGTGTGTGTGTGTTTGTGAGAGAGAGTGGGGGGAGACAGAGAGATGCAGAGAGAGACAGAGACACAGAGACACAGACATATACAGAGATGTACAAAGAGAGAGATAGAGGCAGAGAGAGGAGAGAGACATAGAATATGGAAGAGGGAGTAGTTGGGAAGAAAATGAATTAGAAAGAGTGGGGAGAAGAATAGGAGAGTAGTGGTAAGATAAATATGATTAAAGGATAAAAGAAAACAAGCCATCTTGCCCATGAGTCTTTCTACAACTTAAACACAAACATAGAGCTTTCTTAATATTTGCAAGATTACTAAGTTCTTTTTGGCCATCTGCAAATTTTCTGTCTGTATTCTAACCTAAATATGAAAGAAATATAACTAATTGGTATGTGCAGTATTAACTTTGATAAGTTTTAGATGTGTGCAAGAATTCTAAATTAGATTTTTTGTTAACAGTGAGATGCAGGAGATTTCACTTATTTACATAAATAAGCATCTAACATTGGAGCAATTGAACTCTTAGTGGAAGATAATGATTAAAGCTAGAAGAAGAAGGAGAAGAGGAAAAGGAAGAAGAGGAAAAGGAAGAGGAAGAAAAGGAGGAGGAGCAGGAGGAGGATTCTCAGTAGGAGAAATGGGTGTTATTGACTCCAGATGCATGGTGCTGGGAATGTTTTAATGATAGATTTGTACCAGAAAATGTTAATTTTTAAAGGAATTTTATATGATTTTTGTATCTAATCATAGGCCTTAACTGAATTTTTAGTGAACTAAATAAATAACCAAAAAAGCCATTATATTTCCATATACATGTCTTTTTCAGAAATTTTACTCAAACTTACAGTCATGCTATTATCATCCTCTACAAATTTGTAGACTGAGTGCAAAATATTTTGAGGAAATGATACCAAACAGATAGGCAGTTGTTTAATATTCAACACAAAGCCAAGATCATCCACCGTGATTGTTTGGCACTTTTGTCAAGTGCAGGGAAGAGGGGTAGGATGGGATGGAAGGGAGCTCCTGCTATCACAATCACACCTATGCTTACCAACATGCTGTCCCTCTGATTTTGCACTCACTCTTTTTTTTTTATTAATTTCGGGCTGCTTTTCAAAGAAATCAAACAAATATAGATCATAAGTCTAGTGTAGAGATGGACTACAGAATGGCAAGCTCTCTTTTCTAGGACACTTCAAATGTGAAATTTTCCACATCCCATCAAAGACAACTTTACAGAGTCCATCTGACTGTGGATCCTCTTCTTTTTCACCTCCAGAACAAGGATGTGGTCTATGACTCCCATATCTATGGGCTGCAGCTGTTGGAAGGTGATGGTTTATACACGACACTCAATTGCCTCCTTCCTAGACACTCTTAGCTCTGTCCATAGAGTTAACATTAAATAAATACCATCTCTTCCATATGGAAAGACAGATATGCTACTGTCATGTACATAGCTTCACAGTCTTCAAGGCAGGTACTCCACATGCCCAAACATGGTTTCCCTTTTGAGTCCCTACTCTTTACTGTTCTAAACATGGCAGGGCTCCAAACCTGATTACACTATGACACTCTCTTTAAAATATAACATCTGAACCTTCTGGTTTCTGTCTTCAGGTGGGGACCATCTTCTGCCATAGAGCACCATATGCAGGCATGTACAGGGAGATAGATGACCACCCAGGCATGTGGAAAGGCCTGAGAGCACAGGTAGGACCACCCCTGCTGCTCAGAGGAATATGTCCAGAACCCTCAGGCTGGAGCCTTCTTATTTCTGTCTTCATCTGGGGACCATCCTCTACCACAGAAAACAATGTCCAGGTGGCACAGGGAGATAGCTAACAACCCAGGAATTCAGAAAGGTCTGAGAGCACAGGTAGGACCACTCTTGCTGCTCAGAGGAACCAGCCCCAAACACTGAGGACGTAAGAGCCTAGGAGCAACCTGAGACAGGAGACTTCTGATTTCTGTCCACACCCTGGGCCACAGAGCTACATACGCAAGTACCACCAAAAGAGAGCTGGTCTCACAGGTGTACCTACATACCTATGTGTATAGAGGGAATGGGTCTCCAAGGAGCACAGATACAGTGGCTTGCAGGACAGATAAGCCAAAGTCAGGAACAGCAAGAGCAGGTAACATTAGTGATAACCAGATGTCAAAAGGCAAATGCAAGAACATTACCAACAGAAACCAAGGCAACATGCAACATCCAAACCCAGTTCTGCAACAACAGCAAGTCCTGGATACTGCAACACACAGGAAAAGCAAGATTTGTATTTAAAATCACATCTCATGATGCTGAGAGAGGACTTCAAGAAGGACAGAAATACCTCCCTTAAAGAAATGCAGCAGAACATGGGTCAACAGGTGGAAGCCCTTAAAGAAGAAACAGAAAAGTTCCTTAAAGAATTACAGGAAAACACAAACAATCAAGTTTAAGAAAACCATCAGGGATCTAAAAACAGACGTAGAAACAGTAAACAAATCACAAAAGGAAACAACTCTGGAGATAGAAAACATTGGAAAGAAATCAGGAGTCATAGATCAAAACATAGCATCAAAAACAGAATACAAGAGATAGAAGAAAGAATCTCAGATGCTGAGCTGAAGATACCATAGAAAACATTAACTCAACAGTTAAAGAAAATGCAAAATGCAAAAGGATTGTAACCCAAAACATCAAGGAAATCCAGGACACAATGAGAAGACAAAACCTAATGATTGTAGGTATAGAAGGGAGCAAAGATTTACAGCATAAAGGGCCAGTAAATATCTTCAACAAAATTATAGAAGAGAACTTCCCTAACCTAAAGAAAGAGATGCCTATGAACATAAAAGAAGCCAACAGAACTCTAAACAGAATGGACCAGAACAAAAATTCTTCCTGTAACATAATAATCAAAGCAACAAATGCATTAAACAAACAGAGAATATTAAAAGCAGTAAGGGGAAAAGGTCAAGTAACATATAACGACAGACCTATCAGACTTCTCACTAGAGAATTACACCAGACTTCTCACCAAAGACCATGAAAGCTAGAAGATCCTGGGCAGATCTCATACAAACCAAAAGAGAACACAAATGCCAGCCTGGACTACTATACCCAGCAAAACTCTCAATTACCATAGATGGAGAAACAAAGATATTCCATGATAAAAGCAAATTTACACAATATCTTTCCACCATTCCAGCACTACAAAGGATAATAGATGAAAAATGCCAACACAAGGAGGAAACTACACCCTAGAAAATGGAAGAAAGTAATCTTTCTTCAACAAACACAAAGAAGATACCTTCACAAACATAAAAATAACAGGAAGCAGCAATCACTATTCCTTAATATCTCTTAACATCAGTGGACTCGATTCCCCAATAAAAAGGCAAATACTAACTGACTAGATATATAAACAGGAGCTAGCATTTTGCTGCATACAGGAAACCCACCTCAGTGTCAAAGACAAAAACTACCTCAGAGTAAAAGGCTGGAAAACAATTTTCCAATCAAATGGTCCCAAGAAACATGCTGGAGTAGCCATTCTAATATCAGATAAAATTGACTTTGAAATAAAAGTCATCAAAAAATACAGAAGGACATTTCATACTAATCAAAGGAAAAATCTACCAAGATCTCTCAATTCTGAACATCTATGCTCCAAATGCAAGAGTACCCACATTCATAAAAGAAACTTTATCAAAGCTCAAAGCACACATTGCACCTCACACAATAATTGTGGGTCACTTCAACACCCTACTTTCATCAATTGACAGATCAGAGAAACACAAGCTAAACAGAGACATGGGGAAACTAAGAGAAGTTACTGACCAAATGGATTTAACAGATATCTATAGAACATTTCATCCTAAATCAAAAGAATATACCTTCTTCTCAGTACCTCATGGTACCTTCTCCAAAATTGGCCTTATAATTGGTCACTAAACAGACCTCAACAGATAGAAGAAGATTCAAATAATCCTATGCCTCCTATCAGATCACTACTGATTGAGGCTGATCTTCAATAGCAACAAAAACAACAGAAAGCCCACATAAACATGGAAGCTGCACAGTGTTCTACTCAGTGATACCTTGGTTAAGGAAGAAATAAGGAGAGAAATCTAAGATTGCTTAAAGTTTAATCAAAATAAAGGCACGATATACCCAAACTTATGGGACACAATGAAAGCAGTGCTAAGAGGAAAAGTCATATTTCTGAATGCCTCCCAAAAGAATCTGGGGAGAGCTTAAGCTAGCAGCTTAACAGCACACCTGAAAGCTTTAGAACAAAAAGAAGCTAATACACCCAAGATGAGTAGAAGGCAGGAAATAATCAAACTCAGGAATGAAACCAAGTAGAAACAAAAAGAATTATACAAAGAATCAACAAAACCAGGAGCTGGTTCTTTGAGAAAATCATCAAGATAGATAACCCTTAGAGAGAATAACCAGAGGGCACAGAGACAGAATATAAATTATCAAAATCATAAATGAAAGGAAGATATAACAATAGAAACTGAAGAAATTAAAAATATCATCATATCCTACTACAAAAGCCTATACTCAACACAACTGGAAAATCTGGATGAAATGGGCAATTTTCTAGAAAGATACCAAATACCAAAGTTAAATCAGGATCAGATAGACCATCTAAACAGTCCCACAATGCCTAAAGAAATACAAGGTTCATTGAAAGTCTCCCAACCAAAAAAAGCACAGGACCAGATGGTTTTGGTGCAGAATACTATCAGAGAATTCTTCAGACAAGACCTAACATCAATACTCTTCAAACTATTCCACAAGATAGAAACAGAAGGAACACTACCCAACTCATTCTATGAAGCCACAATTATGCTAATACCAAAACCACACAGAGACCCAACAAAGAAAGAGATCTTCAGAGCAATTTCCCTTATGAATATTGATGCAAAAACACTCAATAAAATTCATTCCATCCAAATCCAAGAACACATCAAAACGATCATTCACCATGATCAAGTAGATTTCATCCCAGGGATGCAGGGATGGTTCAATATGTGGATATTCATCAATGTAATCCACTATATAAACAAACTCAAAAAAACCACATGGTCATTTCATTAGATGCTGAAAAATCTTTTGAAAAATTCAGCATCCTCTCATGTTAAAAATCTTGGAAAGATCAGGAATTCAAGGCCCATACCTAAACATAGTAAAAATAATATACGGCAAACCAGTAGCCAACATCAAACTAAATGGAGAGAAACTTGAAACAATCCCACGAAAATCAGGGACTAGACAAGGCTGCCCCCTCTGTTCATATCTATTCAATATAGTACTTGAAGTCTTAGCTAAAGCAATTAGACAACAAAAGGAAGCCAAATGATACAATTTGGAAAGCAACAAGTCAAACTATCACTATTTGCAGATGATATGATAGTACACTTAAGAAATCCAAAAATCTCTACCAGAGAACTACAGGTGATTAAACAACTTCAGCAAAGTGGCTGGATATAAAATTAACTCAACAAATCAGTAGCCTTCCTATGCTCAAAGGATAAACAGAGTGAGAGAGAAGTTAGGGAAATGACACCATTCACAATAGTCACAAACAATATAAAGTATCTTGGTGTGACTCTAACCAAATGAGTGAAAGATCTGTATGACAAGAACTTCAAGTCTCTGAAGAAAGAAATCAAAGAAGACCTCAGAAGATGGAAAGAGCTCCCATTCTCATGGATTGGCAGGATTTTTACAGTACAAATAGTCATCTTGCCAGAAGCAATCTACAGATTCAGTGCAATCCCCATCAAAATTCCAACTCAGTTCTTCATAGAGTTAAAAAAAAAAGCAATTCTCAAATTCACCTAGAATAACAAAAAACCCAGGATAGCTAAAACTATTCTCAACAGTAAAAGAACTTCTGGGGAAATCAGTATCCTAGACCTCAAGCAATACAGAGCAATAGTGTTAAAAACTGCATGGTGTTGGTACAGTGCTGGGCAGGTAGATCAATGGAATAGAATTGAAGACCCAGAAATGAATTCACACACCTATAGTCACTTGATCTTTGACAAAGGAGCTAAAAGCATCCAGTGGTAAAAAGATAGCCTTTTCAACAAATGGGGCTGGTTCAATTGGCAGTCAACATGTAGAAGGATGCAAATTGATCCATTTTTATATCCCTGTACAAAGCTCAAGGCCAAGTGGATCAAGGACATCCATATAAAACCAGACACACTGGAACTAATAGAAAGAAAGTAGGGAAGAGCCTCGAGCACATGGGCGCAAGGGAAATTTTCCTGTACAGAACATCAATAGCTTATGCACTAAGATCAAGAATTGACAAATGGGACCTCATAAAATTACAAAGTTTCTGTAAGGCAAAGGACACTGTCAGTAGGCAACCAACAAGTTAGGAAAAGATATTTACCAACCCTACATCTGACATATACACAGATCTCAAGTCTTTATATGCCAGAGTACCAAATAAGCTTATTGAAAAATGGGGTACAGAGCTAGTCAAAGAATTTTCACCTGAGGAATATCAAATGGCTGAGAAGCACCTAAAGAAATATTCAACATCCTTATTCATCAGGTAAATGCAAATTAAAACAACCCTGAGATTTCACCTCACATCAATCAGAATGTTTAAGCTCAAAAACTCAGGAGAGAGCAGGTGCTAGCAATGATGTGGACAAAAAGGAATACTCCACCACTCCTGGTACAAGCTGGTGCAATGACTCTCGAAATCAGTGTGGCGGTTTCTCAGAAAATTGGGCATAATACTACCAGAGAACCCTGCTATACCACTCCTAGACATATACCCAGAGGATTTTTCAGCATGTAATAAGAACACATGCTCAACTATGTTCATAGTAGCCTTATTTATAATAGCCAGAAGCTGGAAAGAACCCAGATGTCCTTCAACAGAGGAATGGATACAGAAATTGTGGTATATCTACACAATGGAGTACTATTCAGCTATTAAAGACAATGAATTCATGAAATACTGGATGGAACTAAAAAGTATCATCCTGAGTGAGGTAACCCAATCACAAAAGAACACACATGGTATGCATTCACTGATGAGTGGATATTAGCCCAAAAGCTCAAAATAAACAAGTTACAATTCCCAGACCACATGAAGCTCAAGAAGAAGGAAGACCAAAGTGTGGATGTTTTGGTTTTTGTGAGAAAGAGAGAGAACAAAATACTTACAGGAGCAATTATGGATACAAAGTATGAAGCAGAGACTAAAGAAAAGGCCACCCAGAGACTCTCCTACCTGGGTAATCATCCTATAAACAGTCACCAAAACCCAACACTATTATGGATGACGAAAAGTGCTTGCCAAAAGGAGCCTGTTATTCTTGTCTCCAGAGAGGTCCTGCCAGAGCCTTAGATACAGAGGCAGATGCTAGCAGCCAATCATTTGACTGAGTGTGGGGAGGATTTGGAGGGTAGACTGGAGGATATGAAGGGGATTTGTAGCTCCATGGGAAGAACGAAGGTGTTGGCCAACCAAATGTCCCATGGCTCCCAGGGACTAAGCCATCAACCCAGGGGTACACATCATTCCAACCAAAAGTGAGGCAGAGGAATGCCTTGTGGGGCATTAGTGAGAGAAGAGGTCCTTGGTTCCATGAAGGCTGGATAGATACCCCAGTATGGGGAATTCGAGGGGGTATAGGTGGGAGTGGGTTGAGGGGAGGGACATCTTCTTGAAGGTAGGGGGTGGGAGGATGCATTAGGGTTTTCTAGAAGGTGGGAAACCAGGAAAGGATATAATATTTGGAATGTAAATGAAGAATATATTCAATAAAATATTTTTTAAGAGAAAAGAATATTGTCTCCTGTTGCAATGCATTCAAGGCTATCTCCACTTTCTCTCCTGTTAGACTTTAGTGTATCTAAATTTTTTGGTCGGGTCTTTGATCCAGTTGGACTTGAATTTGGGGTGGGGTGATAAGTATGGGTCTAGTTAGTGTTCTTCTACGTGTAGACATCCAATTTGACCAGCATTGTTTGGTGAAGATGCCTTTTTTTTTCTGTGTATATTTCTGACTTCTTTATAAAAAACAAACAAGCAGGTGTTCATAGGTCATATGTCTGGGTCTTTAACTTAATTTCATTAATCGACTTGTCTCTTTTTCTGCCAATTTCATGTGGATTTTGTCCCTATAGCCCCGTTATACAGTGTGATATCAGCGATGGTAATACCTTCAGCCTTTCTTTCATTATTCACGATTGTTTTGGCTATCTTGTATTTAATTTTTTTAATAAAACACAACATTTTTAATGTCTTATAAATTACCGAGAATTTTATGTTACCACCCAGTACCCTCATAGTTCCCAGGGACTGAACCATCAACCAAAGTGTACCCATGGAGCAGAGGATAGCCTTGTTGGACATCAAAGGGAGAAAGGAGGAGAGGCCCTTTTTCCTGAGAAGGCTAGATGCCTTGGTATAGGGGAATGCCAAGACAGGAAAGCAGATGTGGGTAGATTGGCAAGCAATGGGAGGGGGGATGCATTAGGTAATATTGGAGGGGGGACCAGGAAGGGGGACAACATTTGAAATGTAAATAAAGAATATATCTAATAAAAACCCATAACATCTTATATTTGGTTCCTGATCGTATTTGAACACACACACACACACACACACACACACACACACACGTGTGCACACCCCAGATTTGGCAATAGTAAAAGATTTCTGAATGCACAATGTGGAAAACTTAACTGACAGTCACATGTGTAATGTGCCCAAGGTATCTCTGGCATTGCCCATGCATGCATGTTGCTTCCACAACAAACACACTTTTCAGTGTGCACAGCATTACACATACAATGCCAATGAATGTTTCTTGCAACTCAGACTCAGAATAGAAACCACTCTATTATGAATGGCAATGTTTTTATTGTACACAAACCTTTATACTCTTAAAATAATTTAGTTCCAAACAGAAACTACATGGTATCTCTGTTATCATTCTCTAGCACAGAAGTATCAAACTTCTAGCACAGAAGTATCAAACTATCAAAGTATCTTTGGCTTGTATTGTATTAGACAGTTTTATTTTTAAAATTGTTATTCTAGTTACTGAGCTGGGCATTTGAAAAATACCATTGAATGATATTTTGATTTGGGATTAGTATTTTATTTTATACTTTATTGTAATTTATGAAGTGATCAATAAACATACTTCTACAATTTGTTCTATATATTTCAAAATGTTATTCTCAGCATTTATGGTTATAAATTTAATCAACTCCATAAAATTATGAAGCTCTTTCTTATCCTGTAGTGTCAAATATTCAGTCAAGATGAAATTCTTCTTTTAGAAATGCATAAATACATTCAACTCACTATTGTATGAATTAGCTTTCTTCTTTACATGGTGATAAAATATATTCATACTAAATAACTATTTTAGAATAAATTTGTTGTTTATTATTAGTAAATGTTTGATTTGTATACATATTCTAGATATTTAAGATCACATAAAATTTCTTAGGTCAAGATTAATCTTTATCTCGAATAGATAAAGATGAGGAGGCTGTGCTCCAGAATATACTATGGGTTGGAACTAGTGCCTTTAAAATAGAAGTCTATTGGTGCGTGTTAAAGTCTATTCTATAAAATACAGAGATAGTCAGGCAGCCAGCTTCTGTAGGCAATTGGAGGTACTTGAGCAACCATTCAACATCATTGCTATATTAGTTCTGTTACCATGGATACTGCCAAAGTTTAGTTCACACATCTGGCTACTAGTCCTCACCTATTCTAGGGTTTTTCTGTGTGTTTAGAACCTTAGTTCAAATCTGAATTAAATAAAACTAAAGTTCACATTGCTTTTGACTGAAATTATCAAGGAGACTTAACAGATAGTGATAATGTCCATTTGTAAACATTATTTGAAGATATTTTAGATACTTTATCTTTCATGAGCTCCATATACCATTTAGAGCGTGTCTTAGTTAAGTTTCCATTGCTATGATAAAACACCATGCCCAGAAGCAACTTGATAGAGGAAGGGCTATTTCATCTTACAATTCTCAGGCCATGCTCCATCACTGATGGAAATCAGAGCAGGAACTCAAGACAGAAGTGTGGAGACCAAAATTGAAACAGAGGCCAGCTCGTAGTGCTGATCACCATTTTGTTCCCATGGCTTGTTCTCAATATGGCATTCAAGGAAATGCCATTATAGAGTTGCCTATAAGTATTCTAATAGAAGCATGTTTTCAACTGAGATTCCTCTGTACAGATAACTCATGCCAATATGCCAGAAAGAAATCAGGATAACTGTTTGTGAGAGGAGAGCTCTGATAAGGTCACCATGCTATAGACACATAGCTTTGTCCTTGATCAAATCTGCACATAGACTTTTACTTGTTCAATTTCCTTCTGAGAAATATTTAAAAGGACTATAAGGCCATCTTCTCAGGACTCTGCTCAAGCTTAGGAACCATGGACGGCTGCAGCAGCAGACACATTGAAACAAAGAATGTCCCCTTCACAACGCAGATAAAGATGCAATTTTACTCTAAAAATACTCTTCACCATCTTATTTCTTATTGAAACATGTAGATTCTGACTGTGATATTGTAAACATGACAGTCCTCTTAATGTGAGCTGAATTAATTGATTTATTAGGAACAAAATAGCTATGTGGGCTGAACTAAATTGGCTTATTAAGGATTCAACAGCACTAATTGCTTGCATAGTGGCCAAAGGAACAAAGGGAGGAGGGGAGAAGGAGAGGGAAATGCCTGTCAGAGGCATCCACACTCACCAGCCCCAGGGAGGCAAACTGTCTTTCTCTCAGAGTGGCCTGAACAAAGCTTCCAGACTCCTACCAGGAACCGGGGATCCAAATTCCATGTTTGCTCAAAGGAAACTCTCCTGGTGTTAGAGCTAGAGACGATGTCCCGAACTGCCTGCACAGATATCTAAGGACAAATGCTGGGGAAAAGAAGGGTATCTTTTATCACAGTAGACTGGGTTCTCTGGTGGATCGCTGGGACCAAATACCTGTTACAGACGAACAAGGAAGCCTCAGTGAGACAAGCAAAAAGCCATAAACCATATAGGGTTATCATTTGTTGAAGTGGTTTCTTTCCTCCGCTCTCTCATCTGCAGCCAGTTAGCTTTTTTTGGGGGGTCCTACATTTCACTTTACCTTTTAGCTTTGCTCAAGCGTCCCTTCCTGGTCACTGCTTTTCCTTTCAGACCCCGAGAAGGCAAGCAGTTTGTAAAAGAATTTCTGTTATTTTCACATTCATACTTAATATTTAAAATATTTTCCTTTTCACAGAGGATATATTGCATGGTATGTCCAGAATTATAATATTTAATGTCATTACAAATATGCCTTTTTTCTTTTATTAATTTTTTATTGGATATATTCTATATTTACATTTCATTTCCCTTTTCCTGGTTCTCTGCCCCCCAAAGGTCCCACATGCCCTTTTCCCTCCCCCTGATCCCCCATCCACCCCTTCCCACTTCCCTGTTCTGGTATTCCCCTACACTGATGCATTGAGCCTTTCCAGCACCAGGGTCTACTCCTTCCTTCTTGTCAGACATCATTTGGTATGTGGATTGTGTCTTTGGTGTCCCAAGATTCTAGGCTAATATCCACTTATCAGTGAGTGCATTCCATAGGTATTCTTTTGAGACTGGGTTACCTCACTTAGTATGACGTTCTCCAGCTCCATCCATTTCTCTAAGAATTTCATGAATTCATTGTTTGTAATGGCTGAATAGTACTCCATTGTGTATATATACCACATTTTTGGTATCCATTCCTCCGTTGAGGGACATCTGGGTTATTTCCAGCTTCTGGCTATTATAAATAAGGTTACTATGAACATAGTGGAACATGTATCCTTGTTGCATGCTGGGGAATCTTCTGGGTATATGCCCAGGAGTGGTATGGCTGGGTCCTCCTGAAATATTGTGTCCAGTTTTCTGAGGAACCACCAGACTGATTTCCAGAGTGGTTGTACCAGCTTGCGGTCCCATCAGCAGTGTAGGAGTGTTCCCCTTTCTCCACATCCTCGCCAAACCATGCTGTTTCCTGAGTTTTTAATCTTAGCCATTCTGACTGGTGTGAGGTGAAATCTCATTACCTTTCAATGTAAGGAAATACCTGTCAGCAAAAAGGGTTAGGGTGGGTGCCAGGCAAAGGGTAGGCAACAAAATCAAGGAGCCATTCTGATTGAGCCCCTGCAACAGTGCTAAGATAACAAGAGGGCATTGGGACATATTTATCCATGATATATTCACAATGCCCTCTTGTTACCATATATATGCCTCCAGTATGAAGGATCTAAATTTGTAACTTAAATTGCCCATTTTAATGATTAGGTTTGATGGAAAACTTTGTAGATGTGAATAAATGATGAAAATATGATTTACTATTAAGAGAGGGAATGAGAAAACAGGGCCAGATGTTTAGTCACACTTTTCTTTTCCCTTCTGTGATAGCACTGCTTCCTCCAGGACAGACCACTCTAGAAGGGTTGCTGTAATTTCCCTCTGGTCACTGGTGCATAGAAAGGGATCTGATATTTAGGGTAGTATTTTTAGTCCGTATGGCTGATGCAGAAAAGGATTCAGGTTTCTCTGACCCATGTAAGGGAAAAGAGATTCTAGTGTCAGACTTGCTTCGTTGAGAGAGAAAGGTTGAAGGAGAATAGGCCATGGGAAGATCAGAGGTAAATATGGCATCCAGGATGTTTTTGAGGAACTTATTTTATGCTATTGTTTTCTTCGCCTTGATGTGACTGGGCAGGTTGGATTTCCTACACAATTCTATTGTTGATAGGTCACATCAAGAGCAATGGAGAAGGGGTTTGGGCATTTATTCTGCCATTTTCCGACTGTGTTCATAAGCAAATATTCAGTGTTTATCTGGATTGTTTCTCCAAAACATGTACTAAATGTCTCATTCCCAGTATTATGCTATCAGATGGAAGAACGCTTAAGGGATAGGTTTTAAGGGGTTGAGGCATTGAGGGGAAGGATGACCTCCCTTTGACTCCTACTCTGTCTTTCATGCTCTATCCATGAAAGGCCTTTTCTCTCCCCTTCTCTGATGCTATGCATGCTACCTCACCCAGGATTTAAGGTATGTGTCCATTGGCCATACTGAAACCTTTAAAGCTGTCAGAATAAACATTTATCATTCAAAAGTCAGTTACTTTGGGAGTTTGTTACTGTAGTAAACATCTGACACTCCATTTATTTAATTTCTCCTTGCCTTAGTTTCGTCATCTGAGCATTATAGCAGTGTCTTTCTTTCAGAACTCTCCTGAGCTGCCTATACGAGGATCCATGAAAGTAGTTCTTATAGCACCTGGCAACTCTGTGGTTGTCAGAAGAATCTGCATGATCTACCCCTGAATCTCTTCCCCATACATATCTCTGTCAGGCTACAGCCTAACAGCTACTTAGAAGCATAGAATGTTAGAATGCTTCTTAGAACTCATTTATTTCAACATTCCCAGAAAAATTAAAGTCTGAGACAAAGATTAAGTGCCTTGCCCACAGTGCTCTAAAGGGGTTCTTATCAAAAGGAAATGACTCTTAAATTTCAATGACTTAGCATTATATTTAGAAAAAATACTTTGCATTTCCCAAGTGCCTCAGCTTTCATCTACAGAGGCCTGCAAACATTCATCAATTGAATTGCAAATCACTGCTGTGCACTGGATCAGTGTTAATTCTCTTTACTTATTTAAGAGGTATGCAGCACTCACAAGTGTAATTCAAATCATAAAATATAACACTTATTGTGAGGAATTTGCTTATAGATCTTTCTATTATCTTTTTTATTGGATATATTCTATATATACAATTCATTTCCCTTTTTCTGGTTCCCCACCCCCAAAGGTCCCACATGCCCTTTTCCCTCCCCCTGCTCCCTCATCCACCCCCTCCCACCTCCCTGTTCTTGTACTCCCCCACAATGATGCTTTGGTCCATTCTAGCACCAGTGTCCACTCCTTTCTTCTTGTCAGACATCACTTGGTATGTGATTTGTGTCTTTGGTGTTCCAAGATTCTAGGCTAAAAGAATACCCATGGTATGCAGTCACTGATAAGTGGATATTAGCCTAGAATCTTTCTATTATCTTAACCTGCATCTTCCAAATCTTATCTCTATGAAAAGAAGCCCCAGTATCACTGGGGTATGTATAGCCTGTATTTTCATGACTGGCTTGTGGCCTTAGGAGAGTAGATTGGTCTTGGTCATAACCATAAAGTCTATAAAGGCATACTTATTTGGCTTCTTGGCCATAACTGCTAGTATAGAGATGCAACATGGATTGTAAGAAATGAGTATATGTATTTTACCACTGCTATACTTGAAAATAACCTGAGGGTGCATTATTCAAGGGACAGTGGTTGATTAACTTTCCCTCACTTGTTTGTTTTTTGTTCTTTGTTTCGTTTCTTATTTGTTTTCTTTTATTTTTTCATTTGATCATAGCAAGAGGAATTTCAGACAATCCCGACAATAAAAGACAGATAGATATCTTGATCAAGAAGGCCAAGAGAAGTTATATAAACTTCATTTCTGCCATCATAGACACATCTGCATTCACATCTTTTCTGCTGTGCTCTATAAAAGAGAGGATGGGTTGTTACTTTGGAGTTCCTTCAAGTCTAATGATCACATGGCATGTCAAAATGTCCCAGGAGACTCAGCATAAATCAAATGATGAGTTAAAGGGAATATTCTTCCCACAATCACATGGAAGACAAGAATGTCAACCACATCCTCCCCAGATATAAACCTCTCTCTTCTGAGGAAAAAGGATCATGAGAAAAATAACACTTTCCCTCTGAGGTAAAAGGGCCTCTCTGGAGACTAAGCAAAGCATCAAAGAAGACAGTCATCATGTAAGTGCTCTCAGCCAGGCAAGATAAAATTCCAATGGCAGTGCTGCCATTGGAATCCAGCTAAGATGTGCTGCTGGTGAGCCTCATTCATGATCTCTTTGGGTTGGGCTACAACGGGAAAGATTAGAACAGAATGAAGGCTGCAGAGGACTCAGGATTACAGGGGTTAGAAGTAAGCCTCTGGTTATGTTGCCACCAAAAGCTTAATAGCTAAGTACTTGAACTCTTGTGTTTGCTTAAAATGGTGAGGGAACAACTTAAAAAAAAGGTTCCCTTCTGCAATAACTGTTGGTTGGTTTCAAATCTCTTCATGAATGTACTATGGAAAACTGGGACAGAATTTTCTCCTTGTTAGCCAAGAGCATGCCAGCTGAGGCTTTATTTTAGAAAATACAGAAATGTACAATAGAGACCTAAACCACATGCACAAAAGCATGTACCAGAAATGCATGCCCACACATTATGGGGGTCGATATTGTCTACTTCTACATTTACTTTATGTGCACTGCTGAGACAAATAATATTAGTTTCAAATATGTGATATTTAATGACCTCAACTTATACCTTTTATTTAGGGTACTTTTATCTTTCTCAGGTCCTGAAAGGAATCCATTTCATATGAACCCTTATTATGCTTTAATATTAGTTCATGTTTTATGTGCTTTTTTTTGCAGGTTGCCAGAATACAGCTCAAAAAGAGAGGATACGTTGAAATAAATATTCTATTGGCTTGCCTGTGTCAAGCCAATGCCATTTTATTATAAAACTGTGTTGAAAATGCCTGCAATGTTAGTAACCTTTCTAGGCTTACTTAAATTTTACATGGGTAAATCCTAGCTTGACAACCAACATTTTAGTCTTAGAAACAAAATACAAGTACTTAATAAAATCATTGCCAGACCTGAGGTGGAGCTCAGCAGCAATGCTGGCCTACCATGAATAAAGGCTTGAGTTAGACCCAGAACCACAAAAACAACAAATAAATCAAATCTTTCAAGGGTGCCTTAACAAAGGAAAACAAATTTTTTGTCTTGCCAGCCACTAAAAGCTATGTTGTGAGAGATATTTGTAACATACAAAGTGTATGGAGTTGAATAATCTCTGAGTCTTAAATTATTTTTTTACACTTCAGATTTTATTCTCCTCCAGGCCTACCCTCTGACTGTTTCACATCCTATACCTCCTCACCCATCATCTCCATGAGGATGTCCTGACTACCCCACCCTACCAGATCTCTCTACTCCCTGGGACCTCCAATCTCTTGAGGGTTAGTTGAATCTTCTCTGACTGATCCCAGACCTGGCAGTCCTCTGCTGTATATGTGTTGGGGACCTCATATCAGCTAGTGTATGCTACCTGGTTGATGGTCCAGTGTCTGAGAGACTTTGGGAGTCCAGGTTAACTGAGACTGCTGGTCCTACAGGGTCACCTTCCTCCTCAGCTTCTTCTGTCTTTTCCTTAATTCAACTACATGGATCAGCAGCTTCTGTTTATTGGTTGGGTGAAAATATCTGAATCTTACTCTTTGAGCTGCTTGTTGGGATAGGTCCCTTTCTGTGAGCACTCCATAGCCTCAGTAATAGTGTCACATCTTGGGCCTCCCCTTAAGCTGGATCCCATTTGGGCCTGTAGCTGAAACTCCTTTTCCTCTGACTCTTCTCCATTTTTGTGACTGCAGTTCTTTTAGACAGGAACAATTATGGGTCAGAGTTTTTTATTATAGGATGGCAACCCTCTCTCTCAGAGAGGGAACTTGTAGAGCCCACCCCCAGCAGAAAGAGTCTTTTAATGTTCCTAGATCTATCTCACAGAGGTCTGAAGACAACTTAATGAAGTAACTAAATCCCAAGCCCATGTTTGGCCTCTAACATACTCTTTAATAGCAGTCAATACCAAAAAGTTTAAAAGTCTACATGTAGCATATATTCAGAAACATATATAAATTTGTGTCTATACAAACTCTTGTATACTTTAGTGTTAGAGGAAATTACATATCTAATGTTGGATGTCACATAATTTAGTCAAGTATTTCACTGCCATCTTGACTGTACTAACTGATAAGGGCAAAGATTTGATTTCGTGAGCCACATATCCTCAAGCCAAATATCATAGACAAGCACATTCCAATAGAAAGTCTATGTTTTTTTTCTTATCCTGTGGTATTTTATTTTTCTGATCTTTGGACAAGTTAATACAGTATTGACCATACATGTTAATTCAAAGAACTTTAACCTCTCCATGTGAGAAATGAACTAATAATAATATGGATCTGAGTGTCCTGCAGTGCCACTTGAGGTTATATCAACATGATTATGTCCATGGTGGGGTCTACCTTTCAGGGTCTTGTCTAGGTCTATGACCCTACTGTAGACAGGGGCCAATGGGGCCATGATCTGCTCTCCAGCTAACTTTTGCAGGGATATCAATGACTATAGATGAACAGTTGAAAGAAGGACATGGAAGTCTTTTGTGACGCCTCCCTCAACATTCTCTACACACAATAACAATGGAACAGTCTACACAGGAAGATGTGGAAGAAAACTTTTGTTTGTTTGTTTGTTTTGGGGTTTTGGTTTTGTATGCATTTTTGTTTGTTTTTGAGACAGGGTTTCTGTGGACAGCCATGGTAGGACTGAATCTCACTCTGGAAATCACTTTGCAGTTCAGACTGGGTTCAAACTCAGAGATCCACCTGCCTATGTTTCCCAAGTGCTGGGACTAAAGGTTCCCCCTACCACACACAAACTCAGTTCTATTGATGGGATGGGGCACTGAAAGTTTGACCATGCTCCAGTGAGTGTGCTGATAACACAAAATGACATTTTTTAATTATATTATTTTTACTTTCTGGGGGGGGGTCATCAAAAGGGTGAGGGAACTGACACGGAGGGACTGGGAAGACAGTGTGATCAGTGGGCATGATGTAAAACTCCCAAAGAATCAATAGCAACCACACACACACACACACACACACACACACACACACACACGCACACACAAAGAGATAAAGAATGATTTTTTTAAAAGAAGATTTTTTTGCCCTAAAATCTTATGTTCAAAGATTTGTTCCTCTAGATACAGAGGCCTTTTCTCTAGAACCTCTGCAAAGGTGGGCTCTCTGTGTCACAGCAGAAGGAGCCCATGTCCCTGAAGCAATAGCTCCTGGTATCTGAAGATGCTAAACACTGATCATTGAAGGACTGATAAGAAGGACTCACTGCTTAGTCAGCTTGTAACTGCAGTATTTTACCTGTCGTTTTTTCCTCATTTCCTTTCATTAAAAATAGATTTTAAAAGATATAATATATTCTGATTTTGAATCGCCTTTCCCAGTTCCCCCCAAATGATTGCTACATCCCAATCTACTTAATCACATACCTTTCCTTCTCTTATTAGAATACAAAAAGGTATCTAAAATATTAAAACAAATTGAGATTAAAAACAAACAGAAAAATAAATCAAAGAAAAAGCAGAAGAAACACATACAGATGCTGAGACACATATTCTCAGACATACAAAACAACCTATAAAAAACAAAATTGGAAAACGTAATATATAAGCAAAAAATCTGTAAAGAAAAGCCAGAAAGCCCAGATAAAGCATTACAAGACATCTAAACGAAATAACAAAACTCAGTGTGTGTGTGTGTGTGTGTGTGTGTGTGTGTGTGTGTGTGTTCTGGATGGGCCTGGTGCTGTTCTTGTGAACCAATCCCCTAATAAATAAAGGAGTCAGTCACTGGGCGAGTAGGCAGGGCTTCTGAGTTGGATGGAGAAAGGGAGGAAGAAGGAGAGAGTTAGGTCTTTTTGGAACAGGGACAGCAGAGGGTTAAGATGTAACTGCCTGAGTTTCCATATCATGGCAGATCCACAAGGATTCACCACTGGAGGAATCAGGTTTTAATACGGCTTATAAGATAAGGTTTTAGTTGTTGCACCCAGAGATTGAGTTAGCATTGTTTCTGAACTAAGATTGTGTTGTGTTTTCCTTCATGCAGAGGCTCATCTGGGTTCAAAAGAGAAAGGTATGGTGGCCAAGAGTGGGTTTGCCAGATGTGAACCACAGAAGGATTTGAAGCACAGGGCTGGCGTGATAGCAACCTGCCAGTGGGAACTTAACAGGCTGGATGGAGAGATTTTGGAGCTCTGAGTTAGAGTCTCTGAGAGACAAAAACAGGTCTGCCACTGCCCACCAGTACATGGTTGGCCAGGCCAGGGGCAAAGGCATGAGTGTGGGAGTGTGTCACTTCTATATTTTTAATATTTCCCACAACGTGTTTGTGTGTGTGTGTGTGTGTGTGTGTGTGTGTGTGTGTGTGTGTTTTGGCCATCTACTGCTGGGTATGGGGCCTGTCATTGACTGTGAGTTTTGAATTCCATTTTTAGTAGTTACTAAACAGATGGTTTCCGGGTTAGGGACAGGGTTTTGTTATCACTTCCTTGATCAACACTGTGACCATCTGGCTTAGACCTGGGCAGAACCCACCCAGGACCTGTGCATGCTACCAGTACTTACCCTTTAGGTTTATTTTATTTTTCTATTATCATTTGTGAAAATTAACAAATGATAAAATTAACAAATTAACAAATTAACATAATGATAAAAATAACAACCTAGATATAGTTCTGGTGGTGATCAGGCTGCCTTCTGCTCCTCCTTTATGGGATATTCTGACAAACCTTGAACTTACTCAACTTTTCAATTGGGTTTTGTTTGCTTGTTTTGTGAGACCTGAAACTCACAGTCCTCCTGCCTCAGTCTCTGATGTTGCTATGAGTTCAGCTTTGTGACACTATGCTCAGCCTAACTTATTTTTTTTAATTGTGTATTTTTCTAACAAATAAACTCTAGGTGTGCTTATAGCAAAAAGAGGGATTAAGGGACAGAGAAAACAAGGTTGTAGAGGTTGAAAAGATAAAACTGACATTACAAAGGATTTCCTATGATTAATCCTCTGACTGAATGCCAGTAGCAAATTCAACATTTATAGAAAACAAGGTGACTACATTATCTTAGAAAAGGTTTTCAAATATAGCAACAGGTTGGTTTCAGCTATCCCTACCATTTAGTTGTACTGTTTGTTCCTTAAATGTTTGTGTATCTATTCAATAAATGTGTGTACACACACAGAGACACTCACAGACACATTCACCTGCACGCGTGCGCGCGCGCGCACACACACACACACACACACACACACACACACACCATATATATAATGTTTGAGGTCTTTACCTTTCTCCAGATTGTTGTCTAGGAGTAAAGTGCAGGAGATTTTTATATTTCCTTTTACAAAGAGGTTCCAAGCCCGAATTCCAATGCTTCTGACATTAAAATATAACATATAACTACATAGTCACAAACATGGAAGGAACAACTGTCTTCCCATAGCCTAGGAATAGCCATTCCCCTGCAATTTTTTGAAGCCTTAAGATTTAGGGTGTTTCCTTTCCTTGATACACAAGACATTTGTATTCTTCTCAGAGCTCTCCTGATTCATAGTCCTCATCTTCCATGCCACCAGGCTGAGAAATGTTGAGATCCAGACTTATTAGGCAAGCCACACAGCTGCTGCCATATCTCCTGCCTCTATAATTTTCCCTGATTGATACATTTGTGCTCAGAATGGATAATCCGCCATTTAAAAAGGTTAATATAAAATGCTCACAGTGGCAATTTTCTTTGTATTGGGTTTAATTCTTTCTTCTTCCCCCCTCCCCTATTGGCCTTTGTTCTCAGCACTAGGCTCAGTTCTCTGGAATGTTCAGTTAGGAATATTTCCTGTTTCCCATAAAAAAAAACAAAACGATATGATTAGTCTGGAAACAAAGAACATAGAGCCACCAGGATAACTGAAGCAGACCAAAAGATAAATACCCAGTGAGTCAGAGCTAAGGACAGTGAAACAAAATATAATCTCTTTTCCCAAGTTTTTTGCTATTTACCCCTAGAATAAATCAGATCTTTAACAACAACAACAATAAAAATCCGTTTGTCATTAATAACTTTAGCAAACTGTCAGGAAGTGCCTTGCTTGTATAAGAGTTATGTCCTGCACTGACAACAAAAAACATAATCAGGTATTTTCTGCTCTTGAGGAACTCAGATTAATGGGAGAAATATACATCTAAACAAATAATTATAACATGACCACTATTATGATTATGCAA
Source organism: Apodemus agrarius (assembly GCA_964023405.1). Classification (NCBI taxonomy): domain Eukaryota; kingdom Metazoa; phylum Chordata; class Mammalia; order Rodentia; family Muridae; genus Apodemus; species Apodemus agrarius. The sequence goes on along the minus strand of OZ030024.1, from coordinate 59,084,282 downwards.
ATGCCAGGGTATTTTAACTGTGACAGGAACATTACAGTAATCATTATAACTCCCGACGGATCACATCAGGGACGAGCTGGGAGAGAAAAGTGATATTGATCTTGAACTTCAAAAGAAAGAAAGGGTTTATTTCCAAGAGGCATCCCTGGCTCAGGACAGCTGAGTCATGCCTCGCCAGATCCCATTATAGGGAAGATGGAGATAAACAATATTGGAGAGCAGACTGAAGTAAATCCACCCTCCAAAGGCTTTAGACTTTGTTTTAAAAAGCAAGTATTTTGAACCAGTGTTGATTTTTTCCATTAATTTTATAATGTAGAGAGGAGACAGCATGATAGAGACAAGGAGCTACTGCATGGAAAAGGTGCTAGGGATGATTTGGTGTTTCTTTTTCCAAGGCAACTAATCATTTGGTGAGACACTGTCACATGTCATTTCCAAGGCAGAAGAGACCTGATTGTACAGTAAGATGGGATAATTCACTGTATAAGCCACACATGGAAGAATGTCTCTTATAAAATTCCAAACTCAAGGTCACATGTGGGGCCCCACAGTACCATTCATGGATACTAGACAGTTCTTCCTTAGGTAGAAGACCGTAAGGTCACTTACCTGACCTTCTCTTTGGGAAACTTCTCGGCATTCCAGCTCACTGAAGCTGGACTCTCCCCAGTTTTTGCCTTTGCCTTCTTTTGGGAGACTCTGACCGCACTGACCATAGTGATAAGGACTAAGTACCTCCTGAGTAGTGCTGGGTTTCTTCCCATGGATGGTTTTTTTTTTCCCATTTCTATATTTTTATCTAGAGAATGTGGTAGATCCTAGGTAAGGTTTTACCAGACTTTCTAGTAAGTAACTAGAGAATATCATAAATAAAACATCCTATATATACTGAGTTAGTTCTTTTGTGTTATCATCTGAGAGAAGGTTTTATTGTTGTTTTTAAATGTTTGCTTTACTGCCAATCATGTACATGTGTGTAGGCATGTGCATATAAGCAGAGCTGCTGCAGGGGGTCAGAAGAGGGCCTTGATTCCTTTCATCAAGATCACAGGAGCAAATCCAACATAACTCCCCCAAAGATGTAACTGTTTTGTTGAAAGATATTTCCTAGATTGGCCTCTTGGCTCCATACTATATTAGAACTATTTTTATTTATCTATATTTCTTATCTTTTTCTATTCATTTATATTTGTGCTCTTGAGGCTTTCTAATTTTAATTTAAGAAATACCATTTATTTTTGCTGGAGAACTAATAGTCTAAGATAGAACTTTAGAATTCAGAATTTAACCAAACTAATCTACTTCCTCCTTCCCTGCTTTCCTGCCTCTCTGCTTTCTTCTCCGTGTGTGTGTGTGTGTGTGTGTGTGTGTGTGTGTGTGTATGTGTGTTGAGACAAGACTAAATGCCTAAGGGTGATTTTGGCTCATGGGTAGAACTCTTGTTTGGCCTCAAACTACTAGAAATATAGACATGAGCCACCCAAACTGGGTTCTTTCTTTAAAATATGTTCTAGGTTACTCAAAATTAGATGTGTATATGATTGTGCAAAGCAAACAATCCTGGAACTCTTATCATGAAAATGTGACCTTTTTCTGTTTCCAAACCTCCCAGAGCCTCCATTGCCATTCTTTAGGGGAAGCTACAGCTTCATTTTCCTATACAGTTCTGAATTACACACTTATGTACTTTTTTTGTTTTCACATATTGCCTATTGATTTTTCTAGTACAGAAAATGAAAACTTAACTCTCAGGGATTTTCTGCTTATCTCAAAATATAATCATCTCATAATTCTTGTTCAAATCCATTATCAAATTTATTATTAATATACTCATACTGAGCCATGAACAATAATGTTATGATTTTCTCTTCTGTATCCTCCCACTGTGATTGCTTAAGCTACTACTCTAGTGTATGAGAAGTATGAGAAATTAATTTATCTAAATCTCACCAACACTTGGCATCAACATACTGTTTTTGTCTTTGTTAATCAAGTCAGCACAATGTATATCATGAAATTTTGATTTAGGCATAGCTGAGATATGCAAAGATCTATGTTGTCTAACACTTTAAATATATCCCAGCTAAGAAATTTTGATAAATCCGTGTTTATTTGGATCGTCATTAGTTTTTTTTATCATGGTATTTTATTTATTTAGTGAATAGATATATTTTTTGAAGGAGAAAGTGAAGTGTTTCAGTGTTTGTGGGGGGGAGTAGCATATGTGTGTGCTAAATATGTCCTGAAGCTCATCCTGTGGATGAGCCTCCAAAGCATGAAGTGCTAGGCTCAGGGAGAATCACTCTAGTATTGGCTCAAATCATCAGCCTAAGAGAGTATAGAACATCTATATTGTTTCCTTTATTAAAAAAACAAAACAAAACAAAAAAACCCAATCACAGTACCAGATGGTTCAAACCTAGGAAATCTGGAGTTTATAAAATCCATAGATTTTAGCCAAATAATTAACTAAAAATAATAGGTGGTAGCTCTATGTAAATACTTGAGAGCAAGATTTTGCCTCAGGTAAACTTCACATAGCAGGTACTTGCCAGAAGAGCGGGGGTTGAGTAAGTAAAAAAATATCCAGGATCATTACAACCACCACAATTCCCAAGGTGAACAACAGGAAAACATACTGTCTTAGTTATCAATAGTTTCCATTGCTTGTCTTTAAATTAATGAACACATACTCTACAAACACAAATAACACTAAATAATTGCTTAGTAAAGCAATTATGAGGCTACTGGTTAAATGTCTAAACAGTTCTACCCAAGAATACAGTTTCTGTAGTGATTAATACTTCTTAATTCCATATCCTAGTCTACTTCGTGATTTTATAGAACTTGAATTTGTGTAATTTACAAAGAAAAGAAGCTATCTCTTACAAATTTGGAGGATGTCAAAGATGAAGACTGGTATCTGATAAGGGCCTGAAATCTACATTCAAGATGTCTGCTTCAATACTGAGTTCCCTAAAAACTCAGTATTGTTATCCTTGAGCCTTCAAGCACCATTTTAAGGCTGTCTTTCTTAATATTATTACACCACCAGTTAACTTCAGTGTGAACTGTGGAAGGTGCAAACATGCAGACCATAATACATATGCATGCATGTTAGATCTGTCACAGACATGACAAGTCTGAGGATAGTATCTCAGGGAAGAAATGGCCTGGATCAGGAAAATGATCACCAGCTAAAAATGCAATTTAAAAAGAGCAATTGTTTATCATGTACCTTGATATTAAAGATATTAATAAATCCTAACAATGCTAATGTCCTTTCTAGATTCATTGAATGTAAGTTTTAGTTACAATGTGGACAAATTACTCTATCTTAAAAGAATCTTTCATTTCCTTCTTTTTACATGTGATTTCTACTCTATAGCCCCTTGCTGATGACTTCAACTACTCAGCTATAATGAAGTACTCATGTTTCTTTGGGGTTAGAAAGGAAAACAAAGTAAAACAAAACAACAACAACCACAAACCAGAAGCTCTCTAGACACATGACTAGTTGACCTTTGAGTAAAATTTTACTTTGTGTAGTTTAATGACATGGCTGTACTCTAAAGTATTTGCTTAGTTAAATGTCAAAACCATAAAGAAAATTTACCTTTTATTTTTCATCAACTAAATCTCTCTACTAAAAAAGAAACTTAAGTCTCATATTATCACAGATGAAAAATCTTGCCAATTGTCAAGAAATAGAAATTTTATAGCCTTATGATTTTTACCTAGTCCAGTATTTATAAGTATTCAGGTTTTACTCAAGTGTAACTCTGGCTTTCTTTTTGTGGATAATTCAGTTATGCTTTAAGTAACTAGTAGTTTTGTCTAACTTTTTAAAATCATTATGATTTCCCTTTAAAATTATTTTTATGATGTCTATGTAGACCAAAATATCATATTATCACATATGCATAATATTCTGGGATACAGGAAAATTATGATGACATATTTTGGCTTGTTATTTTTTAGAAGCAAGGAGGTTTGTCTAAGCTAGAATATAAATGATGGAGTTTATGTCTAAAAAATGTCTAAATGTGTTTTTTAATGAGGCGTTTCTGTATTTCCCATGGCAATTTGAGATAATCACTGTGTACAATCTTATAAAACAATTTTCCACGTTTATTTTTAATTAAACTCGAGTAGGCTGAAAAAATCCCCCACTTTACCTTCATAGAGCACTTGTTTAATTCAGCTTTTCTCCCCTTCCCCTACTACCCCTCTGGCCAAGCTATAGTTGAGCAACATTCTCATTCATTTTAAACATGGACATGTGAGCATTTTGTATAGTGGCACAATATGAGTTATAAATCTTTACTTCTGGGATTGTTCTAAGTTATATTTTAAAGATTTTCCTAGAGGATAGGGTAACATTTTGCTTCTTCTTTTTTCAATCAAAACTATAAATATTCTATCTAAAGAAATCACAGAGATTTTATTTGGACCCAGCAGTCACCACTGTATTTATTAATCAAGTATATAATATCAATCTAACTGCTGCTGAATGACCTTGGTATTGTTTGCTATTTGTGAGATTCAAAATGAGAAGGGGGGGGCCTACCTCTTCTTTAGAGAAGAGTAATCTTATCTGATCATTCTTATGTAAATGAGATTAATGAGGCAATAGGTTGTGATTAAGCACTTTTAGTATGCACAGCTTTTCAGGGGAGTAGAAAAAACCCTCACTTCAAAGGTGCAGTAAATAGTACAAGGAAAATTCTGATACTATGGCAGCTGGTTTGAAAACATCAGCAAGTCTGGAAAGTCACCATTCCACTGACGGCCATATTGGAGGCCCTGTTGAGGGCCCATGCCCATCGCCATTGCCCCCGAGCACTTTTTCCTAGATTCTGTAACAGGAAAAAGCATGAGGCAACAAGTTTTGGGGATTCTCAGCCAGCACTTAGCCAGTGCACATCATTGGCTTTCTTTGTGCCTTGATACAGAGAAGGTAACATTTCACCTCTGACACCATGGGCGATTAATGCATAGGAAAGGCCAAGGAAGAATTGATGTGAATGACCCAGAGCTGCCCTTTGTGCTCAGGGGGCATGAATAGAGAAGATTAATCTGTGTTTTCTAAAAAACAACAACAGAGGCTCGATTGTGCAAGGCTTTTTCACCAAAGGGCTCTGGGTACATTGGTTTAAGGAAACAGTTCATAATTGTTTCCTTATTATCATTCTTAACCAGAGCTGATTTGTGATCAAAGCAAAAGCAGGTTGCTGATGGATTTATATGAACTGTCATCTAACAGATTCATGATATGAAATGCTATCCGGAATTGTAAAACAACTGTAATTACCACTTAATTCCATTTTGACCTTGAATCACCCAGCCCCCTCCTCCTGCAGACATAATGTTAACATTAGAACAAAACTGAGCCATCAGGTCCCTGAACCTGCAGTGAGGATCCCACAGGGGTAAAGGAACTCAATTTAAAGCGTGTTAACTTTTATTGGCCTGAGCCATTACTCTGATAATGCTGCCTTTTCAGGATGTGTATGCAACTGCTCTAGTCTTAATAGAATGAAACAATGGATTATCACAGTCACCTGATACAAGCCTTAAATTCAAACACTGAGACCCAGAGGTGTAGAAAAGTAACATGTCTGATAAGTGACAGAAACACTAAAATACAAGTAAATATTTCTTATTTTTACAAATATAAAATGGACTGACTTATAGATGAGCCAGAGTTTAAAACTCATTCCAGGTTGTCTGTACTACAATCTACATTAAAGGTAAGTGTATATATGGAAACTCACAAAGCAGATGTCTAAGGAATTAAATGTTATCCACTACACTAACAAAATCTGTAGAATAGTTCTCAATTGGCAAATATACCTTGTGACAAAGAAGTCAGATTTTAAAGCAAATTATCCTTTTGGACTCCTTGGGCTGTATGAAGAGCATCGACCTGACCAAGGTTTGCAGCCTACAACAACTTTCTACTCTTGGCTTTAACCCACTTCAGTTCTGACGTCACACATGCACCTGAAAACAAGTCTGTATTAGTCTAGCAATAGACTAGGCCACCCCTTCACTCTCCTAACTCCTTCCTTGGACCAGCAGAGGTCTCGATCAGCTGTAAAGTCTGCCCTGTGGCTTGATACTCACTTGAAGAGGCTTTCCCATCCCAAGTAAGCTGGCTAGTAACAGCTGGGTATTTGAAGGACTCTGCTGCCCAGAGGCTTGGATAGTAATGGTGGCAGGTGGGATAGGTGTGCTTCTGTTGACTATGCTTGCCCATGGGAAGATTAGGAGGCGTGGCCTTATGGAGGAGCTGTTCCCTTGTTAGAGTAAGTGTGTCACTGAAAGAGTGGGCTTTGAATTCTCCTATGCTCAAGTTCCACCCAGTGTGGAAGAGAAGCTCTTCCTGGCTGCCTGTGGAAGAGTCTCCTACCTGCCTTCAGATCAAGATGTAGAACTCTCAGGTCCTTCCCTAGCACCCTGTCTGCTTGAATGATGCCATACTTCCTGCCACAATGATATGAACTGAATCTCTAAAACTGTAAGCCAGTCCTAATTAAATGTTTTATTTTATATAAGAGTTGCCTTGGTCATGGCATCTCTTCACAGCAATGAAACCCTAAGACAAATGTTAACTACAGAAATAGAACAGAAGATTCTTTGTCTCAGTCCAGTGGGTGTGATAATTTCTTTAGGTCATGGTTCTGTATCCTTCTTCCTTCATAAAGATAAACCTGTAATTAAGAAGAAAATTTAGAAGATATTACTTTTTTCTCATTTTAATTTTCTTCTCATTTTAGTCTTTCCAAGGCCAAAGCTGGAGAACTTTTAGCAACAAAATGAAGTAGCACTATTACAGTTTAATTCAAACTATACTACATATATTCTTGAGTAGTATAAATTAGTTTATTTGTTGTATAAGTAAAGGGAAACACAAATATCTCATGAAAATAATTAAAAAATAATTTAGATATGCAAATCATCCCAAGACAATGAAATGTAGCTCTGTACTCTATAAAGTTGAGATACACCTTATAATAATGTGGGTAGGTAAGTGAGGTCTAAGGAAGTTTAATAACTTTAAAGTGGAAAAATCTCTCAAAAAAGTGTTATTAGTTCAGTCACTAGATAGTTCTTGACCTATGATTCTTGACTCGATAATTTTATAACCTAAAATATGGATATCTCACAGTTTAGAGGAGAAATTATTGTCCTATTCTAAGATGTTTCAAAGATTATTAAAATAAGTGTGGCAACTCCTGTTTCTAGCTGTGATGGAGTAACCTGTATTGGACTTGCCTTCTCAACTGAATGATCCCTGTCAAGGGTTTTAACAACCTCCTCTCAGTAACAGATACAGGGGCAGAGATAAAAATGTGTACAGAGTAGAAGACATACTGAGCTGCTCCAGATCTGTGGACATCTGTGTAGCATGCTACCCCTCAAAAACGACATAACTTTTTCAGTGAAAAACTTACCAAAATACATCATGTGCTATGCAATAGAATTAGTCACAATTGAAAATGTTAAAATAATAAAAAATAATCTTTTTGACAAGTATGGAAATCAAGTTTATATCACTAACATCAACATTTTTAGAAAACGTCAAGTATTTGGACATTGGTCACATATCTGTAAATATAATATAAAATAAAACATAATGGAATAAGTTGTTTGAATGGAATAAAAATGAAATCCTATTAAGATTTGTAAGAAACAGCTCAAAAATGATATACTTAAAAATATATGTATTATTTAAAATTTATATTAGAAAAAATATATAAAATTTATGAATTTCTACCTAAAGAAATAGAAAAGCAACAGGAGACATGTCATCTAGTGAAACAATAAATATTTTAAAAAATAAATCCAAAGTAGTGGGACTAGTGTACTATCTCAGTTGATAGAATGTTTGCCCAGCATGCAGAAAGCTGGCATCCCAGGATAATACAGGCATGGAATTTAGGAGGCAGAGAAGATCAGAATGTCAAGACCATCAGGTCCTACACAGGGAGCTCTAAGTCAGTCCTGAAACACATTATATCCTAGCTCATAAAACAAAGCGAAACCAAGAAAGCTATTTACAATGTGGATAAATTAGAAAATTTTTCTAAAACCTTCAAATTACCAAAATTAACATGCAAAGAACAGGGTTTCCTGTACCTACTAAAGATCAAACTGTATTCATCTCACATCATTTGTAAGTGAATTTTACAAAAACTCTTTTTAAGAAATAATACCCCTATAACACAATTTAAAAAAAAATATAGAACAAAGCTTTCATCCCAACTAATTTCATTCATACTAGTATAACCTGTTATAAAAAGCTCATAAAAGCTTTATAAGAAAATGTATAGGACTATTAGAAATATTAGTAAATAAATCATCAGGAAATTGATTAAATCCAGAAATATATAAAATCATAACATGCCGTGATTGCAGGAAGTTAATCACAGAAATTAAAGATTGGCTGAAAGAGAGAGTTACCCTATAAGAAGTCCTGTAGTCTCAACTAACCCTGACCCCTGAGGATCCCAGAGACTGAGCCACCAACCAGGAGCATACACAGGCTGGTCCCAGGCCCCCTGGCACTTACTTAGCAGAGGACTGCCTGGTCCAGCCTCAGTGAGAGAAGATGGGTCTTGAGGCCCCAGAGAAGGGAAAGAGTCAGCAGGGGGGCATCCTCTAGGGGGAAAGGGGGTGAATGGAGTGAGGACATGTGGGTGGCAATGGCTGGCAGGTAAATAAATAAGATAATTAGTTTAATAAAAAGATTAAAAGCAAATAGTGGCTGCTGATACAGCACTTTAACACCAGTTTGGGGGATTGAAAACAAATGAATGCAGGTTCCAGGCCTGCCTGGGCCAGAGGAGTTCAAGTCTAAGAGGTACAGAGGATGGTGGAAAGGGGAAAGAGGTTTAACACTATGATGGGCAAACTTCCTTCCCAGTAAGCAAATAGTTCCTGAGATCAAGGTTGGTACCCAAAGCAAAACCTCGGGGAAAACAACCTGCATTTCCAAGAGGAGAGGGCTCTGATTGTTTTCAGATGCGCAAAAATGATAGACAGAATTCAAACTCTGATCTTCATTCTCTGTTCTGTTTGTTTTGTTCTGTTTTGAGACAAGGGTTTCCTGTGTAGTTCATGCCTGCGTCTCTCGTAGCCCCTGAGTTGCAGCACAGGCTTGTAAGTCTCTGCCACCAATTCTGACCTCAGCACTCATGCGTGATTTTTTAAAGACTCCAATCAGAATCCAAGTAGTATTTTTTTAATTAAAGAAAATTGACTAGCCAATTTTAGGATGTATATCAAAATGCAAATATCTTAGAACAACCCAGACAAACTTGAAAAGGATGAGCAGAGATGAATTATACATATCGTTTCATTTCAGGCTTATTCCCAATCTGTAGTAATCAGGACCAGTGGGTGGACTAATACACTGGTGTAACTGAGAAGTGAATTCAAAATAGCATCATGCATACACAGTACGTTGTTTCTTCCAAAGACTGCCAACAAGGATAGAAGATAAATTTTAGTAATTTAGTTTTAATAAATGGTGATAAATTGCATAAGTCTTATAAATAAGATTAAACAGAAGTCCTACATCACCCCTAAACCAAAAACAAAGTTCATTTCTCTGTTTCTGGATTCATTTTAATTTGAAGGAATTATGCTTTAACTCCTCTGTAAGGCTTTTGTTTTTGTTATGCTCCTTTAAACATAAAATCTAAAATTTAAAAGCTTACTGCAGGCAAACATGGGGAAATTCATATTTTGCAATGGACTAGGCAAATGTTTTTTAGCACAAAGAGTATCACGCCTGCTACACTGGAAGACAACACCTGTTATGTAGTGTAAGGAATATTGAAAAGAGAGTTTCAAGGTTTTGAATTTTGGGCCAGCTTGGGCTGACCCTTCAGCTATCAAACAAAAGGATGAACAGAAAAGAGTAAATCAGACTACATGAAAATATAGAAACATCAATCCATCAAGAGAAAAACAAGACACAGCAAATAGGCCAAAGGCAGAATGGAATGTATGTAGACCCCAGAGAGTACCTACATCCAGAATACACTAAGAACCTCATAGAAAGAAATCAAAATGAGAAAAACAATAATAAAGAAGACAAAGGTAGTGCTGGAGGAAACATACAAAGGTTTAAAAGACATCTAAAATGTTTCTATCATCATCCAGGAAGTGCAAATGAAAATTATACCTGCCAGAATCACATTCTACACACCTGCTTCAAAGGGAAAAATTAAAGACAGGTGTCATCAAACATTAATGAGACTATAGAAAAGCTTGATTCTTATGCATTGCTGGAAAGAATACTGTATTTCTTTGGAAAACTTTGGCAAGTTGATTAAAAAGTGAAACAGGAACTACCTGTAGCCCATCAATCACTTCATATTTACAGAGATCCAGCAAAGATTAAAAAGAAATTTCTGCAAGATACTAATAGAAACTACATTTATAGTCATCCTAAATGACTAAATTTGATTAAATTTATGGAAGTTTCAAGATATGGAGACAGAAATGAAAACAGTAGTTACCAATGAGACATGGGCTTTAGTGGTGAAAGGTCACAGACACTAAATGAGATGGTGAAGTGTGTATCTCTTATTTATTATTTCTTTTATGTTTTAAAGTGATAATTACATCATTTCCCTCTTTTTTCAAAACCAAAACTTCCCACATACTCCTCATTGCTCTCCTTCAAATCCATATCCTCTATTTCTGATTAGAAACATGTATCATTAAAATAATTGTATTTTTCTTTGTGTGCTTGTGTATATTCATGCGCATATGCATGTGAGTCTCCTTGAGGACAGCGGAGGGAGTCAGATATGGAGATGCAGACCATCGTCAGGTCTTCCACAAGATCACTGTACGTTCCTCAGAGCTGAGCCACCTTTTCAGCACATAGAGTCTGTATCTTGATAGAGGTATTTAATTTGTCAGAGCCATTTGAATTGTACATATAAGTGTATTTCTCTGTATGGACAAAATTACTCAAACTACCAAAAGAATCACCAACGTGAAAGTAGAACAAAAGTCAACTTCAAAGGCCTCCAGTAACATATTTAGAGACATGGTACGTGTGAACAAAGTAACAAGCTGAAAATCCAAAGGCGTAGGCAGGAAAGAGAGGCAGTGTCACACCAATACCACCCAGGCTGTTTACAGACTGTCTGTGAAGGGCTTCTCACGAGTGAAAAAACAGACAGCCCCTGCTTTTATGCCGCCAGCTTTGATTATGGAAGACAGCGTGAGGCTTGGGCAATCTGCTGCCACTCTTGTCCCTCAGTAGCAAAACATTTGCAGGATATATCCAGCAGGTAATCTTTGAAAAGGATTTGCAAAGCAGATATTGCAGAGAAGCATTGACAGCTATGGTGCCATCGAGGGTTATATAAAAACCACCTCCATGGGAATGTGGTGAGAACAGAGCGTGAGTCCAGACGGAAGAGGCAGATCCAAGCACAGGACCAGATTGAGACTTTAAAAATCTGAACCAGGAAGGTGATCCAAATCTTGCCTGTTTTGGAGAAAGGGTCTTATCACCCCAAGTGCCCCTCAGAGAAGGGAGATCATGACAGAAAGCTGGAAAAGAAGCTGCTGCTTGGATGGAAGTACACGGTGTTGCTTAGGCACAGGGTTGCATTAAAATGGAGGCTTATTCTTTGTTTCTTGTGCAGGTCTAGGTTCACAGCACGACAGTTTCCAAGCAGAACTAGTTATTGTAATGGCAATAAATGAAAGAATTACAAAATGTAAAGATATTTTGGGGTGATTGATGTGATTACAGAATTTACTAGGAAGAAGGGATGTATAAAATGAAAAAATATAAAAATACCAGAAAGGCCCGATTAGAAGAGGTTTTATTTAGTGTTGGTCAGTTGTGGACAAATCCTGGGGGGTCGAATGTGTGAGGCTGTGTGGTAGGATCTCTGGATCTGACTCATAGGGAGATAGGCAGATTGAATACATGCTTATGGGAAATCCTTCATAGCATGCTACCATTAACTGGAACTCTATTTCTGGAAAGGCAAAAATCATCTATTTACAGAAGTAAAGTTAGTGTCTTGGAAGATCCAGTTTGCACAAATAATTTCTACTTCCTAAATTTTAAGTGAGTGGAAGGGGTCAGCTTGAGGCTGCACTGTCTCTCCTTTCCTAAGCTTAAGGTCTTCTGAGTGTGGAAGAATAACTCTACCTCATTAAGATCAAAAGACAACAGTGCTATCAGCTATCTTCATTTGAGGCAAGTGCTAAAAAGAGGCATCAGCTTACTCAGTGCTTCAGTAGTACATATATCTTTGACCAAGGAGATCTCTAGACTTTGTTTTGCACTCTCCTGCTTTGTCCTAAATGTCTGCAATGGTTTCTGTCACTAGACTCAGATGTCATTTTCCTGTCCTGCCTCACAGCTTTACTCCACTTCCTTCTGAGTCACTGCCCCGTTTTTCAGTGAAGACTTCAGTGAGACTAGATTTAGGCATGGTGTTTAACCATCATTATTGCCCCTCCTCCATACATTATTTCTTCTCCTTCTCATCCTCCTCCTTCTCATCCTCCTCTTTTTCCTCCTCTCCTCCTTCACCTCTTTCTCCTCCTTTTCTGCCTCCTCCTCTACCTCCATCATCGTCATCGTCTTCATCGTCCTCATCATTGTTGTCGTCTTCATCGTTGCTGTCATCATCTTCTTCATCTTCATCACTCTCTGTCCATGGCACATCCATGTAAAGCTCCTGCCAACATTACACCCAACATACATAATGACTTTTCCATTTCCAGAAAAGGATTTCATATCATTATCTTTCATCAGGTTTAACTATGATATAGAAAATATTTATAATTTAAATCAATAAATCTCATGGTAGATAACAAATCCATACTCTACAGTGTAAAGTTGACTGTGGATTTATACTTGCAATAATGTGAGAATTATAATTAATATAAGCTTACAATATATTAGTTATTGAACATGGAATTAGTTATTGAACATGGAATTGAAACAGAAAATTAATGCTGAAAATTTAGAAACTCAAAAAGTATGTCATCAAAAACCCTCTAAGGAGCTCAATTAATACTCACTGAAACCATACAAATATTTTCCATGTATAATATTTGAAAACTTTCTGAAAAGGTACAATCCTAGTACGTTTATTCAACACGAGTGCTTTCTGAGTGTATCTTATTTTCTTTGGCAGACATGATAATTATCTTTTACCAGAGTACAATGTACACAGTGAAAACTGCCTGAATCATAAACACTTAGTTGTCTTGTGCGTGGGATCAGCAGGGAGCCATTACCTAGGGCAAGAAAGGAAGATTGCTAGTCTAGAAGCATCCTTTGATGCTTGTGCACCAACAGTCTAGAGATGGTTGCTTTCTTTTATTGCAGGTTCAGCTGGATGCATGTCAGAATTCCATGGTGAGAGTCTTGAGGGAGAGCCTTTAAGGAATACTACTGCCATCCAGAGGCTTGCTCCCTATACGGGCAGTGTTGGGAAAGGTGGAGACTAGGAGGTCATGCCTAGCTAGTGGATACAGTCTTTGGTCCATTCAGAGCATGTCTCTAAAGGGCACTGTGGGTCTCCAGGCTGTTTCTTTTCCCCTCTGACCACTAAGTGAGTAGTTTTTACTCTGCTGTGCATCCCACAATAATATACTTCCATAGTCCTACAAGAAAAGAATCTAGATCTTGCCTCAGGACACCGCACCAACTGCGGGCACAGCGAGCAGCTGGAGTCAGGTGTGTGGACAGAGATATAGCTTAGCTTAGCTCTGCAGGAGATCTGGGCACAGACAGCTCAGCTGCGGGTGCAGACCACCGCGGACCGGCTCTCCGGTCAGGCTGGCAGCGAGGGGCCATCTTGCCTCGAGACAGGGCACAGAAGTCTAGCAGCTGGAGTCAGAGGCTTGGACTGAGAGCTAGCTTAGTCTAGCACAGACAACGCCGCCAGGCTCTGGCCCGCACCCAGAGCCAGAAGAGATCGGCAGATCCGGGTACCAACAGCTCAGCAAAGGTCACTGTCCCCTGGAGACAGGCACACTGTGCTTTCAGCGGGCCTCCATCTTGCCTCGGGACACCGCGCAAACGGCAGGCACAGCGAGTGGCTGGAGTCAGGTGCATGGACAGAGATATAGCTTAGCTTAGCTCCGCAGGAGATCTGGGCACAGACAGCTCAGCTGCGGGTGCAGACCACCGCAGGCCAGCACTCCAGGCGGGCTGGCAGCGAGGTGCCATCTTGCCTCGGTACACGGTGCAGAATTCTAGCAGCTGGAGTCAGGGGCTTGGACTGAGACCTAGCTTACTCTAGCACAGACAACCCCGCCCGCACCCAGAGCCAGAAGAGATTGGCAGATCCGGGCACCAATAGCTCAGCAAAGGTCACTGTCCCCTGGGGACAGGCGCACTGTGCTCTCAGTGGGGCTGCCATCTACAATAAGACCAACTAACTCCAGAGATAAACAGATGGCAAAAGGCAAACTTAGGAACGTTATTAACAGAAATCAAGACAATATGGCACCATCTGAACCCAATTCGCCAACCACAGCAAGTCCTGGATACCCCAGCACACCAGAAAAACAAGAGTTAGATATAAAAGCACAGGTCATGATGCTCCTACAGGAACACAAAAAAGACATAAACAAATCTCTTAAAGAAATGCAGGGGAACATCAATAGGGTAGAAGCTCTTACAATGCAAACACAAAAAACACTTAAAGAACTCCAGGAGAATATGGGCCATCAGACAGAAACCAATAAAGAGGAAATGAGAAAACCAGTTAAAGAAATGCAGGAGAACTTGAAACAACATGCAGAAGTCATGAAAGAGGGAGCACAAAAATATACTAAAGAATTACATGAAAACACAAACAAACAAATAAAGGAACTGAGCAAAACCATCCAAGATCTGAACACAGGGGTAGAAACAACTAAGAAATCACAAAAGGAGGCAACTTTGGAGATAGAAAACCTTGGGAAGAAAGCAGGGGTCGTAGATGCAAACATCAACAACAGAATACAATGATAGAGATAAGAATCTCAGATGCTGAAGATAACATAGTAACCATTGACTCCACAGTCAAAGAAAATGCAAAATCCAAAAGGCTTGTAACCCAAAACATCCAGGAAATCCAGGACACAATGAGAAGACCAAATCTAAGGATTATAGGGATAGATGAGAGTGAAGATCTACAACTTAAAGGGCCAGCAAATATCTTTAACAAAATTATTGAAGAAAACTTCCCTAACTTAAAGAGAGAGATGCCCATGAATATACAAGAAGCCTACAGAACCCCAAACAGACTGGACCAGAAGAGAAATACCTCACATCACATAATAATCAAAACCCCAAATGTACTAAACAAAGAAAGAATATTAAAGGCAGTAAGAGAAAAAGGCCAAGTAACATATAAAGGAAGACCTATCAGAATCACACCAGACTTCTCTCCAGAAACCAAGAAAGCTAGAAAATCCTGGGCAGACCTCATGCAGACCCTAAGAGAACACAAATGTCAGCCAAAACTACTATACCCAGCAAAACTCTCAATCAACATAGATGGAGAAATCAAAATATTCCATGACAGGACCAAATTTACACAATATCTTTCCACTAACCCAGCTCTACAAAGGATAATAGGAGGAAAACTCCAATACAAGGAAGGAAACTGCACCCAAGAAAAAGCAAGACAGTAATCTTCTTCCATCAAACTCAAAGGAAGATAATTACTCAAAAACAAAAATAACATCAAAAATGTCAGGAAGTAATAATCTTTATTCCTTAATATCTCTTAACATCAATGGACTCAATTCCCCAATAAAAAGACATAGACTAACAGACTGGATACGGAAACAGGACCCTACATTTTGCTGCTTACAGGAAACATACCTCAGACTCAAAGACAAACACTACCTTAGAGTAAAAGGATGGAAGACAATTTTGCAAGCAAATGGTCACAGGAAGCAAGATGGAATAGCCATTTTAATATCAGATAAAATTGACTTTCAACCCAAAGTCATCAAAAGAGACACAGAAGGTCACTTCCTGCTAGTCAAAGGAAGAATCCACCAAGAAGAACTCACAATTCTAAACATCTACGCTCCAAACGTAAGGGCACCCTCATTCGTAAAAGAAACTTTACTAAAGCTCAAAGCACAAATTGCACCTAACACAATGATTGTGGGGGACCTCAATACTCCACTATCCACAGTGGATCGACCAGGAAAACAGAAACTAAACAGGGACACGGAGAAGCTCATCAAAACGTTGGACCAATTGGATTTAACAGATATATATAGAATATTTCACCCTAAAGCAAAAGACTATACCTTTTTCTCAGCTCCTCATGGTACCTTCTCCAAAATCGACCATATAATTGGACACAAGACAGATCTCAACAAATATAAAAAGATCGAACTAATCCCATGCCTCTTATCAGATCACCATGGAATAAGAGTGTTCTTCAACAGCAACAAAAACAACAGAAAATCCTCATACACGGGGAGGCTGAACAATATTCTACTCAATGATACCTTAATCCAGGAAGAAATAAAGAAATAAATCAAAGATTTCTTAGAATTTAATGAAAATTAAGGCACAACATACCCAAATCTATGGGACACAATGAAAGCAGTGCTGAGAGGAAAACTCATAGCCCTGAGTGTCTCCAAAAAGAAACAGGAGAGAGCATATACTAGCAACTTAATGGCGCACTTGAAAGCTCTGGAACAAAAAGAAGCAATTTCACCCAGGAGGAGTAGAAGACAGGAAATCATCAAACTCAGGGCTGAAATCAATCAAGTTGAAACAAAGGGAACCATACAAAAAATCAACAAAACCAGGAGCTGGTTTTTTGAGGAAATCAACAAGATAGATAAACCCCTAGCCAGACTTACCAAAGGACACAGAGACAGTATTCAAATTAACAAAATTACAAATGAAAAGGGGGATATAACAAGAGAAACTGAGGAAATTCAAAAAATCATCAGATCCTACTACAAAAGCCTATACTCAACACAACTGGAGAATCTGGAGGAAATGGACAATTTCCTAGACAGTTACCAAATACCAAAATTAAACCAGGACCAAATAGATCGTCTAAACAGACACATAACCCCCAAAGAAATAGAAGGGGTCATAGACAGTCTTCCAACCAAAAAAAGCACAGGACCAGACGATTGTAGTGCAGAATTCTATCAGACCTTCAAATAAGTCCTGATACCGATACTCTTCAAACTATTCCACAAAATAGAAACAGAAGGAACACTACCCAACTCATTCTATGAAGCCACAATTACCCTGATACCAAAACCACACAAAGATCCAACTAAGAAAGAGAACAACAGGCCAATTTCTCTTATGAATATCAATGCAAAAATACTAAACAAAATACTTGCCAACCGAATCCAAGAACACATCAAAACGATCATTCACCATGATCAAGTTGGCTTCATCCCAGGGATGCAGGGATGGTTCAATATATGGAAGTCCGTCAACGTAATCTACTACATAAACAAACTCAAAGAAAAAAACCACATGGTCATCTCATTGGATGCTGAAAACGCATTTGACAAAATTCAGCATCCTTTCATGCTAAAGGTCTTGGAAAGAGCAGGAATTCAAGGCCCATATCTAAACATAGTAAAAGCAATATACAGCAGACCAGTAGCCAACATCAAGGTAAATGGAGAAAAACTTGAAGCAATCCCACTAAAATCAGGGACTAGACAAGGCTGCCCCCTCTTACCATATCTCTTCAATATAGTACTTGAGGTACTAGCTAGAGCAATTCGACAACAGAGGGAAGTCAAAGGGATACAAATCGGAAAGGAAGAAGTGAAACTATCACTATTTGCAGATGATATGATAGTATACTTAAGTGACCCCAAAACCTCCACCAGAGAACTCCTGCAACTGATAAACAACTTCAGCAAAGTGGCTGGCTATAAAATCAACTCAAGCAAATCAGTAGCCTTCCTATACGTGAAGGATAAGCAGGCCGAGAAAGAAATTAGGGAAATGACACCCTTCACAATAGCCACAAATGATATAAAGTATCTTGGTGTGACTCTAACCAAACATGTGAAAGATTTATATGACAAAAACTTCAGGTCTCTGAAGAGGGAAATTGAAGAAGACATCAGAAAATTGGAAAATCTTCCATGCTCGTGGGTTGGCAGGACTAATATAGTCAAAATGACAATCTTGCCCAAAGCAATATACAGATTCAACGCAATCCCCATCAAAATCCCAACTCAGTCCTTCATAGAGTTAGAAAGAGCAATTCTCAAATCCATCTGGAATAACAAAAAACCCAGGATAGCTAAAACTATCATCAACAGCAAAAGAACTTCTGGGGGAATCAATATCCCGGACCTCAAGCAATATTACAGAGCAGTAGTATTAAAAACTGTATGGTACTGGTTCAGTGACAGTGAGGCGGATCAATGGAATAGGATCGAAGACCCAGAATTGAACCAGCACATCTATGGCCAATTGGTCTTCAACAAAGGAGCTGAAAACATCCAGTGGAAAAAAGATAGCCTTTTCAACAGATGGTGCTGGCTCAACTGGAGGTCAACATGCAGAAGAATGAGAATTGATCCACTCTTATCTCCTTGCACTAAGCTCAACTCCAAGTGTATCAAGGACCTCCACATAAAACCAGACACACTAAAACTAATAGAAAAGAAACTGGGGAAGATCCTTGAGGACATTGGCTCAGGGGAAAAATTCCTGAACAGAACACCAATTGCTTATGCTCTAAGACAAGAATAGACACATGGGACCTGATAAAATTACAAAGTTTCTGTAAGGCAAAAGACACTGTCAAAAGGACAAATCGGCAACCAACAAATTGGGAAAAGATCTTCACCAACCCCACATCCGACAGAGGGCTAATATCCAATATATACAAAGAACTCAAGAGGTTAGACTCCAGAAAACCAAATAACCCTATTCAAAAATGGGGTACAGAGCTAAACAGAGACTTTTCACCTGAAGAAATTCGGATGGCTGAGAAACACCTTAAAAAATGTTCAACATCATTAGGGAAATGCAAATCAAAACAACCCTGAGATTTCACCTCACACCAGTCAGAATGGCTAAGATTAAAAACTCAGAAGACATCAGGTGTTGGCGAGGATCTGGAGAAAGAGGAACACTCCTCCACTGCTGGTGGGAATGCAAGCTGGTACAACCACTCTGGAAATCAGTCTGGCGGTTCCTCAGAAAACTGGACATGATACTTCCAGAGGACCCAGCCATACCACTTCTGGGAATATACCCAGAAGATTCCCCAGCATGCAATAAGGATACATGCTCCACTATGTTCATAGCAGCCTTATATATAATAGCCAGAAGCTGGAAAGAACCCAGATGTCCCTCAACAGAGGAATGGATACAAAAAAAATGTGGTATATATACACAATGGAGTACTATTCAGACATTAGAAACAATGAATTCATGAAATTCTTAGAGAAATGGATGGAGCTGGAGAACGTCATACTAAGTGAGGTGACCCAGTCTCAAAAGAATAGCCATGGTATGCAGTCACTGATAAGTGGATATTAGCCTAGAAGCTTGGAACACCAAAGACATAAATCACATACTAAGTGATGTCTCACAAGAAGAAAGGAGTGGACACTGATGCTAGAATGAACCAAAGCATCATTTTGGGGGAGTACAAGAACAGTGAGTTGGGAGGGGGTGTTTGAGGGAGCAGGGGGAGGGAAAAGGGCATGTGGGACCGTTGGGGGTGGGGAACCAGAAAAAGGGAAATGAATTGTAAATATAGAATATATCCAATAAAAAAAAGAAAAGAAAAGAATCTAGAACACGAATTATATATTCTCTCTTTTTTTAATTCAATATAGTCTTTATTTACAATTCAAATGATTTCCCCTTTCCTGGATCCCCCCTCCCTGAAAGTCCCATAAGCCCTCTTCTTACCCCCTGTTTGCCCATCCACCCCTTCCCACTTGCCTGTTCTGGTATTCCCCTACACTGATTCACTGAGCCTTTCCAGAACCAGGGGCCACTCCTTCCTTCTTCTTGGACATCATTTGATATGTGGATTGTGTCTTGGGTATTCCAAGATTCTAGGCTAATATCCACTTATCAGTGAGTGTATACCATGAATGTTCTTTTGAGACTGGGTTACCTCACTTAGTATGATGGTCTCCAGCTCCATCCATTTGTCTAAAAATTTAATGAATTCATTGTTTCTAATGGCTGAAACATAGACTAACAGACTGGATACATAAACAGGAGCCTACATTTTGCTGCATACAGGAAACACACCTCAGTGTCAAAGACAAACACTACCTTAAAAGGCTAGAAGACAATCTTACAAGCAAATGGTCTCAGGAAATGAGCCAGAGTAGCCATTCTAATATCATATAAAATTGACTTTCAACCTAAAGTCATCAAAAGAGACACGGAAGGACACTTTTTGCTGGTCAAAGGAAAAATCCACCAAGAAGAACTCTTAATTCTGAACATCTATGCTCCAAATGCAAGACCACCCTCATTTGTAAAAAAAACTTTATTAAAGCTCAAAGCACATATTCACCTAACACAATAATTGTGGGTGACTTCAACACTCCACTATCCTCAATGGATTGATCAGGAAAACAGAAACTAAACAGGTACACAGTGAAACTAATTGAAGCTTTGGACTAATTGGATTTAATATATATATCCCACCTTTCTCAACACTGCCCGCACAGGGAGCAAGCCTCTGGATATATATATAACATTTCATCCTAAAGCAAAAGAATATACCTTTTTCTCAGCACCTCATGGTACCTTCTCCAAAATTGACCATATAATTGGTTACAAAACAGACCTCAAAAAATATAAGAAGATCGAACTAATCCCATGCCGCCTATCAGATCACTATGGAGTAAGAGTGGTCTTCAATAGCAACAAAAACAACAGAAAGTCCATATACACACGGAGGCTGAACAATAGTCAATAATACCTTGGTCAAAGAAGAAAGAAAGAAAGAAATCAAAGACTTTTTAGAATTTAATGAAAATGATGGCACAACATGCACAAATCTATGGGACACAATGAAAGCAGTGCTAAGAGGAAAACTCATAGCCCTGAGTGCCCCCCAAAAAGAAATGGGAGAGAGCCTACAAATAGCAGCTTAATGGCACACCTGAAAGCTCTGGAACAAAAGAAGCTAATTCACCCAGGAGGAGTAGAAGACTAGAAATCATCAAACTCAGGGCTGAAATTAATCAAGTGGAAACAAAGAAAACCATACAAAGAATCAAGAAAACCAGGAGTTGGTTCTTTGAGAAAATCAACAAGATAGATAAACCCTTAGCCGGACTAAATAAAGGGCACAGAGACAGTATCCAAATTAACAAAATTAGAAATGAAAAGGGAGATATACAACAGAAACTGAGGAAATTAAAAAAAATCATCAGATCCTACTACAGAAGCCTATATTCAACACAACTGGAGAATCTGGAGGAAATGGACAATTTCCTAGACAGATACCAAATACCAACATTAAATTAGGGTCAAATAGATCATCTAAACAGTCTCATAACCCCTAAAGAAATAGAAGGGGTCCAAGAGAGTATTCCAACCAAAAAAAAAAAAAAAAAAAAAAAAAAAAAAAAAGCACAGGACCAGATGGAGATGGTTTTAGTGCAGAATTCTATCGAACCTTCAAAGAAGACCTAACACCAATACTCTTCATACTCTCCCACAAAATAGAAACAGATGGAACACTACCCAACTCATTCTTCGAAGTCACAATTATGCTGATACCCAAACCACACAAAGATCCAGCAAAGAAAGAGAACTTCAGACCAATTTCCCTTATATATTCTAAAACAATGAATCAAAATTACCTTTCTCTTTTTAAATTTACCATCTCAGACAAATGTTATAGTAGCAGAACTATGAAGGACACAAATGCCAGAAAGCTCTAAAGCAACAATGAAATAAGGGTGGCCAACTAGCATAGTTTTAGTGGAAGCAGGCAAATGAATACATTGAGAAAGTTTCTCAGGAGACACAATGTCCCGTGGAAGGAGTAAAATAGGTCTAAGAAAGAACAAATTAGATTTTTTTTTTACTAGAGCAAGTCTAGGTTATTTACCAAATTAATAATATATGCATTAGCTTCTCTGCTCAACAGTGAACATGATGAGAAAAACAAAAAGATTCAGTTCACTCTATATATGCCCTGCAGGGCCTTAAAAATTATCCCATACTCTCTGGGAAGCAGTGTTAAGTGAATTTTGGTCCACTGCCTGCTTATAAATACTAAATCAGATACATAGATGGGGCAGTGGAAGGCTAAAAAAATTAATTTGTACAAAGTAGATCAAACTATATTTTGATTTTCTTTGCTCTCTGTCTTTCTGTCCCTTTATTTAATTTTAAGGTGAGAACAAGACCAGAAAGAAAGGTTGAGGCAGATCAAACATGGTATCCAGACAGATGCTGCTCCTCAGCAGATGCTGAGGAGGAACACCACAGTTGGGCAGGAAAGGTGTCCCACATAGTCACATGCATGGGTACATAAGGAGATCTGTGAAGAAAAATGAGAGAGGAATTCTCACTACTGGAGAAAAGAACTACAAATCCAAAAGAAATACAAATGAACACAAATGTGTATGTGTTTCTCTGCTATGTGTATATGTACAAGTTTAGATATAAATAAATACTTTTTTTACTTTGTTCTTTAAATGGCCCATAGAAATGCAGAAAGCAACGAGCATAGAAAATTCTAGGAATTCTAAAAGTCTTCCATTAAAAGGCTCAGCCTGGCTTGGTGGAAGCCATGGCTTGGGAGCATTAGCTGGGTCCTGCTGAGAAGAGGCAGCCCATGATTTTAAAGCATTTATGGTTGGCAGAGAGTTGTGATGAGTGGAAAGTAGAGACTGACCATGACCACGAGGAGAGAGGGGGGAGGGAAAAGAGCCCAAGAAGGCAAGAGAGAAGCAAGCAGGAAGCAAGGGTAAGAGCAAGAACAAAGGAGAGAGAGAGAAGGGGGAAAGCAGCCTCCTTTCATAGTGGGCTGGCCTACCTGGCTGTTGTCAAGTAACGGTGGGGGTGGAGTCTATACAGAATACCAGAGCCTTGGGGCATGCCCTACGTGACTGATGGACACAGAATTATGGAGCTTGGGCCTCCTGTCAGGATCCTAGTGTCTGAGAGCATGGCTAATGGCCTTCTGTCCCTTCCAGAATTATCTGGTGGCTCTCCAGGATTTAAATCTAGCTTGACCAGAAAACAGGCTGCTTTTCATAGTACCATATATTACATTAGAACTGATTTAATCATTTGAGTGTAAAATCTATCTGACTGGTTTTTTATAGCTTAGTTTAGAGATTTTTAGAATTCTTAAATTTAGGGCTAAAAAGAATCTCATGAGTATAGCATAGTCTCATGTAGCTACAAAGTAATGGTAGTAACAGGGTGAGTTGGGATGACGAAGGGAGGGGAACCAAGCAAGAGGGGATAATAAGGAAAGAGAAAGTAGTAGGGACACAACAGTTGTAAATGTAATATAGTATCAATTATGTGTATGAATGAAGAAGATATAGAAATTATTTTAACTTTTCAAATAATAAGTCTATCATAGGAGAAAGTCGATATGACAAGAACATTCCTCCCATGTGCAGACACAAGCTTGGTATGTGCTGATGCAAAGATGTGCTTGCATACAGGAGCCTGGCACGCTTCTCTGAAAGGCTCTGCCAGTACCTGACTTAGATAGATGCAGATTCTTAGAATCAACCATTGGACTGAGCCCAGGGCCCCTTATGGAAGAGTTAGGAGAAGGACTGAAGGAGCTGAAGAGGATTACAATCCCATAGGAAAAAATGACATTATCAACCCTCTGGATTCCTCAGGTCCAACTGCCAGAGACTAAGTCACCAACCAAAGATCATACATGGGCTGGTCTTTGGCCAACCAGCTGTGAACTCAGACTTTGATCTTCCAGTCCGGTGAGAACCTAAGTTTTCTTATTTAAAGTACTTAGAATAGATTGCTTTGTTGAAGTATATACCATCTATTAATATTTTGGGACATAAAACAACAAAACTCATAGTGTTGCACAATGAGATGATACTGGAATGAAGGTTAAGAAAAATCTCTCATGATAGAAAAATAGAAAAAGTTTCATCTGGCACACCTACCTCTATGCGTTCAGGTATACTTGATTATATAATACAATGTTATCTGTCTATACCCAAGGACACAGAAACTCTTACAAAGCACTTCCCTTCAGGGGAGTTTATAGTTAACTGAGGAAGGTGGGTAATAACAAAAGATAGTAATCACTATGATGGACTGTAAAATAGAAGAGAGTAAAGAGACAGAATAATAAGGCTACAACTTGTAAGCATCTTGGGTTTTTATTACTGCGATAAAACACCATGTCTGAAAATAACTTGGAGAGGAAAGGGTTTATTATATTTTACAAACCTCGGGTTCACTGCAACGCTGAGGGAAGGCAGGATAAGAAATCAAGGCAGGAACTGGGAGGCAGGAGTTAACACAGAATCCTTGGAGGAGGAGTGGGGCTTGCTTGGATTGCTTTCTTACACAAACCAGGACCCCCCAACCCAGGAGCAACTCTGCCCACAGGGGGCTGCGCCCTCCCTCCATCAGTTATTAGGAAATGCTCCACAGGCTCATCCTCCTCGGGCCTCTATAGTGAGGACATCAACTCAATGGGGCTCTTCCAAAACTGCAACTTGTGTCTATTTGACATAAAACCAACCAACACAGTAAATGAGCAAATGTGAGGAGACCTCTCAAAGACAAAGCTGAGGAGATATGGAAGAACTTTCAACAGAGGGAACAAGTGCAAATTGGGAGGGAATTTGGAGAGCTGAGAAACAGCAGCAAGGGCCATCCCAGGAGCAGCAGAATACGAGATTCAGTGAGTAATTAGAGATTGCTCTGGAAAAGTCGCCAAGGATGAGCTCATGGAAAAACTTTAGATCTCGGTAACGATTTTACATTTTATTTATTCTAAGTGTCTGGAAAAGCCATTTCAGCATTTTAAGCCCTGGGATGACATAAATAGATTTATATTTTCAATGTATCCTTCTGGATACAGGGAGTAGTTTGTAGAGGGTTGAATAGAATGAGGAGACCACTGGGGGCTGGGCTCAGTATCATCTCTTTGTTCTTGCAGACTCATTCTCTAGCAGACCTTCAATGGGTCTCTATAAGCTTTCTTTTATGTTCTGTGTTGGAGAGGTTCTTCAGTCTTTAGCTTTCAGTGGGGCTCAGCTCCTAGAGCTATCAGCATGAAACTGAAGTGAGAAGTGGAGGTCAGTGTATTTAATTCCCCAGCTTCCAGCAGCCATGTTGCTGAGGATCGGCTGCATCTCTCTATCAAAGGCCACAGCCAGCTGTTTACTTTCCTGAACTTTTCTTCTTCCTCTCTTTGCCCCACAATGTTTTAGGATAGAAATCACTTCCCGTCATTACTAGCTCTGGATTATAGATTGCTTCTATTTTTGTTTCCTTACTCTTATCTTTGCCTTTTAAATTAATCTCCTTAAATTCTCACCTCATTTATCACACCATGTGTACCTTGTTTCATCCCTGTCAGGTCCTGCTCTGGGCTATTGCAGTAATATGCTTTCACCCCTGAGCAAAGCAGTATCAATGAGTTTAGAATATATTGAAATGTAGAATTAAGAGTATTTGGTCTGTGAAATGAAAGATAATGACTAATTTTTTTGGCTTGAATAACTGTATTTGTAAGGAAGAAAGAATTAATCTGTGTGAAGGATGCCTTTTGAATGTCTGTTAGACATTCAAATTTGAATGTTGAGTGGGCTGTTGGGGGAGAAGAAAAAGGTCAAGATAAGCAATTCTGCTTTCAGAATTAGAGAGATGGTTTGGTGGAGAGAGCATATTGCTCTTCTAGAGGACCTAAGTTTGCATCCATCATCCATGTTGGATGGTTCACAACCACCTATAGTTCCAGCTGCAGGGGATCCAATGCCTGCTTCACATAAGCACATACCACACAGGCACAAATACATATATGCATAATTAATAATTAGAAGAAAGAAATAATGAAAAAAGATGCTGTGGATTTATGATTGCCTGCTAATCTGAAACAAGAAATAAACTGAAAAGTATGTAAAAAGATCATTCACAAGGAGAATTTTGAACCTAAAAACATAAAGGTAAGAAATATTGGAGAAAGAAACCAAAATGATGTGGTATGCAATTGTCCTGTGGCTTACTTATATAAGAACTGTAGGCGTGTCCTGGTCTGCTGCACTTTAAATATATAAGATGATGTGTTTCTTATGTTGTGTGGTAGAGAAGGGAGCCCGAAGCATGAGTGGACACTCACTCTCTGACTTAAAAAGGCAAAGCCGAGCCTGAGGGGGCCATGGAGCATTTATAGTATAATGGATTACAAAGATGGTTTTTATATAGAGAAAGGAACTTCAGAAATCTCTTTAGGGCTCCTTCCAAACATTTAACAGAGATCAGTGTCATCATAGTAGAAAATTATGCAAAATGTTAAAATGAACTCTGAAGAGAATTGAAGTTCACAGACAGGCAGTGATGTGATGACCCACTATCTGAAATGGAGAACCTCACAGGTTCTGGGCAGGGATCACAAAACCACTTCATTTCAAAGAAGGGATCAACGAACCATAGAATAAAAACTCTCTTGGTCTCCCTTAATTGATCTTAAAAGCAAGTCTCCAAATGACCAAACAGTTTCTCAGTAACCATGTCCTAGAAGAAAGCAAAAAACAAACAAAAAATAAAAACATGGGAATAAAATATATGTGGCTCTCAAGAGATTAAAATTAACCATGAGAAGAAGCAGTCAGTCCAAACTAGCTCAGGCATATAGATGCTAGACTCAAAGGATGAGTAATTAAATATTATTCTAACTTTGTTCTATGTACTTAAAAAGATAAAAGGAGGATTGTAAAGAATTCAGATAAAATATTAATATACAAACAACAGATTAAAAATAATAAACGTTGTACTGTATGGTACTCCTGGAAGGTTAGATTTTTATGGGAAAATCTGAGTGTTTTTCAAGTCATAACAATCGCAACTCTGCAATGTATTGCAGAAGAGAAGAAGCTGTTCAATAACTTCATGTGGTTCAATTTACTTTTCAATTGAAGTCTTTAAAGGAGAGGAAGAAGGGCTGGAGAGATGACTCAGGGATTAAGAGTATTTAATGCTAATATTCCACTGTGTAAATGTACCCCATTTTCTTTATCCATTTTTCAGTTGAGGGATATCTATGTTGCTTCCAGTTTCTGTCTATTATGAGTAAAGCTGCTATGAACATACTTGAGCAAGTGTCCTTGTGGTATGGTGGAAATCTTGGGAATATACTCAAGAGTAGTATAGCTGGATCTTGAGGTAGAACTGTTTCCAATTTTCTGAGAAACTGTCAAATAGATTTCCAAAGTGGTTGTACAAGTTTGAACTCCCATGAGCAATGAAGACATATTCCTCTTGCTTCACATCCTCACCAGCATGAGCTGTCATCTGAGTTTCTGATCTTAGCCATTCTAATGGATGTAAGATGGAATTTCAGAGTAATTTTGAATCGCATTTCCATGATAACTTGGGACACTAGACCATTGACTGATCCCTTGAAATCTTTATTCATTAGGGGGAGGTTCTGTCACAGTAATGGATGGGAGCAGTGAGAAGAGTGGAGAAGGGTAAGGATGGGAAGGGGGGATCAAGTAGGAGGAAAACAGATTGAAAGAGTGTTGGGAGAGACAACTAGAGTGGGGGATGCATCGCTGGGATGAGCTAAAAACCTAGGATAATGGAACTATCAGGAATCTATGAGTCTGACCCTACCTAATACGCCTAGTAGTAGGGGCTATGAAACCTGAAATGGTGTTGAACATTTCTTAAGGTGCTTCTCAGCTATCCGGATTTCACCTCACACCAGTCAGAATGGCTAAGATTAAAAATTCGGGAGACAGCAGGTGTTGGTGAGGATGTGGGGAAAGAGGAACACTCCTCCACTGCTGGTGGGAATGCAAGCTGGTACAACCACTCTGGAAATCAGTCTGGCAGTTCCTCAGAAAACTGGACACGACCCTTCTGGAGTACCCTGCTATACCACTCCTGGGCATATGCCCAGAGGATTCCCCAGCATGTAATAAGGATACATGCTCCACTATGTTCATAGCAGCCCTATTTATAATAGCCAGAAGCTGGAAAGCTCCCACATGTCCCTCAGTGGAGGAATGGATACAGAAAATGTGGCATATATACACAATGGAGTACTATGTAGCCATTAGAAACAATGAATTCATGAAATTCTTAGACAAATGGATGGAGCTGGAGACCATCATACCAAGTATGGTAACCCAGTCTCAAAAGAACACTCATGGTATGCACTCACAGATAAGTGGATATTAGCCTAGAATCTTGGAATACCCAAGACACAATCCACATATCAAATGATGTCCATGAAGAAGGAAGGTGTGTCCCCTGGTTCTGGAAAGGCTCAGTGCATCAGTGTAGGGGAATACCAGAACAGGCAAGTGGGAAGGGATGGATGGGGAAACAGGTGGAGGGAAAAGGGCTTATGAAGCTTTCAGGGAGTGGGGAGCCAGAAAAGGGAAAATCATTTGAAATGTAAATAAAGAATATATCGAATAAAAAAATAAGTTATTAAAAAAAAAAGAAACCTGAAATGGCCATCTCCTGTAACCAGTCTTCTAATGGAGGCATTGAGATTCCAAATGAGCCCTAAAACCATTGATTCGCTGCTGTGGGAATTATTTAAATGAGGGTACCACCCTGCCAGGCCTCTGCACCAAGCCCCAGCAGGTCTCCATCAGGGTGGCTCTCACTGTTGCCACTGAGGCAATCTCTTCCAGCTAGCTCTCACAGAATCCCAGCTGTGCTTCCTCTCTGCCAAAGGCTGTGTAAAAGTCAGGAGTCCCACATTCCTGCCCAGCACCCACTCTTTCTAAGTACCCAGTAAAACATGACTATTAAACTTGAATAGTTAGCCAAATATATTCATGTATATGAAACTCCCAATTTTATAATGCCAATTTACAAGGATAAAGTCTTATCCCAATATTTCTAACCTCTCCAAAACACCAGAAATAAGTCTGAAGCCATCTGGATATCAGCATCTCCCTCTCTGCACCTTGTGGTTCACAGAGCCTCTGTCTCCCCTTAGCTCCTCCTCCTCTCTTCCCTCCAATCACTGGCCTCTCACTGCCTCCATGTGAATGGATAGGAAATATCTTGTAACAACTCACAACTTGACCTGCATAAAAGATGTTCATGGATAAAGATGAAGTAGAAATCGAGAGAATGGCCAAAGAATGACTGACCCAGATTGAGACACATGCCATAAGGGGAACCTACCCCTGGCACTATTAATTATATTTTACTATACTTACAGACAGGCACCTAGAATAATTATCATCAGAGAGGCATCATCCAGCATGTGCCATGACCCACAGCCAAATGTCAGGTAAAGCTTAGGGAATCCTGTTGAAGAGGGGAGGGGAGGAAGGATTGAAGCCAGGAGAGTCAAGGACACTACAAAATCAAATAACCTAGACCCATAAGGGCTCACAGAGACTGAACTTCCAACCAGAGAACATATATGGCATGAATATAGGCTGTCATGTGGGATGTCTCCCAACAGTAGGGGCTGTTTCTGACTCTGTTGCTTGTTTTTGGATCTTTTTCCTAACTGGGCTGCTTTGTCTAGCCTTAAAAGAAGGTGCAGCTAGTATTGCTGCAACCTGCCAAGATAGGTTGATATCCATGGGAGGCCTCCTCTTTTCTGAGGAGAAAGGGAGGAGGTGTGGATGTATGGGGGGGGGAACGTGAGAGGGAGGAACTGTAATAAGAGGAGAGAGGGAAAGCTGCCATCAGGATGTAAAATCAATTAATTAATTGATTAATTAATTTAGAAGAGAGCAGTAAGCACTTGGAGAGGAATTAGGAAACTCCAGTTTCAGGGCATCTGGTACCCTCTTCTGATTCTGTTGAGTACTACATACACATGGTGCACATACATACATGCAGTAAAACACTCACACACTAATAAAAATAAATATTTTTAAAGAAAAAAGGAGAAATTAATTGAATGAAAACTATAAATTTCTCAAAATCAATGAACCTGGAACACAGAAAGCATGAAGAAAACTACATGTAAGTCCATTGTATTCAGGGTGTTTATAAGTGGTGGGAAAAAATCTTAAAGACAGGCTTAGCAAAAGACATGATGCCCCTACACAACAAATTTTCTCAATAGAAATAATACTAACAAACAGATTGTAAACTAGCACCCTTCAAAGGAATGAGACTGGGTTTGCCGGGTTCTGAGCAGCTGAAAAAGGAAGACAGTGGTGAGAAGATGAGAGAAGGAGAAAAGGGGTGGTGCAGGAGGGTAAAGTCTTTGGAACTGCAGCCTGTGCTCCACACTTTTGTTAAGAGCTTTGCAGGAAGATGGGATCTGTGGGATTTGGTTTGGTGTATGATTCCGGAGGAAAAGGAGTGGAAGTAGAGGAAGACTAAAAGAGAAAACATTTAAATGAGTTAGCCTACTCATTTTCAATGTCATAAATATGCTACTTAAATAACAGTAATTCTTTCTTCTGCAAAGTTATAGCAGCAACCCTAGAGTATTACCTATTTACTTACCCATTGTTTCTGCTGATAGAGATTTTTGGGAAATTATCTTACTCTTATATAGTATGTCCATATATATATGTATATATATACATATGTATATATACATATATATGTGTATATATATGTATATATGTATATTTATATATCTATATATCATATTTTATAGTTTGAAAGCAAAGTTGTATCATTTTCCCTCTAAGATAATCTCTCTTCCCTTTCTCCTCTCTCTCTTTCTCTCTCTCTCCTCATCTCTCTCTCTCTCTCTCTCTCTCTCTCTCTCTCTCTCTCTCTCTCTGTGTGTGTGTGTGTGTGTCTCTCTGTCTCCCTCTGTCTCTCTCTCCTTGACCGTCTGTCCTTCTGTATCCTTCTTAATATTTTGGGATATGAGAGGCAAGGTAAGCCCTTGGGGATTCAAATCAGAGAGAGAACAGAGCCAGAATCACTCACTGCATCTTTGGAGTGTAACTAATCAGAGTTCCTTCCTTTCCCTTAAAGAAAGCATGAACAGAATTGTTGAGTATATGGTGCACTTGGACATAATGCCTCTAAGAAGAGCCATGCTTTTATCAGTTCTGTTGAAAAGACCAAGTATTAAATTCTTCAGTGGCAATTCCCTAAGGCAAAGAGAGGAAATTCCAATTTTGAAACATGGAAAATATCCCCAGCATTAAGCTATTTTAGAAAGCTATGGTTGAGCCCTTCATCTGAAGAGCCAGTCACAGAACAGCTGTCACCCATAAGCACATTTTCCAGTAATGGGTGAGTCCCAGAAAACGCCAAGTTGGTCTCATTCCAAGTGTGGACCAAGACATTTACAATTTATAGAATTAAAGGACTGAGAGATTTGAAACATACATGTTTCAACCTTCCAATCTCACCTGCGTATGAACAGGGATGGGAACTGTTTTGTAAAGTAGCCAGTTGCAGTGTTTTGATTCATATCATCTACAAAAAATGTCTCAATCATGTCCAACTAAAACCTATCTCCTTTCAGTTCCTCCTCTCAAGAAAGGGGTATTCAGCATTGCCCTCTGTATTCTGGGGATTGTTTTGCCTTCTTTGTTAGATAAACCCAACTGGTCAAAGGGTGTCAATGCGGATATCAAAGAGAAGTGTAGAAAGCTGAGGGCACCCAAATCTGGAAAGAGGAAAGTTAATATACTTTAAAGTGGCTTTGAGTCATATTACAGAGACAAAGACACATATCTGGGCAGAGTACTCTGAATAATTATGCTGTGACAGCAGGCATGAATTAATACTGTCATGGACACCTCAATAAAGTTAAGAAAAATAGTCCTTGGACATGAACACACCAAAACAGTCCCTATTCCCTGTGAGCACAGAGAAAGCCTTTGCTTGCCTTCAGTACTACTCCCATGACACAGATGAACACATACCTGGACACGAATACCCACTTGAGGATGGATAATATGGTTACAATAACACATAGCTCTAAATAAACTTAGGACTCACAGTGTGGGCTGATGTGAAGCCCCTTGTTTTAGGTGCAGACACAATTTAGCCTGGATCACTTTAAGGCACTTCCACAGACTCTGTGAGAGTGGGAACCCTGTGAAGGAGCCTGGATCTTGAGTTTGTTTCTTCAATCAAAGCCACATGGGAGAACCACTGACCAGAGGCAGCCCCAGGAGACTATGTGAGCAAGATGGGAATTTTTGCAGTGTTAATCCTCCAAGAGTGGGTTATTATCACAGAGCAGTTAGTCTACCACAAGTAACATCGATCCAAGGCAAGGTAACACCAAGATCAAACTTTTCAAAAACCATTTCAACAGACTCAAAATCTGAAAGTTTATGCATAGACTACTAGTACAATTATACTAATTAGTGATTTTTCTACATTATCCATAGCAGAATCATTTGTTATAGCATGAATTTAAAATTATTTAAATCCCCAGTAATACTACATTTAAAAGATTGTATATTTTCAATATGAGTTAAGCAAATATTGTAAATGTAGAGAAAATATTTATGCATGTTAGAAGAAATCCATGCTACCTCACAGATAACAATTATTTAACTGACAAACTAGAGGAATGGAATAGCGGGGCTAATATTCAGTACCAAGAAATAGCCACAAGAAATCAGAGATAACTATAATGTAGCAAACAAGCAAGAAAGAGTGGCTCACACTGTCCATGTCTAAGAGCCTGTGTTACACAGGTTGTGGAAACTGATGAGCTGACTGGTAAGTTCAGAGACTCACATCAGACAGTGTTCCGGCATCAACCTTTTCCTAGACTAACTGTGTTTCTGACATTAAGAATAAAATGGCCAGGGAAGGCCCATATATCATCTCCATGCATTGCTGAATACCAGTAACTTCATTTACTGCAGCATTTCTTCATCCAAAATGATCTAAAATAAACATTTTTTGAAGCTCAGAGTGAACGCAGAGAATAATTATAACTTTCTTTTAAATGTTTTATTGTTCTCTTAGTTTAAGATTATATCAACATAAACAATTTCCATACATTTAATACCAGAATTGTGTCTTCTTACCCTCTCCACAGACTTGAAAATTGAATCTTTGCAGTTCTATTCTAGAAGAGAATTCTCACTATTCTAGCAAGGATATTGTTACATTAAAGATGTAACAATATCCCCAATTTGAAAATATAACTAATTAAAAGAATAAATTATATTTAATGGCTTTTGGTTTCTTTTCCCCCCAGTTTTATGTTTTCCAGTAATTTATTTTGTTTCAATTTCCATTTTACTTGGGCTTTGCAAACGTTATTAAAAATGGTCATCTAGAAGCAAAGTCAGAGACACTTTAGGCATCTAAGAATTTTTTTTTACTCCATTCTTTTTTATTATTGGATATATTCTATATTTACAATTCATTTCCCTTTTTCTGGTTCCCCACCCCCAAAGGTCCCACATGCCCTTTTCCCTCCCCATGCTCCCTCATCCACCCTCTCCCACCTCCCTGCTCTTGTACTCCCCCACAATGATGCTTTGGTCCATTCTAGAACCAGTGTCCACTCCTTTCTTCTTGTCAGACATCACTTGGTATGTGATTTGTGTCTTTGGTGTTCCAAGATTCTAGGCTAATATCCACTTATCAGTGACTGCATACCATGGGTATTTTTTTGAAACTGGGTCACCTCACTTAGTATGATGTTCTCCAGCTCCATCTATTTCTCTAAGAATTTCATGAATTCATTGTTTCTAATGGCTGAATAGTACTCCATTGTGTATATATACCACATTTTTTGTATCTATTCTTCCATTGAGGGACATCTGGGTTCTTTCCAGCTTCTGGCTATTATATATAAGGCTTCTATGAACATAGTAGAGCATGTATCCTTATTGCATGCTGGGGAATCTTCTGGGTATATTCCCAGGAGTGGTATGGCTGGGTCCTCAGGAAATATCACGTCCAGTTTTCTGAGGAACCGCCATACTGATTTCCAGAGTGGTTGTACCAGCTTGCATTCCCACCAGCAGTGGAGGAGTGTTCCTCTTTCTCCACATCCTCGCCAATACCTGATGTCTTCTGAGTTTTTAATCTTAGCCATTCTGACTGGTGTGAGGTGAAATCTCAGGGTTGTTTTGGGCATCTAAGAATTTTAATGATGGATCTAAATAATCTTTTCCCATCTGTGTTCAGAAAATAATTAATAATAATAATAATAATAATAATAATAATAGCAGGCCAAACTCACCTTACAAAGCATGTTTTGTGTGCTGTATGTATTAATGTATGGTGTTCATGCATGTATATTCATATTCACATTGTTCTGATATATATGTGTGGGCATATATGTGGGTAAATGGACATTTTTACATATTTGTGTGTGTGGTATATATGTGTTTGTGTGCATGCATATGTGTGTGTGCATGTGTGTGTGCATATGTGTGTGTGTATGTGTGTGTGTGTGTGTGTGTGTGTGTGTGTTATGAACCAAACTTTGCATGTCTTTCTTAATTTGCTTCTATTCTTTTACATATTGATACAGGCTTTTTTACTGGACCCAAAACTCATGGATATGGCTAATACAGCAAGTCAGATCCTCTCTTCTCACCTATTGACATCTACAATTACAAGTGGTCTGCTGTGCCCATTACACAGGTGCTGAGAAATCAGACTCAGGTCCTTACTCTTACATGCAGGTAATCCTGAACCAACTGAGACATCTTTTCAGGTGTAATAACACTTTTTTATAAGTTTTATATATAATTTCTCCATAGGGGACATTCTTAACACATATCATAGTTTTCACTTGTATGGTAGAATATACTTCATTAAAGAATCCCATTGGGGAAAGAATGCTCAGTGACAGAATCATGGGTTCATAGAGTACAAATCTTTAACTCAAACTCAGAAACAGTAAAAACAAATATATCAGTAGCCAAATGTTTAAAGCAGTTCCACGTTTCTTTATTCTCAATTGTTCAGGACACAAAAAGAGTAGTCTAGAGGCAATAGAAATCCACTTGGCTGTATAGTATTAACTGACATGCAGTATAAGGGACACTTGTTACTGAGGTCACCCAATTTTGTAATCCACTCCAGCTCATTTATAATGATTTGCTATTTCACAAACTAGTCAACATGTATTAATTTAACCTTAAAGAAAAGGTTATATTATGCCATGCTAATCTACTAATGACTATTTTATTGCTTGTCTTAATGGGAGAATCAGAAATTCTACAGTACAGTGGGATAGTTTCAGATGCTAAAACGAGGTCATTTTTTTTCCCATGGGTCAACTGCAGTTCTTGGCTTACTTGAAAAGAACAAACAGATGGCATAGTATTTCACAAGCTGGTTAAAACTGGAATTTCTTCCATTTTAAGAAAGTAAAACATGGACTTAGGCAGGAGTCTTCCGGTTTCTGTCTGCTGCTGGAGACCATCCTCGGCCACAGGGTTGCATACCAAGGTGGCACAGGGAGATAGCTAGCCTTCCAGGAGTGTGGACAGGCATGAGAGTACAACAGGTAGGACCACCCCTATTGCTCAGAGGAACCAGTTCAAAACCCTCAGGAAACAAGAGCCCAGGGGAAGCCCAGGACAGGAGTCTTCTGATTTCCATTTGCTCCCAGAGCTGATCCACAGAGCTATATACACAAACATCGCCATGAGGGAGCTGACCTCCCAGGAGTGCCTACACATCTGTGTACACAGAGAGAGCTGATCTCCCAAGAGTACTGATACACAGGCTTGCAAGATGAACAAACCACAGTCAGAGACAGCAAGACCAGCTAACACCAGAGATAATCAGATGGCAAAAGGAAAGCATAAGAACATTACCATCAGAAACCAAGGTGACATGACAGCATCTGAACCCACTTCTCCCACAAAAGGAAGTCCTGGATACTCCAACACATAGGAAAAGCAAAATTTGAATTTAAAATCAGATCTCATGATGCTGATAGAGAACTTCAAGAAGGACATAAATAACTCCCTTACAGAAATACAGGAGAACATGGGTAATCAGGTAGAAGCCTTTAAAGAGGAAGCACAAAAATAATTATATTACAGGAAAACACGAACAAAAAAGTGAAGGAACTAAACACCATCCAGGATCTATAAATGGAAGTAGAAACAATAAAGAAATCACAAAGGGAGACAAAACTAGATATAGAAGACATAGAAAAGAAACCAGGAATCATAGATGCAAACATCAACAACAGAATATAAGAGATAGAAGAGAGACTCTCGGATTTAGAAGACAACATAGAAAAAAATTGACACAACAGTCAAAGAAAATAAAAAATGCAAAAAGCTTCTAACCCAAAACATTCAGGTAATCCAGGACACAATGAAAAGATCAAACCTAAGGATTATAGGTATAGAAGAGAGTGAAGATTTCCAGCTTAAAGGGCCAGTAAATATCTTCAACAAAATTATGGAAGAAAATATCCCTAACCTAAAGGAAGAGATGCCCATAAACATAAAACAAGCCTACAGAACTCCAAATAGTCTATTTGGACCAGAAAAGATATTCCTCCCGTTGTGTAATAATCAAAACACCAAATGCACTAAACAAAGAAAGAATATATTTCTTGAATTTTATCAGAAATATTTTCCATGTAGATCTTCAATTTTTTTCAGAAAATGTTTTGAATTCCACTTTCAATCACCTTAGAAATATTTTCATGCCTACCACTTTATCTGTATAATTTTCCATGAAATAATCAATTTTAACATGATTTTCTACATATTTCAATTTTATCAGAAATATTTTCCATGTAGATCTTCAATTTTATCAGAAACTGTTTATAACCCCACTTTGAATCAACTTAGAAATATTTTTATGCCTACCATTTTATATGTGTAATTTTCCATGAAATAATCAATTTTAACATGATTTTCTATACTTTTCTACAATTTTATCAAAAATTTTTTCTATGTAAATCTTCAATACTATATCATAAAATGTTTCTATTTCTTTTACAATTAATTTATCAATGTTTTATATTTGTACCATTTTACTCTTTAATTTTTCATGAAAATTGTCAATTTTAATGTGTTTTTCTTTATGTTTTCAATTTTGTCAGAAATATTTTCCATTCAAACCTTCAATTTTTTTCACAAAATGTTTTTACTTTCTTTTTTAATAAACAAAAGAAAAGAGAAATTAGACTCCAGAGAACCAAATAACCCATTAAAAATGGGGTACAGAGCTAAACAAATAGTTTTCAACTGAGGAATAGCAAATGGCTGAGAAGCATATAAAGAAATGTTCAACATCCTTAGTCAGCAGGGAAATGCAAATCAAAACACCTCTGAGATTCCACCTCACACCAGTCAAAATGACTAGGATCAAAACCTCTGGGGACAGCAGATGCTGGAGAAAATGTGATAAAGAGGGACACTCCTCCATTGCTGGTGGGATTGTGAACTGGTACAACCATTCTGGAAATCAGTTTGGTGGTTCCTCAGAAAATTAGACATAATTCTACCTGAGGACCCAGCTCACTGGGATACCACTCCTGGGTATATATCCAGAAGATGCTCCAACATGTAATATGGGCACATGCTCCACTATGTTCATAGCAAACATTTATAATTGCCAGAAGCTGGAAAGAACCCTGAGGTCCCTCAACAGAGGAATGCATACAGAAAATGTGGTATATTTACACAATGGACTACTACTCAGCTATAAAAAAATAATGAATTCATGAAATTCTTAGGCAAATGGATGGAACTAGAAAATATGATCCTGAGTAAGGTAACCCAACCACAAAAGAACACACATGATATGCACTCAGTGATACGTGACTATTAGCCCAGAAGTTTGGAATACCCAATATACAACTCAGAGACCAAACGAAACTTAAGCAGAGGATGACTTTATTGATCATCAAAGGGAGAAGAGGCCCTTTGTCCTGAGAAGTCTGGATGCCCCAGTATAGGGGAATGTCAGAACAGGGTAGAGGGAGTGGGCGGGTTAGTGAGTAGGGGGAAAGAGCAATGGGATAGGATGTTTTTGGTGGAGAAACCAGGAAACAGGATAACATTTGAAAGCCTTTGGAATGTAAACAAAGAATATAGAATAAAAAAATGAAGAAAAAAAGAACTCTTGCTGCTCTTAAAAAAAAAGAAAGCATCTAATAAAAAGAAAGTAAATCATGAGTATTCTTTAATCTCAGTAAGGTATACAGTGTAGAAACTTTTGGACAGAACATATCCCGACTTGGAGAAAAGTGTAAGATATGACTGTTCAGCTATCCAATCTGCAGGTCCTCCTTCATCCTCTGTCACTGATTACTGGTGACTCCTCTGTCATCAGTTACTGTGGCTCCAATCAAGGGTGCAGTTTTACTCTGGTTTGTTCTGTTCTCACAT
Source organism: Apodemus agrarius (assembly GCA_964023405.1). NCBI lineage: Eukaryota > Metazoa > Chordata > Mammalia > Rodentia > Muridae > Apodemus > Apodemus agrarius. Next base: position 59,045,786 of record OZ030024.1, on the reverse strand, counting down.
TCATTAATATTTTTAGTTTGAAATAAGGGGGTAGTACTCCAACATATATAAATATCCCAAAGTGTGCATTTTAGCTGAGTTCATGCATCTAGAATGTGAAACGCCAACCAAGTGGCAGTTATTAGCTTGAAATCTCACCAAAAAACTGTCTATTTATCTCTTAGGAAGTTAGTGACTATAGTTGTTTAAGCAGCCCTTGGGGTTTTTATTCTTTCTTTTCTGTTATCAGGAACAGGGACATTGGAAGAATTTTTTTTTCAATTGACTAGTTAGTTTTAATCCATGCAATGGTCTATATACTATGATGTTCTGCATCCCAAATTCTGGAAGCAACTAAAATTATTTGTTAGGAACTCCTTTCAGACAAATAGATGAGGTAATTTGGAGAATAAATAAAAAAATATTTGAAGAAACACCTAAGCAGAAACAGCATATCTTCTATAGTACATCAATGATAGATTGATGAATATGTTTAATAGATATAAATTGTGAACTATTGTCAATAATATCAAATGTATCTTGCGTTTAAAATAAGAAAAATATTTTAATATTCTGTATATTTGGTTATAGTTATTGAAATTATTGAATATCAATAAAATATGCATATGGAAATACACCTGACCTGTGAAAATGAAGCAGCCAGATTATCTTCATGTCCTGATACATCAGGCACAATTTATTCTCTTACAAATGATGTCAAGCATTGCGAGTTTGGGAGGTTACATGAACATTTGATGATATGAAGTTCAGTATTTAAAATTTAAGATTAAAACAAAATACCTGAATTTCACAATTGTCTTCTAAAAGTGCATAGAAATACAAGAAATAAAAATTCAATAATAATTTTAAAATAATTTAAAACTATTGTCTTCAAATAGATTTTATTATAAGAGGATAAAATCATGTGCTTTTACCTTTGTGATGTGTGAGAGATACGACAGTATTTCAAAGCACTGAAAATGTTTCAAATATAGAAGGAAAAGATTTTTAACCATGAATCAGTAGTTAGAAGAAAATGCCTTGTGAACAAAAATATGTTTCTGTCTTATCTGGAGATATATGGGTTAGACATATTTTCATATGGTCATCATACTTCTTTAAACCTCAAACTATTCATCAGACTATTTATGTTCTATCAGTTTCTTTCCATAGATACATTACACAAGTATTATTAAAGAAATGCTTTTGAGAACATGTCAATTGTTTCTTAACTGATAAACATTTGCATTATAAAAACAAATATATGTTCATTTAAATAATCCTGGATTAAAATAAATATGGATGCACAAAGGGGATGTGGATAACGTCTCTGAAACTTGCTCTATGTATCCAGTATAACCAACACAATATTTACCATGGCATGGCTGCAGTATGCATCTGTATTTAAGAAGGGACCTCTTCCATTGTGCATGTGAGTAGCCATGAGAAACACGGATAAATGAGTGAACAGGTTTCCATTTGGTAATGTGATGTCTTTACAATTTCATAATTACTTATTGCACAATTCATATATCTCAGAAGATGGAAAAATCCTGAATGACAAACAGATTTTGTTGCAAGTCTGTGGGTTTAACAGCTCCAATTGCACCTGTTCATTTGCCTGGGTTTTACCACCTCCCGTTCAGCTGCATGATCTATTTTATTTTGACATTTTAAACACAAGCTTCCTTGAGATAAAATGTGACTGAGTCCTTTGGAGTGCTTTTTGGCATGGAACATTTTTAGCAAAATGGATGTGCTTTAATAATATATACTATTCTACAGCTGCGCCTGAGCTTCTACCTTTACTGTACATCCAGAAGAGTTACAACTAACCAAGGTATTCCTGTGGTGCCAATCTGTTTTTAAAACCAATACAAGTAATATCATTATTTACTTCTACCTGGTATTTGTGTGAATGGTCCCCTGTTTTTAATCACATACTTATCTCCTGTTAATATTTATATTTTTTAAATATATGAAGAATAGCAGCCTGAAGACATTAGCTATGTAATACATATTGATAGAGCTCTGACATAGAACATCCTGGAGGATCCTCATATGGAGACAGCATCAGTCTTTCCAATGTGAAGATAACAGATTGCTCTCATCCAGAACTGTCATGAAGTATAATTTCTGAAAAAGTTCTAACTTCAAGCTGCATGTAAAATAAGCAGCCACAAAGGGAAAGTCAATAATAAATAACAGCATAAATAAAATAATTGAAAGAAAAATTAAAAATATCTAGAACATCTTTTTACAGCATTTCCTGAAATATAAGAAATGGGAGAAAAAAGATATCCTATCATGAAAAATAGATCTAAACCTAGCAAGCACTGAGGGAAGTTACAAAGATGCAGTAGAATACCACATCTGAAGACACCAAAGGAAACCTTCTGTAATGTTAAGCAGTTTGGTTAGAAAATAGCCACTGAGTGCTGTTCTCAAATCTTCTGTGGAGCAAACACACACATGCATGCACTGATCTGTTCCTAGCAATTGTGACTATTCTAACTCTAAGGTGCTTTGTCTTTGTTAACTTTTTCAGACATCACAGAGAAGCCTATCTAACAGACTGTAGTATCTGTTCTTCCTGTCTCTCGCTAATCACAATAGCCTAAAACTGAAAAATTGTGTAAACTCACTTCTCACTTTAAAAGACAGGAATTATTGGGCACCTTATAAAGTTACCATGTTCAATTTCTGTCGTAACTAATACATGTGTACTTGTTTCAAACAATAGACCCATTAGACAGATATTCTAAGTGTGAATCACTGGAGAGAAAACAGATCCATACTAATTTTAGCATAAATGTCTAGGCAACTTTTAAGAAATATTTGGGAAAGAGTGCAAAGGTGGCAGGAATCAGATATTACAAGCAAGTGATATGTTTGCAGCTAACTTCTCTCACAGATCTGCTGAGTGTCTGAGACTCAAATTTATATTTTAAAAATTCTATACTTTCTACAGCTATCACAAGCTGTCACTAGGAGCTGATTCTGTCCTATCATTTCTAACAATGGAGAAGCTTTGGGAGGTCAGAAATAAAACACAGACCTCTCAACCTCTTCAACCCCAGGCCTGCAATATGTTGACAGTTGATCTTGTATTTTCCCAGCTGTCTCCTTCAACAATTTTCTTCCAAAAGGGGAAAAAATTAGCATTCATAGTAAATTTTTAAAATGCCCAATGGGAAGTGTTTGTTAAAATCATCTCAACAAGCATATCAATGATTTTAATTTTTGTTTTGTATGTATATGTTTGTGTTTTGTGACAATTTACATATGTCTGTGGGGGAGAGGAGGTGAAACTGCACATGCATGTGGAAGCCAGAGAGCAAGGTCAGAGTGTCTACTTCTGCTGATCTCTACCTTGTTTGTTTAATTTGTGGCTACTTCCCTTACTGAACAATGAGTGTAGCATTCCAGCTAGCCAGCAAACCCCAAGGATCTACCTGTGTCTGCCCTGGTCCTCCAGTGCTAGAGCTATAGACATCTGCCACCAAAACCATGCCTGGCTTCTAAGTGGGTACCAGGGATCTAAACTTAGAACTTCTCACAAGGCAGAGACATTACAAAACTGGATTACCTCCCTGGCTCCAAATCCACTTTGGCCTAAAGGACTATAAAATCACAACCACTCTCCTAGAAAGTTACTATAGATACTTTCCCTCAAAACTAGACTTCCGTTCCATTCCTTTCCACTTTGGAAAGCCCATCTGTTAAACCTTAGAGTCAAGCTCCCTTTCAACAACTTCTCAACTTTTACATATATTGGATCCCATGTCCTTGGCAAAAAAAGGAGAAAGGGACAAAGCAGTCCACGAATGTGGGACTGTCTTATGAGAGTGTAGATATTAATTACCTCATTGGAAAACAGATCAGTTAGAAAGTCATCTATATATGCAGAGGAGTCTACTACTATTTTTGACTAAAGTTATTCCTTAAACTATCTATCTGGTTCACTCCCTCCCATCTCCATGAAGGTTCTAAGAAGGGAATTGCATCATGAACTAGCAAGCTGTGATGGTGAAGCCAAGATAAAGAGCCACTCCTCCATCCACACAGTAGACAAACTGTCCTGAAGTATTTAAGATTTTGATACAACCATTTTTCAAAAAAAAAATTGTACCAGAAGAAAATGGTTTTATATTTTTGTAGCCATAAAATTTAGATCATACTATTGGGGAGATTAAGTATTGCAATGATACCAATTCTTCCGAAATCAATTTGTATATGTAATTTTTAAATGAAATCCCAATGGAATCTATTTTGTAACAAAAAAAAGTTCAAAATTACATCTCATAAAACAGCAGGGAACTATTAAAAATAATGAAAATGAAGAAGAAATACTGAAACAAGAGGGCTCATTCTATTCTAAGAGCCAATAATTAAAATCAGTGTGATATTGGCATGAAATCTTTCAGACAGATCAGGGGAACAGTACAGATAACCCTGCAACAGATTTTGAAAAACAAGAGCAGAAATGACTGCAAACTATTTATATTGACTAATTAGCTTCTGGGACAAAATAATATATTGTGTTTTTAACCTTTCATGAGATAAGTAGATAACAGATAAATAGATAAGTAGATAATAATAAGATGGTATATATACTTGAAAGATGATAGACAGTTGAAAGGTGATAGAGTTCTAGATATAGGTATATAGATGGTCTATAGATGATAGATAGATAGAAAACTGACAGATAATAGATAATGTATAAATAGAAAATAGATAGATGATAAATATAGTAGACAGTTGATAGATAATAATGTATAAATAGATATATGATGATAGATAGATGATAGAATCTGAACTGTATTACAATTGCAAAATGAATAAAAATGATAAATCTCTAAAAATTTGGGAAAATACTGATAAGTAATCTCAAAAAGTAAAAAACATGGAAAGTATAAAAGGTGTTAAATAATTTGGAGAATTTGAAATTCAAATATTATATGTTTTTTTGCCATAAAATAGAGATAATACATGCCTATGAATATAACATTTTGAATATTCAAGTGGAAATGTTCAGCTTGCCTAAGACTGTCAACTCCATAACCAGTGTAATCTCCACTGGGTGGAGAAAATGACAAGGATGTGGATATCCCATAGTTTTGAATTTTTGCTCAACTATTTATGGCGTGAAAGGAACAGGATAGGTATGTATACATTTGGGGGTATCATTAGACATGGAGGATACACGCAGAAGGCCTCATGATATCTACCATAGTCGTTCTATAAGTAGGATTACTTTCAGAGGAGGACAGACTAGCTTCCTTTTAATGCCTCAGCAATATTTCTGATAACCTCCTGAAACCCCTGACAGGTGCCTCTGTGATCTGGTTTAGAAAGTCATTCTGGGTTTTGCACCAACTCAATATCTTATTCAGCTCCTTTTTTTGTGAAAGTACACCATGAATAAGAGATATCTTAGAAAGCATTTAACTACATGCTTGTTAATAGTTTAGAGGTGTTGTCTGAGGTCATCATGGTGGAAGTCAGGCAGGGTTGGCAATGGAGGAAGTAGAAGAGAGCTTAGCATCTGCACTGCCGGCAGTAGGCAGACAGGAAAGACCGGGCCTAACATGGAATTGTGAAACTTCTAATTCCATCCCCAATAACACAGTTCTACTAACATGTGACTAAGCATTCAAACATATGAATTTATGACAGCCATTCTCTTTCAAACCACCATATGAGGTAATTTTTCTTTGCTTTTGTTCTTATATTTCAAGAGAGGGTTTCTCTGTGTAGTGCTGGTAGTCCTGGAAATTGTTTTGTAGACCATGCCAGCTTTGAACTCATAGAGATCTGGCCTGCTCTTGCCTTCCAAGTGCCTGGATTAAAGACATGCTGCATCATGCCTGGCTTAGGGAACTTTTAATTTTTAGTTAAGCTCTAACTTCTATAATCTATCATTTGTAGGTTTAGACACAAAGGTTAGCATATATTTCATGCTGTAGTAAAATAAAACTGTCATCTGTTCTGAGTTCACATCTGCCTAGTGCAAAACAAACCCTTTTAAACCTGTTCTTCATATATAATATGTAATAAAGAAGAAACAATTCTAAATGCTTTAAAATCAATAAGCAAACAAAACAAACAGGGAGAGGAGGAGGAGGAGGAGGAGGAGGAGGAGAGAGAGAGAGAGAGAGAGAGAGAGAGAGAGAGAGAGAGAGAGAGAGAAAGAGAGAGAAATGCCCACACTAGAAAGCATGAAGGATAGTAAGAACGAAGGAGAGGCAGCAGCAGCCATGCAGAGTCTCCAGCAGTGAATCTTGAACACTGTAATTGCCTAGTGATAAATTTGTGAGAATCAACCTTCTTACTAATGAAGCAACACAAATTTGTTAAAGCTTGCGCAACTAGGATTTAAAAAATAGTTTGCAGCCTAGGGAAAGTCTGAATGTTCTAAAGAGGCAAAGGGGAACATTTTGAATTATAGTTATAAAAATGCACAGAGCTACAGCACTTGGGAATCAGAGGAAAGAGACAGTTATTCACGTGTGGAGAAATATGTGAGCTGAGGTGAGGGAGTGGACTCCAGCCCCAAGAGAGGAATGATCAGATCCGTGTGGCTGGAATGAGGAGCTGAGCATAAGAGTCGGGTGAGGGACGGAGGACGGGCAGGTGCTCTAGCGCAAGGTCTGGGATCAGCTTACACGCCCTGGCCTTTATCCAAGGCTTGTTGTGCAGACCTCGGGGTGCGCAGAGGGCTGGGTGGTGAAAGTGGAAGTGGGACATAATTTTAGAGGTTAGAGTAGGAATAGCTTCTTTGAGATATTTTACCTCATGGCTTTATTATATCATTAGTGATTTTTGAAACACTCGGACATATTTTTAAATTTTTTTTTAAAGATTTCTACTCTGTAAAAAGGATCCAGACACCCAATTGCAACCTTTGAATAGCAGGAACTTTTCAGGCTATTTGTCTTCAATTATAACTTTTATCTCTCATTTTGTTGGTATGTTTACCAGAATTGTCATCCCATGTGCGATGTATTTGATACCTTTCTGTACCTACTGGCCCTGCCCAGAACCCCTCCTCTAAGCCTAAGGGTTTGTGTGTGTGAGTGTGTGTGCATGTGTGTTTGAGTGTGTGTTTGTGTGTGTCTATGTGAGTTTCTTTCTTTTTTCTTTCTTTCTTTCTTTCTTTTTTTTTTTTTTTTTTTTTTTTTTTTTTTTGGTTTTTCCGAGACAGGGTTTCTCTGTGTAGCCCTGGCTGTCCTGGAACTCATTCTGTTGACCAGGCTGGCCTTGAACTCAGAAATCCTCCTGCCTCTGCCTCCCAAGTGCTGAGATTAAAGGCATGTGCCACCACTGCCTGGCTCTATGTGAGTTTCTTTACCTACCACATGTGGTTTTCTCCTTTGTCTTCTTATTTCCATAGTCTCGATTGTACAACTGTGAGTTCTTAAGATTAAACACACATGCAAGTGTACACATATCTTTTCAAAATTCTTTTCTGTTTGACCTGCTGTCAAATCTACAGCCCAGTTTTGCAATTCTGAAAATCATTTGAGAGAAGCCCGGTGTTTTCTGTGCTAAGTCTAGCTCCAATTCTTTGGTGACAGCAGCATAAAAACATAACATGGAGCAAACCATGTTTGATGACCCGGGCAGCAGGGACACCAAGCTCAGCCCTCTGCCACTTCCAGGGATGAGTGCTGTGCTACATTCCTGAGCAGAGATGTTTCTCTGGGACTTACAGGTCTTCAATGATCCTGGGTGATCCATATTTCATGACATGCGGTCCCCATTGCCTCTCACTGCTCTACCACAAATGAGAATTTGTTTCTTTCTGTCTATATCTTTCCCATGCTGGATTTTATTTAATGCACGAGAATGTAAAGGAAATGCTATCACATATCACACTGATCAAAGTTTACTTTAGAGAATTAACCCAATCCATGCCACCCATCAAATCTGGGTCATTTTTAGGGTTACTTTTTTTTTTTTTTTTTTTTTTTTTACAGTCATGCGCACAACTGCTGCAAATGTATCTTACAAAAATACAGCTAATGTGGTTACAGGGCAGGTTCGGTGTGACAAGGACTCTTAAAGAGAGCACACTGAGACTTGAAAAAGCAGGAACTGAAATACTTCTACATCAAGGGCTGTCTACCTTCTCTGGCCCTGAATAGGTTTCTGGCTTGAAAATGGAAAATAGAAAAGATACAAATTTTTATCCATCTTGAGCCTTCATTTTTTTCTTGAATAAAAGAGGAAAGTTTTATTTCCCACCTATTAAAATGCCCAAGGATGCTTGTGCATATCAAATACTGTTTGTATGTTCACCTGTGCCTGCACATGCAAGCATGCACATGAGCGTATACACACACACACACACACACACACACACACACACACACATCATCATCATCATCATCATCATCATCATCATCATCATGATCAACAGAAAAAGTCTCATTTTCAACAGTACAGAAAGGAAGAGACCAACTTATGCCACATGTACAGTTATTAATCCAGGTTGGCAACCTAGAGAGACAGTGTGGTCTGGTTGACAGAACACCAGATGGTAAAACATGGGACCTGGTTTCTATTCCCAGCTTTATCACTGCTAGATATTTGGCAAATGGTGTCTGTCTCTGTGTCTGTCTTTCTGTGTCAAAGTGCTCACTCATAATTCAGAGTAGCTCTTGCTTTCACAAGATGGAAATGAAAACCTACCACTGGGGTTCTAGCTATATGTTCTCAAAAGCAAAATCAGTAAATAGAGAGATGTTTACAGTTGGGGTCCTCTGAAGTGGCCACTCAAGCCCTACTTCACTAAGTTTGAGCTAAGTGATTTCTGGCCACAACACTGGTGGTTGTTGACAAGCCTGGTTATGGTGACATTGGCTCAGGTTTGAAAATAGCTTTCAAAACTCACTTTCAAATATGATTTATTCATTTGCACATTAATGCTTCATTAACATCTTTCTAACAACTTTTCTCCACTCTTACTATATGCTTAAAATGCCCTATGGAATAAAAGAATCATTTTTTTTTGTAGCTAACACTAAGCTTATTAGGTATCACTATGATAGGAACAGTAGAAAACTCAACGAAATTAGTTACATATTTTTATGCAGAACTACACAGACAATTTAGAAAGTAAAAAAAAAATAGCAAAATGAAATTGATAGAAGGCATAATAGATTAAGTATTTGTGGGAAATTGGTTACATGTTGCTATCATAGTTTCTAAAACAATAAAGTAAAGGAAATTTAAGAGGATTTGAAAAAATCACATGTTGAATTGTCTGACTTGGGCAAGTTAACTTTGAAATAATTATTATACATGATTCTTTGGGGACAGCTGGACATAGACCAAAGGCAGGAGAGGAAGAGAACAATAATAAAAAATAATACCCTGGGGATGCTTTAAATGTAAACAAAGGGTTACAGCTCAGGGATGTAATGCATACCTGGAATGATCCAAATTCTGGATTCCATTCCTAACAGCACAAAAAAACCAAAAGGGAGAAAAGAGTGGAGAGGAGAGGAGAGGAGAGGAGAGGAGAGGAGAGGAGAGGAGAGGAGAGGAGAGGAGTGGAGAGGACAGGAGAGGACAGGAGAGGACAGGACAGGACAGGACAGGACAGGACAGGACAGGACAGGAGAGGCGAGGGGAGGAGAGGAGGGGAGGGGAGGGGAGGGGAGGAGAGGACAGGAGAGGAGAGGAGAGGGGAGGGGAGGAGAGGTCAGGAGAGGAGAGGAGAGTAGAAAAACAGGGAAGGGGAAGGAAAGGAGATGGAAGGAGTGGTAAGAAGAAATGGAAGAAAAGACAATAGGAGAGTAGAGGAGAATGAATGGCGAGAGAGGAAAGAAGGAAAGGAGACGGAAGAGAGGAATATTGGAAAGGAGATGAGACTGGAAGAGATGGGAGGAGAGGATATAGGAAGAGAGGAATGGAAAAGGGAGGGAGAGGAGAGGAAAAGGGAGGGAGAAGTTATCATGATTAAGGATTAAGAGCTTATTTACCAGAATAGGAACTGGTCTTGATGACACAGATTCCAAAGTAGGAAGACAGTGTTTATTCATGGGCAACTTGTCGTTTTCTATAATGTAGTGAGAAGTGGAGTGATTGTAGAAACATGAGAGCAAAGTTGATAAATCTGATGAAAAGTGACTATAGGCATCAGCAGAGGGAACATACCAGGGAAAGGATTTATCTGAGGACCAGTGTATCATAATGACCCTGGAGGAATAACAAGCTTAGAACAGTAATGCGTGCGTGCGCATGTGCGCATGCACGTGCATGCACATGTTGAACAGAGCCACTATGAGACAGAATAGTGTAGTATAAACATACTAAGAATTAATGGCACAGTAAACACTCATGTGTTTTTTTAATCATTGGTTTGTGGAAAAAGCAAACCATATTGGAAGACAGAAGAAATATCTTTGTCTAAAATTTTGATTTTTGTATCAAGTTCCTCATAAACTATGAAACAAGATGAATGGAGACACTTCGAGCTTCCTTATCTCATTCAAACAACAAAAGGGTTGTCTTAATGGCATTAGCTGACCTGGCTTTTTCCTTCAAGAACCAATGAGATAAAACTAAAATGATAGATGGAATCTCCATGTAAAATGGTGCACACAGCCACGCACTCACCAAACACTGCTTGTATTTCCAGAACATCGGAGTAAGCAAGAGAAGCACAGCTTGGCCTTGTAGAGCTTGAGTGACAGGGAATAGGGTTTTATAAATGGCTGTAAATAGATTTCTAGGAGAGTCATAGTGGTAGACATGTTAGTTCAAGGCATTGGGGAAGAGATCTGTGAAAATCTGACGTTTACCTTTGTCCCATGTGTGATGCTCATTAGGAATGAGGAGTCCTGTGAGAACAGTGACAGAATTAAGAGACTGGGATTCCATTCCTTGTCATTTTTTCAGGGTTTCAGCCCCAAATTGTTGTGCTTCATCTGCATTAAAGGCATATGGAGCTAGAAAATATCTTCCTGAGTGAGGTAACCCAATAACAAAAGAACACGTATGGTATGCACTCACTGATACGTGGGTATTAGTCCAGAAGCTCCAAATACCCAAGATACAATTCACAGGCCACATGAAGCTCAAGAAGAAGGAAGACCAAAGTGTGGGTGCTTTGTTCCTTCCTAGAAAGGGGAGCAAAATTCTCACAGGAGCAAATATGGAGACAAAGTACAGAGCAGAGACTGAAGGAAAGGCCATCCAGAGAATGTCCCACCTAGGGTTCTATCTCATATACAGTCACAAAACTCCAACACTATTGTAGATGCTAAGAAAGGCTTGCTGAAAGGAACCTGATATAGCTGTCTCCTGAGATGCCCTTCCAGAGCCTTACAAATACAGAGTCAGATGCTTGCAGCCCACCATTGCACTGAGTGTGGGGTCCACAATTGAAGAATTAGAGAAAGGACTGAAGGAGTTGAAGCAGTTTGCAATCCCATAGGAAGAACAACAATATCAACCAACCAGTCCCCCCAGAGCTCCCAGGGATGAAGCCACCAACCAAGGATTACACATGGCTCTGGCTACATATGTAGCAGAGGACAGTTTTGTCAGATATCAATGGGAGGAGAGGTACTTGGTCCTATGAAGGTTTGATAGGGAAATCAAGGGCAGGGAAGTGGAAGTGGGTAGGTGGGTGGAGGAACACCCTCATAGAAGCAGAGGGGGATAGGAGGGAACCAGGTAATGGGATAACACTTGAAATGTAAATAAACTAAAATAAATAAATAGATGGATGGATGGATAGATAGATAGATAGATAGATAGATAAATTTAAGTGCCTAAAAAGGCATATTTGTGTATATATGCTAATTTCCATGATCAATTGGCTTTAGTCAGGGACACTGCAGGATGTCTTGGATAGCCAGTATGAAAGAAGGCAACTTCTCAAATGACTGGAATTTCAGCCACAGCAGAAGCAAAGATTTGATGAAATGCAGCAAATGCAGTTACAAAGATCCCCCTATTTTCATGGCAGTATAGGCTTAAAGAAAGTCCACCCATCAGTGATAATGAATAAATAGATCATAATCTTTCTTTAGATTTTCAGAATGCAGAACATTTTAGAGACCTGAAGCCTAGTTCACCTGTCCAAAATGTACTATGTCTGAAACATAGGTAGACTCACTTGTGTCTTTTCATGGAGACAGAATATTATTAATAACTTTGTAAACTATAAATTGTTGGCTTCAATTAGCCAAGTAATCCTGATTCCCTAGATGGTTGACCCTTGGCTAACATGGGTTCCTTTATTCCAATCTTAATGACTAACTTTAAGATCCCAAAACAAGCACCACATACACACACACATACACACACACACACACACACACACACACACACACACACACTTATCTGTCAGCGTGTATGGAGGTTACAGAGTATTTACAAAGGGGCTCAGGAAACTACAACCAACCTCAAAGGCTCAAGAACAAAAAAGACTCAAGGAGACCTTCCTGGGGGAAGAAGGATGGACTCAGTTATATAGCTGCTGAAGAGCTGCAGAGCTATTAAGGTGAGCTCGCCTTCAGAGTGAAGTTGAGGCTTCGAGTAAGGAAGCCTTCAGAAAGACAACATGATGAGTGGACAGATGGCAATTCAAGTAGACCACATCTCAGCAGGGCTTGTGCTCAGCTGAAAGCTCTGGGAAAGGTTTCTGTTCCTTGTTACACACACCATGTGGGGAGACAGGTTGCTGGAGACAATCACTACCTCAGCCTTCAGTGTCCTCCTCTATCTGAGATCCAGGGGAGGGCATCACACCCCTTTTCTTGGTCTAAAATGTTAGATATGTTCCTGCCTGGTTTTGCAGATATGGTTATTTACAACAGGGCTTTGTGTTTATATGTTCCCTATCTTCTTTGATAAATGCATGGGGTACCTTTGCACTTTTAGGAAATCAGTCACTAGTCTGTGCTTCACCATTGGTGTTGGCAGGCACAGAGCCATCCTGCTTCTGCATTTGCATCTAAAATAGACCCAAACACTGCTTATAACACGGAGCCACCCAGGGCAAGGTGCAGCCTGAAAACCTCTCTTTTGGCACAGTATGGAGTAACTTAGAGAAGGTACAACCTGATCCCTACAGCGCCAAGTTTAGCTTAGATTTTGAGACCTGATTATTACTTGTATTTCAGTTGGGTTTCTTTTTCATGAAAATATTTACTATATTAGTTGTAATACTTTATTAATGTATTTTACCCTATTAAATTTACTAAGAAATAGTCTTTTAAAAAGTTAGTCTCATGTATCATATTGTGTCTTAGTCAAACTTGATATGTTTTTATTTTCTAGCCTTTTTATATATTTGCCTTCAAAAAGACCAAGTTCTTATATTACTTATATAGTCTATTTTGTGTATTTATTTTAAATTTATTTATTAGCTTATAAGCATGTCACAATTATTTATGTAGTTTAAGGCATATGAAATATTAAAGAGAATAAAACAGTACAAATTTATCTACTCAATTACCAAAAATATTATATGCTTTATGGGATCCTTACATACTTCCTCTTATATTTCATTTTTTCCTTTACCTGAATTGCATATTGCTTTAATATGGTGTCTAACACCACCATGCCAATTAAATGGCTATACTGACATTAAATTTATCTGTATATCCATCTTTTCTTCTACCTCACACACACATGAGTATACATACACAAGTGTACATACACACACATACACACATGCTCACACACACATATTTTTAACAGGTACCTATTTGGAGACTTGGGGGGTCATAGGATGTTTGTTCATTTAATCCTCCAAAACTGTTTCTCCTCCAAGTTATTTGCACTAATTTAATCTCTTGAGTAAAGTGAATTAGAGCTCTTATTGCTTCATATTCTTGCTCTACTGTTGTCGGACTTAACTTTTTGTATAGATTCACTCATATTGCCATTTTGTGTGCATGCATGTGTCCGGTGTGTTGTGTGAATTGCGTGTGTGTGTGTGTGTGTGTGTGTGTGTGTGTGTGTTGAGTACACATATTAATATGTGCATTTGTATGTACACAGTACATGGAGGTCATAAGAATCCCATAGATCTAAAGTCATAGGCATCTGTGAACTGCCTTATCTAAGCTCTGGGAACTAGGCTCATGTGCCCTGAAAAAGCAGAAGGCCTCTCATTCACCAAGCCATCTTTCCAGCCCCAGATTTCTGAACTGATTTTGTTCACATCGATTTTCACTCCTTGTATGTCATTTTGGAAGGCCACATGGGAATTAAGACCAATTGTGTTTGTTTCTTAATTGTTCAGCACTTGCTTTCTTGAATTACCTATTCCTGCTTACTGGTTGATTTTAGAAGTTCTGTCTATTTGCTGAACTTCCCTTTGGGTTATACCCAGTATTAATATGCATCCTAAGCTTGTAGAATCCTTTGGTTTGTTTTTTTAAACTGGTGATTTTTAATGTCTATACATTTTCAATATAAATAAAAACATAGCTCTTTCTTTATAAAAACGTTCTGGGCTTGGAAAGCAATCCTTTGCCCTTCAGCATCCATGAAAGTGAAGGTGTCCCACCAGTCTACTTTGCTACACTTGTTTTCTTCACCTGTAGTTAGTTAAGTTCATTGATGATTAGTTTGTCTAGAGAGTGGTTTTTGTACTTATCTTGATCAACTAAAATGTATATTAGCAAATTTTCTTCTGTTTTACACTCCATTAGACTATTATTTATTATTATTTTCCTGAAACTGTTCAACAAACTACAATGTTTAAAATTATATTATTAACTTAGTTTAGTTTTAATATGCCATGAAATCTGTGTGTGTTTGGATACATGTTACTACCATTTTGTTTTGTGTTTAAAAAATAAATCTCATGCTTACTGTAGAGCCTTATCTCAAGAACTATCCATTTATCCTGATTTTTGAGGTTTTGGTATCTTTATTATGACAAGTGATAAACAGTGCATGTTGGCTCTTGGCTCTTCTCACCCCAGTGGCTGTCATCTGCTCTTCCTTTGCTCTCTCTTTTCTTAATCTCTGCATAGGGAGATTTTCTACTGAGCTCATCTTCTACAATGTGTCCTTCTCAATTTGATTTTAATCTTAGGATCATATTTTAATGTTTTAAAGTCTTTTCCTTAATTTGATTCATTTTTAGTATATTTGGTTTTCTCGTCAGTCCAGTTTTTCTCTTTTGCTTCATCAAGTATGGTTATTCCTAGACTTTAACATGAGGACAAGATTCCCTCTGAAGTAACAGAAAGAAAGCATTATTTATGCCAGGCAGCAAGCTGTTCTTTATCTTGAAACCTTCAGAGACTTCTCACAGGCTTCCAAGTTTTCTTTCTTTTTTATAAGTATAATCTAGGATGGATTGCTAAATAATGCCCACAATTCCCACTCCGACTTTCTGATTCTCATTAGAATCCCTTTTTTTTTGTATAATGGGCTAATGTTTGCTTTAATGTTCTCTAGCTTTAGCTAAATGTCAGTATTTTCTAATTTCTGGATCTGGGATGAAGACAGATAAATAGCCACTACCTAGCTCTTGTCTTTAGTGATCAGAGCATAGATCTTCTCATGCCAAAATCCATGAATGAAAATCCTTACTCTGCAGAATTCATTCTACTTCCAGGTTTTCCTTTTCCCATTGCCATTCCATGTTGTCCATAGAAACACCTTCCACTGTTATGTATTTCTTCTAACAACAGTTAAGAAGACATTAGCAGTAAGCTGGATTGGAAGGCACTTCCCTAGCAAGTGATATTGCTTTGGCATTCCCTCTTCAGACACAACTTTGGCTATGTTTTCAGAAGTGTTTTTTTCTTGAAATTTATTACCAGCATTTCTGCACTCATTATCTATCTGAAAGATTTTATCGTAACTTTGGATTTTAACACATGCAGGGACCCATGACTCCAGGAGAAGATGTAGCAGAGGCTGACCTTGTTGGACATCTATAAGAGAAGAGGCCCTTCGTCCTATGAAGGCTAGTTGCCCCAGGGAAGCAGTAGTGGGTGGGTTGGTAAGCAGGGGCAGGGAGGATGGGATAGGGGATTTCCAGAGGGGAAACAAGGAAAAGGGATAGCATTTCAAATGTAAATAAAGAAAATATCTAATAAAAAAGAGACAAAAAGAATTTATATTAGTATTTGGATGACCATAAATTTTATCATAAGACCTACCATTAAAATTTTGTGATTTTCTGAATTTGTGCTTTAGGGGAAAGTTGAGAATTAATCTTTTTTTTTATTTTCAGCAGTTAGAAGTCTTGTAAACCTTTTAATTGAAGAACAAAATAAAAAAAATCATTGAGAATAGAAAAAAGATCTCTTTTTTTTGTACCTGTTGATGTTTACTTCACTAGAAATTTTTTGAAAAGACCCAGGGTTAAAGCTTCATAGTCAATCATAGGCATAGTATATGCAAAGCTCTGGTTTCAATCACCAACACCAAAATAATAAAAGTAATTGTAATGATCATACTATATGTTCATATATTTTTCTTTTTAAAAAAATCTGTATTTTCTGAAACAGTTGAAAAGCAAGTGTAAATGACACTTTTCCTCGTCTTAAAAAACACTGTACTGAGCTGAGCTGGAAGATAATTATATTCTATGTTCAGTCTGTTGTTGTATGTTAATTACTTAGATTATATGAAGAAAACGTATTCTGATGAGTATGTGGTGAATAAGGAAAAACACCTGAGGGATCCTTAGACCTCAGAGAAATAGCACATAAAACTGTGTTGTCATAGCAACTATGCAGCATAACATGAAGTTCACATGGTTTATCTATCGAATAAATAGTAAAACTGAACTGAGATCTGGATACAAACCCTTTAGTTTCTTGTACCCATTTACAAGCACCACGTGGACCAGGCCCACATATGTTGCTATTTTATAGTTTATGTTTGTGTAGTTTCATGTACCTAAAGATTCTGAGAAACCTGTCTCACGTTTAGACCAATCTCAGTGTCCAGAAAGCAAGAGACATTTGTTGCTGCACGACATGTGGTGTTTTTAATCTACAAGAGGAAAAAGGAGAACATTAAAAAGAGGGGAAAGCCTCTTAGTTCATTCTCAACACACCTAGTATATCATAGAGCTTGCTATCCAGCTGTTTAATAAAAAAAATTCTATGCTTTAAAAGAGACTCATTGTGAAGGGAAAAGTGCAAAAACTCTCCTCAGTTATGAATGGGAGTTGATGTTAGGGTGAGATTTTAAATCTGACTGACCCAGCTTTATGACAATAGGAATTTTGCTATTAGTAGCAGCTGAACATTTGTTACACCTTTCCTATATGTAAACTGCAATCTACTGTTGTGCATGAGAGTGTACCAGCAGGTATAATGTAACAGGCCTTTTAGAAAAATAAATGGGGAAAATAGTAATTATAAAACCAGTAGAATTGGTGGTTTAATGCTAGGAGCAATTAATGCTCTAGTGCAAGGTAATTAAAGACTAAGAGTGATTAATCAATTAACAATGAAGTGTGAAATCCACATTGTCTCCAGGGCAGTGTACAAAGTTTTTCATTTCATGAAGAAATAATTTAGAAATCTGAGGATCAATGAGAGTTACCAGGAAGGCCAAATTCTCCACCTCAGCAGATCTGCCAAACAAAGGGTAGAGGCCTTATAAGGAACAATGAGGTGGTTAATATGGATTGCTGAATGTTAATTTCTTACATTCGCGAATTTTGTTAAATCTTTTGAGGTTATGCAAGTGCTCTGCCTATCCCTATTTTTCTTCTTCTTTTCTTAATTTGTTCTTTCATTTTTTTCACTTGAAGTTCATCAACAATCTCCTTCTTCTACCCGGTGGTACTGCCTACTCCCTTTGCTCCAGGAGTCACTAAAGTAAGATGCAGATAGTTTAACTGGTAAAGTCTTGAAATTGGTAAAGGATGGAAGAGACTATAATCAGAGCCGTCTATAATTGATTGCCTTGCCAGCGATAAATGGTAGAGAATTAAATGGCTGTATACTGAAAGTACTTGATCAAGGGAGATTGAAAAGCATATAACATGCATAAGAAAGAATGTAAAACCCTGACAGGAACCTTGAGAAATCCTAATGAGAATGAGAAAGCAGTGACCCAAAGCAAATGAACTTAGAATGCCAACAATGCCAAAACAGGCAGTAAATGGCAGGAAAAAGAGGTGAAGTATGTGATAGTTCTAGGGTTTACACAATGACAAGTCATGGAAATGAAGCAGGTGAATAATACACCCCAGGAGGCCTGGACTGCTATTTCCAAAGTAAGTGAGATTGGTACTACCATCACTGAGTAAGGAAGTGGATCTGTTCAGACATTTTAAGGCTGAGGTTAGAATAACTAACCACAGTGATAGCAATAGGAGTGATTGACTCTCACCTGTCTAAAATGGCCACATTGGTTGCAAAATGATATTATTCTAAATGGAAACACAGAGAAGTACTCAAGCGCTTGGCCCCTAGACTGCTTTGGAGATAATACTAGGATATAATAATGGAAGTGCCAAGATGAATGAATATACCACAGTAATGAAAATTCATAAACCTTTCTCAATTTCCATACTTTAATCAGGTTTCAACTCAGAATCCACTGACTTTAGAAAAAAAATGAGTTTTCCAGGAGGAATAGAAATGTAAAGTCTCACATGTCCATGGAAAAGCCTATCCCATAGTGACCTCCTCCCACATACCCAGTTACCTAAAACACATGAGAAGAGTAATTCTGAGAACTACCATTGACATTAAGCTTTGGTATTTTATCATTTCAAATACTAAAACAGTTTTGCTGTTGGAGAGAGGACATGTAAACATCAAGTAATATCTCTCTTAGTGCAGGTCTATTTCATCTCTCTTTTCCACATGGGCCATGGTCATACAATTTCCTTCTAACTGAAGCACTCCCTCAGAAAGGGAGTAGGGCTTATGAAACTGGAAATTTTTTTTTAAAAAAATGCATATCTGGGAAAACTGAAGCTTACAAGATTCATGTGAGCTCCTCCTTACAAATATGGAAGCAGTAAGAAACTTCTGGGGAAGGAAACAAACCAGCCGAGCTGCCAAGAAGAATCTTGCACCTGTCAGGCTGCCTGTCAGTTATGCAGAGATCTCCAGGGACATGCCTTTCATGCATCCAACCATGTTAGGTGGGGTTTTCAGTGATGTAGCTGGCTTTGCATCTGCTGCTAGCAACCCCAATAAATCATCCGCTCACCAAGTTGGACTTCACCTAATCATTCCTTTGGTCTATTGTAGGTGACTTATCTGGGGAGAGCAGACTTGTGTCACAACTCTCTAGGAAAAGTCCCACAACAGTAATTTTTGCTAGCAAAGGATAATTGAATGGAAACAATCACACCCTAACATTTTGTTGCTTAGCTACAGGAAAGAGTTATCATAGTGGCAAAAATCAAGTGGGAGTTATGAAGCCTAAGGCAAAATATCAAGTGGAAAACATTACATTTGTGGTAATGGCAGAAATTAGTCTCATCCTTAAGGATCACAGAAGAGATAATCCTCAGTATATCTCCATTGCATTTATCGGTCTGGATGACTGTGAGCTTACTCCAGTGACAAGCCAGTAATTTGAGTTGGCTTCTCTGAACAGGTAATGTGCATAGTCCACAGCATACTCCCAATGCCCATTTGAACAGACACCCCACACATTGCAGAGAAATAAGAAAAAAATGAGCCTTAAACAAGGATTTTAATTAATTAAGTGTAATAGAGATACAGAGAACAAAGCATTTAAAAATAACACTGAATATTAGAAATAGTGAGATAATTATGGTCACAAGTCAGATTCAGAACAGGAAGGACTTGGGCCACACATCATGTAGCTTACACATCTCTTCCATGATTTTCATAGTAAAAACAAAGAAGAGAGTTCGGGTATGTACAGTATGTTTCTGATTGAATAGCAAGAAAATTAGTAATGAAAGCAAAATCTATCATTTTTCTGGAAGCATATGGAATAATTTGCACTAAACTGGAGTCTGATGATAAACTTGGTCTATGTGATGGTGGAGTGAGTCTTTCCATTTTATTGGTAAAATATGAGAAAGATTATTTTGACATGTATTGTCCCACACAATTAAGAAATGTGTCTCTTACAGCTTGCCTTAACCTGTTAAAATGGGAGAAAGTTGACATCTCCATGTATGGTCCATAACTACCTTACTTTCTAACAGTGAGGGGATGGTGGAAGCAAGGATTGTCCCTCTCTGGTCCCAACAACACTTAACAGTGGAGGAAGTAGTATAGGTACACAATATGTGTTCATTGTAATGACAAACATATGATATGTACTTTCTGATTACATGTGGACAACATCTAACATAGGTGTCTTGCTAGAATCTTTGGACCATCTAGAATCTTCCTACTAGAAGTTATGCATAGGGCAACAGGATTACTTGCTTATTTATTTTCACCTACCAACATAAAAAGACCTAGATTTTTTCCCTTTTATTAAAAAATGATTTTTTCTCACATAATTTACCCTGACTATGGTTTATACCCTCTACTCCTCCCAGTTCCTCCATACCTTCCCTCCCCTCTTGATCCTCTCCCTTTCTGTCTCTCAGTTGAAAATAAATGGTGTTCTAAGGGCTAATAAAAATATATAAGAATATAAGACAAAAGCTAAAACAGCTGAGTTGGACAAGACAAACAAATAGAATGAAGAGTCCAAGAAAAGACACAACAACAAGAGGCCCACTTGTTCTCACACTCAGGAATCCAATATAAACACTAAACTGGAAACCATGGTACATATGTAGACCTCTGCTGGCTCTCTGCATACTGCCTCAGGCTCTGTGAGTTCATATGAGCTTTGTCCAAGTTGATTTAAAAGACCTTATTTTCTTCTTGTCTTCCTTCCTCTCTGGCCCATACACTCTTTCTCCCTCCTATTCTGTGGGATCCCTGAACCCTGAGGGAAGGGATTTGGTACAGCCATCCCACTTAAAGCTTAGTGTTCTAAAATCTCTCTCTCTCTACATAAAGTCTGGCTTTGGGTCTCTGTATTTGTTCCTATCTGCTGCGGGAGGAAGCTTCTCTGATGATGGATGAGCAAGGCACTGATCTATAACAGGATGTCATTAGGAGTCATTTTATTGCTATGTCTATTTATTTATTTATTTATTTATTTATTTATTTATTATTTTACTTACTTACTTACTTACTTACTTATTCTAGAGCAGTAGTATCTGGTTTTCTCCTAGGTCCCTGGGCTATCGAATCTCTTGTTCTTGCTTGCTCAGGCAGTATTGGGTATGGGTTCCATCTCTAAAAGTGAGCCTTAAGTCAAATCAGATATTTACTGCTTACTCCCACATGCTCTGTGCCACCATTGCCCTAGCTACCTGGTGGGCATCACACCATTATAGACCAAATGGTTTGTGGCTGAGTTGGTATTTGTGTTCTTTTGGTAGTATGAAGAACACTTTCCTGTACCAAAGGCTCAATGTAGGTACCATCTTGATTTCTCCATGTACAGTGTGTTTTGTAGGTGTTGTCCCCTGCAATGGGGTCTTGTTATCAATTTTCAGAGAGCAACCTATAGCCTTGACAACAGCTTCAGTTGTTTGGGGATTTCCATAGGACCCCTTTGGCTGACAATTCAATTAGGAGTAACTGAATCCCAGTATTGGAAGCTTCATGTTAGGACAAGAGATGGTTAGTTGGGACTCTTCCTCATTATTTGACAATTTCATTTAGATAGCCTTCTTATATTTATATATTTTAGGAACATTCTACTGTATTAGGTTTCCATGATGCTCTCTCCAGTGACCCTTAAGCTTAGCTGACTTTCCCTGTATTTTTCTCTTGTCTCTCTCTCCTTTCCCTCTTCTCACTTGATGCTCCTGTTGTAACCCCAATTCACCCATATCTGTCTCTTCTATTTCCCCCTTCTAATGAGCTCTATCTGTACTCCCTAGTTAATTATTTTATACCACTCTGGGGTTCTACACAGTGTATTAAAAGCCTAGTCTTTGGGGGGGGCATGAGAGGACTTATTTTACCTTAGAGTTTATAAGTCCTTCACAGAGAGAAGCTAGGACAGGGACTCAAGGCATGAACCTGGAAGGAGAAAAGGAGCAGAAGCCATGAAGTGTATGGAGGACTACTTCTGACTGGCTTGTTCCATAAGAGCCTAGTACTATACATGAAAAGGAAAGGAATTTTATTTCTTTTCCAATTTTCTCCATTCTAAAGACTATTCTCTTCTGCACATATACACAGTGAGTATACACTTAAGTAGTACTTGAACCAACTTCCATACATATATAACATATATTATCACATTCATTCACACCTACTTAGGTACTTTATGCTATGTGAAAGAAGACAGTCCAGTATCTGAGAAATTTGACTCAATTAAAATATTAAGGAAAGACATTTCATAAAAACTACAAAAACACAAAATGTCAAGTTAATAAAGACCATCTTTATTTAGGAGATTTTTCTCAACATCATCATAAACATAAATTAAACAAAACTCTTCATAGCAGTTGTATTCTTTCCAAAAGGGACCATATCAAAATTTGTCTTTAATTCCTCTATTCATTGGAATTTAATCCAAAAAGTTTAGCAATTCTTACTAATGTGGAAGTATATATTTATTGTACATTTTAGATCAAACAAAAATTTTGACTTTGGCAAGGAAATCTATGAAAAGCTGAGTGCACTGGTTTGGGGTTCTGAACTGTCAGTCTTTAAGACAGCCAGGAAGAAACACTATGTATGAAACAGTTCATGGCACAGATCAGCTGGAATCTCAAAGGAGAACTGGGGTTCACTTAGCTGTCTAATGATTCCAAGTATCAGTGGAACAGTTACCTAACAGGAAAATGAGACTCTCCAGGACCTGCACATGCCCTAATTCAGGTTTTGTAGCATCTGGAAAAATTTACAAGATGGACTTCTGGTCTACCTTAAACAGTGTTGTCCTCTAAGTTAGACGTCTGCAGCCATACCCGTTCTCTCAAAGTGTTATGATGATTGCTTTCCTTGAACTTTATAAACTTTGTCAAATTTGTCTGGCATTCAATTCAAATCAGGAATGATATAAGGAAGGAGATTCTCAGAAATCCATTTCTGCTCAGTTGATACTGATTAAAAGATGAGCGTTCACTCATCAGAATCTTACTAATCTCATTTACACCTTTTCAGTATATTTAGTTTCTGGGTAAATATTTTGAAGCATGATGCAGTCCTTACACAACTGAAAGCACACTAACCCTCTAAAGGTGTCACTGATTTAAATATGAATCTTGAAATTAGTCAACATCAGCATACTTTATGTTAGATAGCAAAAATTGGAAAAGGGACAGAAATTTACCCTCACACACATATACATTACAATTAAGGAAGATCTATAGCTTATATTAATTTCATCTGCTGTACTTTTTATTGATTCTCTTTGCTGTCAACAGGCACCCAGTCTTACTATTGATGTCATCCTTGATGAACTAACTCGGGCTTTATTTCAGGTCTGTCTGAGCCATGAGAAATTCCAACTTTACTGGTTAATATAGTTTCCTATTAACTTTACTACAGGATAAGGAAAATTAAATATCATTACTCTGGGTGATCTACATTTCAGAAATAACCATTCTTAGGCACAATATGTGATGAAAACTCATTCTTCCCCTTGATATTTAGCACCTTTTCAGGAATCCAAATATGTCTTAGCTTACAAGCATCATGGTTTCTGAAGAGTAACCTCAACTTCTAATTTAATTGAATCACTGCCAGATCCCCCAGTGGAACCATTATTCTTTTAGAAAACAAGAATCTTCTTAAATCAATAGAGTTTAGAGTTTAAAAATGTAGACATAGGTAGTGGCGGGCCTCCATATTGCAACCAGGACATAGCTGGAGAGGCCCAGGTAGACAGATTCCATCCTGGGCTACCTTTGCGGAGGGATCTGCTAGACTCTCGCCGCCAGGCAGGCCCAGCTCCGCCAAGGCTCTGCAGGACTTCCCTGCACCATCTGGCCTTGCACAGAGGCAGTGGGTGGCAGCCAGCTCGTGATCCCTTAAAGCAGCAGTCATGCATAATCACCAGTAGAGAAACAACAGGTAAGCACAGCCTCACGGGAGATTCAAACACCAGCCAGTGACAACAAGGCCAACTAACACCAGAAATAACCAGATGGCAAAAGGAAAATGAAGGAACGTTACTAACAGAAATCAAGGCAACATAACAGCATCTGAACCCAGTTCGCCAACAACAGGAAGCCCTGGATGCCCCAAAATACCAGAAAAACAAGACTTGGATATAAAATCACTGGTCAGGATGCTGGTAGCTGAACACATAGAAAAATCTCGTAAAGAAATAGAGGAGAAAATGGATCAAAAGTTAGAAGCCTTTACAAGGCAAATACAAAAATCACTTCAAGAAATGCAGGAGAAGATGGATCAAAAAGAAGAAGACAATAAGGAAGAAAGACAAAAATCACTTAAAGAAATACAGAAGAACGTGGGCCAACAAGTAGAAGCTATGAAAGAGGAAACACAAAAATCTATTAAAGAAATATATGAAAACACAATCAAGCAAGCAAAAGATCTGAGCACATCCATCCAGGTACTAAAAACAGAAGTAGAAACAACTAAGAAATCGCAGAGGGAGACAACATTGGAGATAGAAAACCTTGGGAAGAAATCAGGGGCCATAGATGCAAATATCAACAATAGAATACAAGAGATAGAAGACAGAATCTCAGAAGCCGAAGATACCATAGGAACCATTGATTCAACAGTCAAAGAAAATACTAAATGCAAAAAGGTTGTAACCCAAAACATCCAGGAAATCCAGGTCACAATGAGAAGACCAAACCTGAGGATTATAGGTATAGACTAGAGTGAAGAATTACAAGTTAAAGGGCCAGCAAATATCTTCTACAAAATTATGGAAGAAAACTTCCCTAACCTAAAGAGAGAGATGCCCATGAATATACAAGAAGCCTATAGAACCCCAAACAGACTGGACCAGAACAGAAATACATCCCGTCACATAATAATCAAAACTCCAAATGTACTAAACAAAGAAAGAATATTAAAGGCAGCAAGAGAAAAAGGCCAAGTAACATATAAAGGAAGACCTATCAGAATAACACCAGACTTCTCACCTGAGACCATGAAAGCTAGAAGAGAGAACAAAAACTTCAGCCAAAACTACTTTACCCAGCAAAACCCTCAATCGCCATAGATGGAGACATCAAGATATTCCATGACAAAACCAAATTTGCATGATATCTTTCCACAAATCCAGCCCTACAAAGGATAATAGGGGGAAAACACCAAGACAAGGACGGAAACTACACCTGGGAAGAAGCAAGATAGAAACCTCCTCTCATCAAACCCAAAAGAAGGTAACCTCTCGAATATATAAAAAAAATAAAAATAAAAATAAATAAATAAAATAATTTCAAAAATGTCTGGAGGTAATAATTACTCTTCCTTAATATCTCTTAACATCAATGGACTCAATTCCCCAATAAAAAGACATAGATTAACAGACTGGATACGGAAACAGGACCCTACATTTTGCTGCATACAGGAAACACATCTCAGTGTTAAAGACAAACACTGCCTTAGGGTAAAAGGCTGGAAGACAATTTTACAAGCAAATGGTCTCAGGAAACAAGCTGGAGTAGCCATTCTAATATCAGATAAAATTGACTTCCAACCTAAAGTCATCAAAAGAGACTCACAAGGTCACTTCTTGCTGGCCAAAGGGAAAATCTACTAAGAAGAGCTCTCAATACTGAACATTTATGCTCCAAATGCAAGGGCACCTTCCTTCATAAAAGAAACCTTACTAAAGCTTAAAGCACATATTACACCTAACACAATAATTGTGGGTGACTTCAACACTCCACTCTCCTCAATGGACCAATCAGGAAAGCAGAAACTAAACAGGGACACAGTGAAACTAATTGAAACTTTGGACCAATTGGATTTAACAGATATATATATAGAACATTTCATCCTAAAGCTAAAGAATATACCTTTTTCTCAGCACCGCATGGTACCTTCTCCAATACTGATCATATAATTGGTCACAAGACAGATGTCAACAAATACAAGAAGATCGAGCTAATCCCATGCCTCCTATCAGATCACCATGGAGTAAGAGTGGTCTTTAATAGCAACAAAAACAACAGAAAGTCCACATACACATGGAAACTGAACAATAGTCAATGACACCTTGGTCAAGGAAGAAATAAAAAAAGAAATCAAATACTTTTTAGAATTCAATGAAGATGAAGATACAACCTACCCAAATCTATGGGACACAATGAAAGCAGTGCTAAGAGGAAAACTCATAGCTCTAAGTGCATCCAAAAGGAAACTGGAGAGAGCATACACTAGCAACTTAACGGTACACCTTAAAGCCTTGGAAGAAAAAAAAATTAATTCACCCAGTAGGAGTAGAAGACAAGAAATCACCAAACTCAGGACTGAAATCAATCAAGTAGAAACAAAGAAACCATAAAAACAATCAACAAAACCAGGAGCTGGTTCTTTGAGAAAATCAACAAGATAGATAAACCCTTAGCCAGACTAACCAAAGGACACAGAGACAGTATACAAATTAACAAAATTTGAAATGAAAAGGGAGACATAACAGAAACTGAGGAAATTCAAAAGATCATCAGATCCTACTACAAAGGTCTATACTCAAAACAACTGGAGAATCTGGAGGAAATGGACAATTTCCTAGACAGATACCAAAATACCAAAATTAAATCAGCATCAAGTAGATCAGCTAATAGTCCCATAACCCCTAAAGAAATAGAAGGGGTTATAGAAAGCCTCCCAACCAAGAAAAGTACAGGACCAGATGATTTTAGTGCAGAATTCTACCAGACATTCAAAGAAGACTTAACACCAATACTTTTCAAACTATTCCACAAAATAGAGACAGAAGGGACACTGCCCAACTCATTCTTCGAAGCCACAATTATACTAATACCTAAACCACAAAAAGATCCAACAAAGAAAGAGAACTACAGGCCAATTTCTCTTAAGAATATAGATGCAAAAATACTAAATAAAATTCTTGCTAACCGAATCCAAGAGCATATCAAAACGATCATTCACCATGATCAAGTAGGCTTCATCCCAGGGATGCAGGGATGGTTCAATATATGGAAATCCATAAATGTAATCCACTACATAAACAAGCTCAAAGAAAAAAGCCACATGGTCATCTCATTGGATGCTGAAAAAGCATTGGACAAAATTCAGCATCCTTTCATGCTAAAAGTCTTGGAAAGAGCAGGAATTCAAGGCCCATACCTAAACATAGTAAAAGCAATCTACAGCAAACCAGTAGCCAACATCAAAATAAATGGAGAGAAACTTGAAGCAATCCCACTAAAATCAGGGACTAGACAAGGCTGCCCTCTCTCTCCATATCTTTTCTTTTCTTTTCTTTTGATAAAAATGATACTTTATTTTAATTTTTTTTTTTTTTGGTTTTTCGAGACAGGGTTTCTCTGTGTAGTTCTGGCTGTCCTGGAACTCAGAATCACCCTGCCTCTGCCTCCCAAGTGCTGGGATGAAAGGCATGTGCCACCATGCCCGGTTTAATTTTCTTAAATCACAGAACTCCAGTCTAAATATCTCACACAAACACACAGACTCTCTCTCTCTCTCTCTCTCTCTCTCTCTCTCTCTCTCTCTCTCACTGATCTCTGGTGCTGACTTTCATAACCCTCAAATTCTATCTCCTCAAATTGGCTAACAAGTTATGCCTCAGGGAATTTTCCAGTTCAACTCATACTCAACTTGGAATACCAAGAATCATCAGTCTGGTTTTGCCCATATGTCAGTGGTGACAGCTGGTACATTTGCTGAAGAAATCATTTCTGCTGGCTCAGCACCCCAGGGATGTGGGCACTGTGTGGGGTGCTAGACCATGGACCTGCATGCTGCTCACTACCCTGCCTGATTTGCTCTCTCTCACTGTTCTGTGGAGTCTCTACAGGGCTCCCTTAAACACTGTAACAGAAAGGTATCTACCAGAGAGCAGGTGGCTCAGACCTGTAAGTATACTACATACATGTGAAGTCACTGAGCCTACAACTATAGGGTTACTATTGGTCATAAATATTATTCCTAAATAAGGAAACAGATGCCTTGGCCGGCTAGGAAAACACCTGATTCTTAATAGAGCTTGCAATCCACGGTGGACTTCTGTTTCATGATACACTCAAGGCAATCATGAGGCAATCATGAGGAGCAAACCTCCATGACTAGCAGAGCACCGCTGGCCCAGCTCTTAGCTTATTCCAAGGGTTCTGTTCTCTCTCCTGTGAGCTTGTAATTCCATAGCTGATCTTGACCAAGTTTGGGAACTCCCAAAGTCACAAGTGATCCAAGCCGCAGATGTGACAACTAGACTCTGAAGCTGTTTCTGTGTGTGGAGGGAGACAGGAAAGGGTGCTCTGCTAGTCATATCTTTTCAATATAGTACTTGAAGTTCTAGCGAGAGCAATTAGACAACATGAGGAAGTCAAAGGGATACAAATTGGAAAGGAAGAAGTCAAACTATCATTATTTGCAGAGGATATGATAGTTTACTTAAGTGACCCAAAAAACTCCACCAGAGAACTTCTACAGCTGATAAACAACTTCAGCAAAGTGGCTGGTTATAAAATTAACTCAAGCAAATCAGTAGCCTTCTTGTACTCAAAGGACAAGCAGGCTGAGAAAGAAGTTAGGGAAATAACACCCTTCACAATAGCCACAAACAACATAAAATACCTTGGCGTAACTCTAACCAAACAAGCGAAAGATCTGTACGACAGGAACTTCAAGTCCTTGAAGAAAGAAATTGAAGAAGACCTCAGAAGATGGAAAAATATTTCTTGCTCCTGAATTGGTAGGATCAATATAGTAAAAATGGCCATCTTGCCAAAAGCAATCTACAGATTCAATGCGATCCCCATCAAAATCCCAACTCAATTCTTCATAGATCTAAAAAGAGCAATTCTCAAGTTCATCTGGAGCAACAAAAAACCCAGGATAGCTAAAACTATTCTCAACAATAAAAGGACTTCTGGGGGAATCAATATCCCTGACTTAAGGAGTACTACAGAGCAATTGTGTTAAAAACTGCATGGTATTGCTACAGCAACAGGCAAGTAGATCAATGGAATAGGATTGAAGACCCAGAAATTAACCCAAAGACTTATGGTCACTTGATCTTTGATAAAGGAGCCACAACCATCCAGTGGAATAAAGATAGCCTTTTCAACAAATGGTGCTGGTTCAACTGGAGGTCAACATGCAGAAGAATGTGAATTGACCCATTCTTATCTCTTTGCACTAAGATCAACTCCAAGTGGATCAAGGACCTCCACATAAAACCAGACACACTGAAACTATTAGAAAAGAAACTTGGGAAGACCCTGGAGGACATGGGCACAGGGGGAAAGTTCCTGAACAGAACATCAATAGCTTACACACTAAGATCAAGAATTGACAAATGGGACCTCAGAAAATTACAAAGATTCTGCAAGGCAAAGGACACTGTCAGAAGGACAAAACAGCAACCAACAAAGTGGGAAAAGATCTTCACCAACCCCACATCCGACAGAGGGCTAATATCCAATATATACAAAGAACTCAAGAAGTTAGACCCCAAAGAACCAAATAACCCTATCAAAAAATGGGGTACATTAGGCCGTGCACCAAGGCAGCCAGAACCACCCAGCTCCCCAGGACCCCGGACCAGCTATAGCGGCAGGCCTCCATATTGCAACCAGGACACAGCTGGAAAGGTGCAGGTAGGGACTCCGTCTGGGGCTAGAGCAGGGAGAGCTGCTAAGCTCTCGCCCCCAGGCGGGCCCAGGCGCCTAGGCTCTGCCACACGACCCTGTGAGCTTAGGCCCTGCACCGAGGCAGCCGGAGCCACCCAGCTCCACAGGACCCCGGACCAGCGATAGCAGCAGGCCTCCATATTGCAACCAGAACACAGCTGGAAAGGCACAGGTAGACAGATTCCATCAGGGGCTACCACGTGGGGGGATCTGCTAGGCTCTCGCTACTAGGCAGGCCCAGCAGCGCCTGCTGAGGCTCTGCTGCACTCCCCCACACTTCCCGGAGACCTCAGGCTGTGCACAAAGTCAGCAGGTGGCAGCCAGCTCATGATCCCCTTGAGAAGCAATCACGCATAACCACCAGTAGAGAAACAACAGGTAAGCCCAGCCTCACAGGAGATTCAAACACCAGCCAGTGACAACAAGGTCAACTAACACCAGAAATAACCAGATGGCAAAAGGTAAACGAAGGAATGTCACTAACAGAAATCAAGGTAACATGACAGCATCTGAACCCAGTTCGCCAACAACAGAAAGCTCTGGATACCCCAAAACACCAGAAAAACAAGACTTGGATATAAAATCACTGGTCAGGATGCTGGTAGCTGAACACATAGAAAAATCTCGTAAAGAAATAGAGGAGAAAATGGATCAAAAGTTAGAAGCCTTTACAAGGCAAATACAAAATCACTTCAAGAAATGCAGGAGAAGATGGATCAAAAAGAAGAAGACAATAAGGAAGAAAGACAAAAATCACTTAAAGAAATACAGAAGAACGTGGGCCAACAAGTAGAAGCTATGAAAGAGGAAACACAAAAATCTATTAAAGAAATATATGAAAACACAATCAAGCAAGCAAAAGATCTGAGCACATCCATCCAGGTACTAAAAACAGAAGTAGAAACAACTAAGAAATCGCAGAGGGAGACAACATTGGAGATAGAAAACCTTGGGAAGAAATCAGGGGCCATAGATGCAAATATCAACAATAGAATACAAGAGATAGAAGACAGAATCTCAGAAGCCGAAGATACCATAGGAACCATTGATTCAACAGTCAAAGAAAATACTAAATGCAAAAAGGCTGTAACCCAAAACATCCAGGAAATCCAGGACACAATGAGAAGACCAAACCTAAGGATTATAGGTATAGACGAGAATGAAGATGTACAAGTTAAAGGGCCAGAAAACATCTTCTACAAAATTATGGAAGAAAACTTCCCCAACCTAAAGAGAGAGATGCCCATGAATATACAAGAAGCATATAGAACCCCAAACAGACTGGATCAGAACAGAAATACATCCCGTCACATAATAATCAAAACTCCAAATGTACTAAACAAAGAAAGAATATTAAAGGCAACAAGAGAAAAAGGCCAAGTAACTTATAAAGGAAGACCTATCAGAATAACACCAGACTTCTCACCTGAGACCTTGAA
The DNA here is from genome assembly GCA_964023405.1 of Apodemus agrarius. Taxonomy (NCBI): domain Eukaryota; kingdom Metazoa; phylum Chordata; class Mammalia; order Rodentia; family Muridae; genus Apodemus; species Apodemus agrarius. The sequence continues at coordinate 59,014,568 of OZ030024.1, read as the reverse complement.
AGCTAGAAGATCCTTGTCAGATATAATGCAAAATCTAAGAGAACACAAACTTCAGCCAAAACTACTTTACCCAGCAAAGCTTTCAATCGCCATAGATGGAGACATCAAGGTATTCCATGACAAAACCAAATTTGCATGATATCTTTCCACAAATCCAGCCCTACAAAGGATAATAGGGGGAAAACACCAAGACAAGGACGGAAACTACACCCGGGAAGAAGCAAGATAGAAACCTCCTCTCATCAAACCCAAAAGAAGGTAACCTCTCGAATATAAAAAATAAATAAATATAATTTCAAAAATGTCTGGAGGTAATAATTACTCTTCCTTAATATCTCTTAACATCAATGGACTCAATTCCCCAATAAAAAGACATAGATTAACAGACTGGATACGGAAACAGGACCCTACATTTTGCTGCATACAGGAAACACATCTCAGTGTTAAAGACAAACACTGCCTTAGAGTAAAAGGCTGGAAGACAATTTTACAAGCACATGGTCTCAGGAAACAAGCTGGAGTAGCCATTCTAATATCAGATAAAATAGACTTCCAACCTAAAATCATCAAAAGAGACTCACAAGGTCACTTCTTGCTGGCCAAAGGGAAAATCCACCAAGAAGAGCACTCAATACTGAACATTTATGCTCCAAATGCAAGGGCACCCTCATTCGTAAAAGAAACCTTACTAAAGCTTAAAGCACACATTACACCGAACACAATAATTGTGGGTGACTTCAACACTCCACTCTCCTCAATGGCCCGATCAGGAAAGCAGAAACTAAACAGGGACACAGTGAAACTAATTGAAACTCTGGACCAATTGGATTTAACAGATATATATATATATAGAACATTTCATCCTAAAGCTAAAGAATATACCTTTTCTCAGCTCCACATGGTGCCTTCTCCAAAATAGACCATATAATTGGTCACAAGACAGATATCAACAAATACAAGAAGATCAAGCTAATCCCATGCCTCCTATCAGATCACCATGGAGTAAGATAGGTCCTCAATAGCAACAAAAACAACAGAAAGCCCACATACACATGGAAACTGAACAATACTCTACTCAATGACACCTTGGTCAAGGAAGACATAAAAAAGAAATCAAAGACTTTTTAGAATTCAATGAAAATGAAGGTACAACCTACCCAAATCTATGGACACAATGAAAGCAGTGCTAAGAGGAAAACTCATAGCTCTAAGTGCATCCAAAAAGAAACTGGAGAGAGCATACACTAGCAGCTTAATGGCACACCTTAAAGCCTTGGAAGAAAAACAAGTTAATTCACCCAGGAGGAGTAGAAGACAAGAAATCATCAAACTCAGGGCTGAAATCAATCAAATAGAAACAAAGAGAACCATACAAAGAATCAACAAGACTAGGAGCTGGTTCTTTGACAAAATCAACAAGATAGATAAACCCTTAGCCAGACTAACCAAAGGACACAGAGACAGTATACAAATTAACAAAATTAGAAATGAAAAGGGAGACATAACAACAGAAACTGAGGAAATTCAAAAGATCATCAGATCCTACTACAAAGGTCTATACTCAAAACAGCTGGAGAATCTGGAGGAAATGGACAATTTCCTAGACAGATATCAAATACCAAAATTAAATCAGCATCAAGTAGATCAGCTAAATAGTCCCATAACCCCTAAAGAAATAGAAGGGGTTATAGAAAGCCTCCCAACCAAAAAAAGTACGGGACCAGATGGTTTTAGTGCAGAATTCTACCAGACCTTCAAAGAAGACTTAACACCAATACTTTTTAAACTATTCCACAAAATAGAGACAGAAGGGACACTGCCCAACTCATTCTTCGAAGCCACAATTACGCTAATACCTAAACCACAAAAAGATCCAACAAAGAAAGAGAACTACAGGCCAATTTCTCTTATGAATATAGATGCAAAAATACTAAATAAAATTCTTGCTAACTGAATCCAAGAGCACATCAAAACGATCATCCACCATGATCAAGTAGGCTTCATCCCAGGGATTCAGGGATGGTTCAATATACGGAAATCCATCAATGTAATCCACTACATAAACAAACTAAAAGAAAAAAACCACATGGTCATCTCATTAGATGCTGAAAAAGCATTCGACAAAATTCAGCATCCTTTCATGCTAAAAGTCTTGGAAAGAGCAGGAATTCAAGGCCCATACCTAAACATAGTAAAAGCAATCTACAGCAAACCAATAGCCAACATCAAAATAAATGGAGAGAAACTTGAAGCATTCCCACTAAAATCAGGGACTAGACAAGGCTGCCCTCTCTCTCCATATCTTTTCAATATAGTACTTGAAGTTCTAGCAAGAACAATTAGACAACATAAGGAAGTCAAAGGGATACAAATTGGAAAGGAAGAAGTGAAACTATCATTATTTGCAGACGATATGATAGTTTACCTAAGCGACCCAAAAAACTCCACCAGAGAACTTCTACAGCTGATAAACAACTTCAGCAAAGTGGCAGGTTATAAAATTAACTCAAGCAAGTCAGTGGCCTTCTTGTCCTCAAAGGACAAGCAGGCTGAGAAAGAAATTAGGGAAATAACACCCTTCACAATAGCCACAAACAACATAAAGTATCTTGGCGTAACTCTAACCAAACAAGCAAAAGATCTGTACAACAGGAACTTCAAGTCCTTGAAGAAAGAAATCGAAGAAGACCTCAGAAGATGGAAAAATATTTCTTGCTCCTGGATTGGCAGGATCAATATAGTAAAAATGGCCATCTTGCCATAAGCAATATACAGATTCAATGTGATCCCCATCAAAATCCCAACTCAATTCTTCATAGATCTAGAAAGAGCAATTCTCAAATTCATCTGGAGCAACAAAAAGCCAAGGATAGCTAAAACTATTCTCAACAATAAAAGGACTTCTGGGGGAATCAATATCCCTGACCTCAAGCAGTACTACAGAGCAATTGTGTTAAAAACTGCATGGTATTGGTATAGCAACAGGCAAGCAGATCAATGGAACAGGATTGAAGACCCAGAAATTAACCCACAGACTTATGGTCACTTGATCTTTCATAAAGGAGCCACAACCATCTGGTGGAATAAAGATAGCCTTTTCAACAAATGGTGCTGGTTCAACAGGAGGTCAACATGCAGAAGAATGCGAATTGACCCACTCTTATCTCTTTGCACTAAGATCAACTCCAAGTGGATCAAGGACCTCCACATAAAACCAGACACACTGAAACTATTAGAAAAGAAACTTGGGAAGACCCTGGAGGACTTGGGCACAGGGGAAAAGTTCCTGAACAGAACACCAATAGCTTATGCTCTAAGATCAAGAATCGACAAATGGGACCTCATAAAATTACAAAGTTTCTGCAAAGCAAAGGACACTGTCAGAAGGACAAAACGGCAACCAACAAAGTGGGAAAAGATCTTCACCAACTCCACATCCGACAGAGGGCTAATATCCAATATATACAAAGAACTCAAGAAGTTAGACCGCAAAGAACCAAATAACCCTATCAAAAAATGGGGCACAGAGCTAAACAAAGAATTTTCACCAGGAGAAATTCGGATGGCCGAGAAACACCTTAAAAGATGTTCAACATCATTAGTCATCAGGGAAATGCAAATCAAAACAACCCTGAGATTCCACCTCACACCAGTCAGAATGGCTAAGATTAAAAACTCAAGAGACAACAAGTGCTGGCGAGGATGTGGAGAAAGAGGAACACTCCTCCACTGTTGGTGGGATTGCAAAATGGTAAAACCGCTCTGGAAATCAGTTTGGCGGTTCCTCAGAAAATTGGGCATGTCACTTCCAGAGGACCCTGGCATACCACTCCTGGGCATATACCCAGAGGATTCCCCTGCATGCAATAAGGACACATGCTCCACTATGTTTATAGCAGCCTTGTTTATAATAGCCAGAAATTGGAAGGAGCCCAAATATCTCTCAAAGGAGGAATGGATACAGAAAATGTGGTATATTTATACAATGGAATACTACTCAGCAATTAAAAATAATGAATTCATGCAATTTGTAGGTAAATGGTTAGACCTGGAAAATATCATCCTGAGTGAATTAACCCAATCACAAAAGAATGCACATGAAATGCAATCACTGATAAGTGGATATTAATGAGCCCAGAAGCCCTAAATACTCAAGACACAAATAGCAAGTCAAATGATTCCCAAGAAGAAGAAAGGAGAGGACCCTGGGCCTGTAAAAATTGCATCCAGTTTAGTAAAGAAACCGAGGGGGGAGGGGGAATGATTGGGGAATAGTTGGGGGGGGAGAGGAACTATGGGAACTATGGTGGGTGGGAACTGGGAAAGGGGAAAGCCTTTGGAATGTAAACATAGAATATAGAAAATAAAAATTTAAAAAAAATGGAAAAAAGAGGAAAGATGAAAAAAATGTGGTACAGAGCTAAACAAAGAATTTTCACCAGAAGAAATTCGGATGGCCCAGAAACAGTTTAAGAGATGTTCAACATCATTAGTCATCAGGGAAATGCAAATCAAAACAACCCTGAGATTCCACCTCACACCAGTCAGAATGGCTAAGATTAAAAACTCAAGAGACAACAAGTGCTGGCGAGGATGTGGAGAAAGAGGAATACTCCTCCACTGTTGGTGGGATTGCAAAATGGTAAAACCGCTCTGGAAATCAGTTTGGCGGTTCCTCAGAAAATTGGGCATGTCACTTCCAGAGGACCCTGGCATACCACTCCTGGGCATATACCCAGAGGATTCCCTTGCATACAATAAAGACACATGCTCCACTATGTTTATAGCAGCCATGTTTATAATAGCCAGAAATTGGAAGGAGCTCAAATATCCCTCAAAGGAGGAATGGATACAGAAAATGTGGTATATTTATACAATGGAATACTACTCAGCAATTAAAAATAACGAATTCATGCAATTTATAGGTAAATGGTTAGACCTGGAAAATATCATCCTGAGTGCGTTAACTCAATCACAAAAGAATACACATGAAATGCAATCACTGATAAGTGGATATGAATGAGCCCAGAAGCCCTAAATACTCAAGGCACAATTAGCAAGTCAAATGATTCCCAAGAAGAAGAAAGGAGAGGACCCTGGGCCTGTGAAGATTGGATCCAGTTTTGTAGAGAAACTGTGGGGGGAGGGGGAATGATTGGGGAATAGTTGGGGGGAGAGGAATTATGGGACATATGGTGGGGGGAACTGGGAAAGGGGAAAGCCTTTGGAATGTAAACATAGAATATAGAAAATAAAAATTAAAAAAAGACAAAAAATATATATTATAAAAATATGTAGACATAAAAATCTGCTTTGAATTCAATGAGGGTCTTAGGTAGAGGACCAACAAACATTTCTTGATTTTGTTATGTGAGAAATACTGCTATAATAAGGTTACTGATTTACAGTATGAAAAATGTTCAGAAAATATGATCTTAGCTCTTCCTAAAAGACATTACCCCTTCCCTGAAGATACAACTAAATCCTCAAAGGTCTTCTTATTATCCAACTTTCATTAGCTGTTAAGTAATTTTCTTGGTCAGAAACAAAGGTGTGTAAAATGCCCATCATGAAGAGGCATGTGCAGTTGGCGGTATCAAAATATGTACAGGGAAGACAACTTATGCATCAAACCAGTATTTATTACAGCCAGTACAAAGTGCTATAGCTTTCATAATGAAAAATCTTTCCACTGCAACCAGCCACCCAGGTGAAAGCTGGATGATTTTTCTGGGGAATGATATTGCCAGGAAACTCTTATAGATCTTTTGGTAAACTAGACTCAAATATTCTCCTTTGCAAACATGAGCATAAAGAATTTTCCAAGAGCCATGATAAAGTTACCAAAGGGGGAACCGTGACTAGAAACATGGACCACATGAATTTGATAACTTAGAGAACTTCAAGATTGTTTTACCTTCTTAATATCCTAAAACTGCGACTTAACTAATAACCCGCACTAAATGGGTGAATGATTCTGGGCATTTCCAGCCTCAGTGTTTAGTAGTCAGAATATTTCTATCTTGTGGTGGATGCCTCAGATGGCACACTAACCTGATGACTCAGGTCCTGAGATTCCATTTTTACTATGGGCATCAGTAGATCAGAAGCTGTTCATTAAAAGGATAACTGGTGTCTTTAGAGGAAGATATTGAGGAAGATAAAATGCACTTCGAAATGCAATTGTCTACACAAGTATTTACTTTCAAAAACATGATAATGGATCTTAACTTGCCTTATTTCCCATAGATGCTTTAAACACCATTAGATATCTGGTTCTATGCCCAAGGGGTTCAATTCAGTGCTATGTATATTACCCTTGACCTTCTAAACAGATATAATTTGTTCTAGGACTTGTTAAGTTACCCTTCAATTCTTTAAAAATTAATTGACAAATAAATAAATCACTTTCAGAAGAAGTACATGGTATCTACAAATCCAAAGGGAAAAAATTTTAGACTGTGTCTTCCTTTCTAGTAATAAAATTATATAAAGGGTAACATTTTTCACTACATCAGAAAGAATAACTCCTCTAAACTCAGATACACATAGGAGTGGAAGGCACTAAGTTTTCTTGATTCTGTTTCCTCTACTGGGCATGTTTATGATAATAGTTATTTCTACTTGTCAAGTTCAGTCAGCACAATATCCAAAAGACAATAGTTTAGCATGGTGTTCTTGGCACTGGCAAAGAATTTAAGATACCCATCAAATACATAAATAATCGGTTGGAGAGTCATCATAGTTCTGAGGTAAAGTGGAAAAGACATATCACATCTTTCAAGTGATCAGGCTGTATCCATGATCTTTGCTAAAAGGCACTGAAGAGAATTTCCTTGCCATAAAAAAAACAGCTAAATACCTTATGGTGATTTTTCTAGAATTCAACAGAATTGGAGCTACTACTTGAATAGAAGTGATGTAACCCACAACATAACTCTTCTGCACTTGACAAATACATGATAAGCTGAGAGGGAATAAAACAAGGATCTTTTTGTCTGTATATTCCAAGCCTTTGATATTGCCAGGGATTCTTATAAAACCTTCCAGAAAACTGTATTGCCTTTAGTATACTGTCTGGGGAAGAAGAATCGTTTTTAGTTGCTCCACTTAGTACTGTCTGGGCTAGGGAATCAGGGATGGAAATTGACCTATTGTTGAGTATGATATTTGATCTATACATTTTTAACTGGAGAATGAGTACAGCATAGGATTTAGACTCTAACGAGCCAACTATGAAGTAATTACAAACCAAAGCACTTACCTGACCCCTGAGATCTTTCCTCTGACCAGTGGACTACAGTGATACTCCTGCTTCTGAATTCTTGCTAACTCAGAGCCAATGACTGACAGTTCCCAGAAGTTTGGGCTCTATGTTCCTCTTCTATGCATATTCATCCTAGCCTCTACCCTTTGGGTAAAAACTGTAAAAGAATATCCACAGTGAAGTGCTGGCTTTGAGCAGGATTTTTCCACAGGTATGCCTCAAATTCTACTTCATTTATGGTCTCTAAGTGAATCTTGGAAAGGTTCCAAGAATCCAGTAGTCCCAAGCCATGAAATTATTATAGGAAACGAAGCTTCTTTCATTCTCTTCTCCTTTCTTTTCTTTTTTTCTTTTCTTCCCTTTCCTTCCCTTTACCTCTCCCTTATTCGGGGAAAGAACATTGACAATCTAGGTAATCAAATGAAAAAGTGGCTCCCTTTTCCATGAGTCACATGTATGTCTGCTCCAGGAGCTGGATGACTTCAGAAAATCAATCAGTTTGAATCCCTTTGACTTCCTTATGTTGTCTAATTGCTCTTGCTAGAACTTCAAGTACTACATGATCTGAGACAGCACTGAGCCCTGCAGACATTTAGGGTTCAGTGGCCACTTGCTTCCCAAACCCCATGTGTGTTTCCTTTGGATCAAATACTAAATTAAATTCTCACAGGGAAGAGACTTAGTGAGTTGACAATGTAAGCAAAAATACATGTCTGTAGAAGTATACATTGATACATATGTATAGTAATATTGTTTCAAAATTCATTTTTACTATTGTGTATTGCCTTTAACTCACTTGGACTTTCAAGTCTGGGTTATCACTTTCTTGGTGTCACATTGAGTGAATTCTGATATACTTTTTTTCACTTTCCTGCTTGATTTTGGGGTAGGGAAACTATACAGTTTCAGATAAAATAATATAGAATTAACTATTTTCTTTGCCAGCAAATGTTTTTCATATTAATATATAGCCTCAATATTTTTAAGTATTCTCACCAATCTATCATAATCATTTTTGCATGTGAATTTCAAAAACACATTTACATATATACAATGCATATTTTAACAAGCAGAGCTGATAAATTATCTTATACAGTTCAAACCAAATTTTACCTTGGATCTAATATTTTCAGACAAAGTGTCAGAAGATAGGAGTTTTCTGAAGATAATATTAGGCTCGTTGATCTCTGCAGGAGACTACTGGTTGGGAAGAGTTCTTCATCCAGAACATCTAGTGATAGTAGCTTAGCTGATATTGGAAGCAAAATCTCTAAAGGAAAAAAGGAATTATAGAAAAGATAAGATCCAAAGTTCCCTACCACAGTAAACAGGATGGGATGTTGCCAACATTTTTTCCTGGCTTGCAATTCTCTCATCCATTATGACTTGAGATGCCTTTTAAGTATTTAACTTCCCATTTAGTGGAGAATTTTAATTTGCTCCTAATGGATGGCAGCAAGAAGCAATGTAAATTCAAATATAAATCATTCACATGTCCTCACCAACTCCTGAGAACATTGTCAAGGAAAGGAGGGAAAGAAGGAGATCAGGAGGAAAGGGGACCGTGGCTGTGAGCCCTTGCCTTATTGGACATAGGCTCTTCTCACTGGAGAAACCAGTCACTTAGGGAATATGATCTGGACAAAGTAAGACATCAAGAACAAGTCACTAGTCATTAACAATTGTGTTTCTTCAAGTAACTAAAGACAAATTATTCTTCACTCCAAGACTTTATAAGTACAGATAAATGCTAAACAATATGTGCTTATATCTATCTGTAGTCTAACTAGGTTCTTAAGTGAAAATACTTTCAAAATACAATGACTTTCATTATTTCACATAAATAAATAAAAATCATGATTGAGCACACAGTCAAGAAATCTTTGCATTATTTATTTTTTGTAGTTTTATATGAAAATGTACATTATTGCCTTTAATTTCCATTCCTTCCACAACTTACCCAGTCAGCCCCCATTCCTCTAACTCCAGGCCTCCTCTTTAAATCTATTGACAGTGTGTATGCATATACTTGCATAAATACAGACACAACATATTGAGACAACTCAGCTATGCATGTACATGTACTATGATACGGCCCAGTTAGACCGTTCCTTCACATCTGTTCAGAGGATTGTACATCCTATTCCACAGATTTTAGCTACTTTTAGTGGAATTAAAAAATTAGCTGGAAACATTAATTAATGGCATTTCTTTTCTTATCTCTTTTATTTCAGCTATAACAGTAAATTTGTATTTTTCCAAAATAATTTTAAAATTGTATCTGAAAACATCATTAGATTTGGGTTTTTATGTATGACTTTGCATTTTTACATAGCCATATCAGCTATAATAGACAATAATTTATTCAAACAGTGAATCAATTCACTGGAAAAATTTAGTTATATCAATAGCCTGACTTAATTGACTATTTTTATTGTGTAGTGTATTAAGATTGATTAAATTATGCAGAGAATAAATTTTGAAAAATGAACCAATGTGTAATAATAAGCATTGTGTTGAAAGGATTCTTCCAACTAACAAATATCCTCTTGCTTTGCAAAGAAGGAGAAAGTGTGTGTTTGTGTGTATGTGTGTGTGTGTGTGTGTGTGTGTGTGTGACAGAGAGAGAGAGAGAGAGAGAGAGAGAGAGAGAGAGAGAGAGAGAGAGAGAGAGAGAGATCCTTCAGGGAACATCTATTTCAGTGACTAAATGAATAAGAATATCTGCTAACACAAATCTATGAAAAGAATAGAAACTCAATAGCTGAGTTCATAAAGCACAAGCCTAGTGTGCAAGCGGTCTTGTGTTTGATCCCAGTACCACATTCCTTGCATATGGTGGTACCTAGCACTAAAGAGGCAAGAAATGCTTATGTTATCATATAGCAAAGATCAATGATGCCCCAAACACACACACAAGAAAATCTCTGTCTGTTCACTTACATAATCTCTGCCACTCCTGAGAAGATGGCAAGAAAGAGAAAGGAAATGAGAGATCGGCAAGAACCTGGCCACTAAAGATGAAGGCAGGAGAACCAGAAGATCAAAGTCCTTTTCCTGTTCAGTGAGGATGAGGCCAGCCATGCGACCTGGGGCACTGTTTCAAGAAAAGAAACAAGAGGAAGAGATGCGAACGACATCTTTCCTGCTGTGAGGACAAGTGAGGACCAACTCTAGTCTTGTCCAGTGGTGCTTGGCCAGTTATCCTGCCTTAACCTCAGAGCAAGGAAGAAAGGAACCAGCAGGTCAATGGGAGCTGAGTAACATCTAGGGGAAATTGGAAGAAAAATATCGATAGTATGAGCCATAGCATCTCGTGCATCTTCATTGCTTCCTTTGAGGATGTCTTTTCTCTAACTTCTTTCTAGAGTAACAAATGTTCACAGAAACTGCAAGCCATTTAAAGAAATGATTACTTTGCCCACATGAGATCTAAAAATAAGAACCTACTGGTTTCTGCTCAGCATCACTGCCACCTCATGGATTGATGAACTGTGTGTCAACCAAATGCCTCGTTATGTTCCTCTGTCCTATGTGGGTTGCCAAATGCACCCAGTTTAATGAATGTGAATCAGTCCTTATTTTTTATAATTTAGAATCATTGGTTTGTAAGTAAGCCATTAGCTTGGATAAAATTAATAGATCCTGTCAGCTGAAAAGCTGTGTAGCAATGGGACAAATGGCCAAGAGCACTCCCAAAAAGGAGGTGGGAAGGAAGAAGGCCACGCTGGTGAAAGAGAAAGGAAAAATACTCCCTTTATTCTTTAAGGTTAGAAAAAACTTTTCTTTTTAATTTATTTTACCAGAAAGCTCTGTATGATGGTGCTGTGGATTCACAGAGCTACAATTTTCCATGGTATTCAGAAACTCATTTTGTCTATTTCATAGTAATTTCAAAAAAAAAACTATATTTTCTCATAGAAGAATGTTCAGTCTTTCTATAGTTTATCAATCTCAAGAGAAGTAAGCAAGAGTCTCATATTTTGCAACTTCCTCTGCTAAGAGGATGGCTTCTGCTTACTCGATTTCTGAACAGAACCTGAGCTTCAGAGATTTGCTTTCTCCGTGAGGGAGTGTGTGCTGAGATGTGCACTGATTCAGTCTTTCATTCCCCACCTCTACCCCCAGGCCCACCACACCCCCATAAATGTAAGCTTTGTGATATCAGTAATGTTATTTGAATCACTGCTAGGTCTTCCACAGTGAGAAGTTGTGGTACATAGTGGGACAGCAATACATGAATATTAAATAACTTATCAGAATACAAAGTTATTCAAACTGCCGAAAAATGAATTCATTGAATCCAAAAATCTGAGAACTAATGTTTCTCCTCAGTGGTTTCTATCATATCCTAACTAAATATAGAATTTGTAAATGAAAAGGAAAATAATTGATTCCACAATTTTAATTTAAGTATTAATTAAAATAGGCTTCAAAGATCATACTTATTTTAAGATAAAATGCAATGGACTCTATCCCACTACATTGTTTAGCTTATTTATTTATTTATTTATTTATTTATTTTAAAAATTTTTGCCAGCTAGTGTTATTATGGTATTAAGTCCAGTGCATCAGAGGTTTAATTCACTCAACAAATCAGCATTAGCAACCCTTTAATGTTGGTCTTTATATATATATATATATATATATATATATATGAACATATATATACATATATATATACACACACACAAATACATACATGCATGCATATACATATATATGGATGACATGACAACTCACAAAAAGAAAAAGTTGTGCTGCATAGAGCGTCCTTAGGTGCAAAGACTCATGACAACTTCGAATACTAGCAACACCTGTTTATTATGAGAAATATTCATGTAAGGTGCTACCCAAACTAAGAAAGCTCATACTAACAGGTGTGGAGAATCTAGATGATGTGTTCTTGATAAGATCATCCTTTACCTTCATAGTGAATGGTAAGCATATTTTGGCAAGAAAATGAGAATGCTCTAGGGCAGTGGGAACTCTGTTGAAAGCAGAGTGGTCTGAAATGTCACAACAGAATTTGAAAATTAAAAACAGTTTACTAGGTCCGCAAAAACCTTCTTCTTCTTGCTCTGATAGGCACACCCATTACCTGTCTTACAAAAATCATTCTATCTGGCCCATGACAGGAACTCTTTAAATTCACAGATCCACCCCTGCTAGTTGATTTCAGTGTCATTTTAATAAAATGTAGATTGAAAAGATGAAGATGTGATTTTCATGTCTTCTTACATTATTTTTAATATTATATTGAGCTGTACATTTTATCTTTTTTCAGAAACATGATACTTGCACATCTTTTAGGGTATGTGTCATGGGATTTCAATGCATGAATGAAATGCACAATATTCAAATTTAAAAGCACTTTCATCTCTTCAAAAGGTAATCATTTTTATTTTGGGGAAATTTTTTTTCTTTCTTCTTGGTGTTGTTTTGCTGAGGTAAGATCTCCCTATGTATTTGTGGCTGGCCTTGAACTATCTCGTTCTGTAGATTCATCTGGCCTCAAATTCACAGATACCCACTTGCCTCTGTCTCCTGAGTGCTGGGATTAAAGGTGTGTGTCACCAAACCTGAATGTGTTAGAAACATTTCCTTTGATCATTTAAATGTTCATCATAGGTTATTTTAAGCAAACGATCCCACAGAAATCTAAAACTAACTCACTCTTATTTTTATCTGTGTCTTTCACCATTCCATTCTGGTGTTTGCTTTTCTGTTTTGGTTTGTTTTTGAGGATCATCTTTTTAGCTCCTGTAAATGAGAAGAGAGAGCCTGTGCTATGTCTTTCTGTCTCTGCCTTATTTCTTCCAACATTGTGATCTCTAGCTCCATTCATGTCACTGTGAATGAAAACAACACTTCATTGTTTTACTAACTGAATGATATTCTGTTATGCATACATGGCACATTATTTTTATATATTTATCTTCCAAAGGGCCTTCATGTTGGCTTCATAATTTGGCTACTGTGTACGTGGTGTACTCAATCATTCTGTCGATATTTGTGGAAATGGCCCTTGTCAAGTATTTACTTTGTTCATATAAATCCGCTTGACTTAATTGTATTCCAAAACAATGATTTGCTCCACACTTCAGGCTTGGTTGCATGGATAGAATATTTCTTTGCACAGGAATTCCTCTAGATTAACTGTCTGAAATTGTTTGTCTATTCCTCCTAACAGATCTCAGTCAGCACCTCATTTGACTACTAAGATCAAGTTAAATGTCCATGGAAAGTCCATTGTTGTTAGTTGTTTTTGAATTATAAAGTCCTATTTGTATATTCTAAATGGAACAAAGTCGAGCAGGAAAGATATGGATGCACGCAGAAATGGGTGAATCAGATAGTACAAAGATGGGGTGCAAAAAAGAGGGAGGAAGGCCAATGAGCAGAGAATGGCTAGGGAAGGAAGCCATTGTGACAGTCATTACAGCCTGCTCCCTGAGAAAAGGGAAGTTACAGGATGTCAAGAGGTGTGTGCTCACTGACAAGTGGATATTAGCCAAAAAAAAAAAAAAAAAAAGCTCAGAGTACTCACAATAAAACTCACAGACCATATGATACCCAAGAAGAAGGAAGACCAAAGTGTGGATGCTTCAGTCCTACTCAGAATGGGGAAGAAAATAATCACAGGAGGTAGAGGTAAGGGGGGATCTGGGGGAGGAGAGAGGATGAAGAGGGGAAAGGGGGACAGAATCAGATGCAGGAGGAGATGGAGGGGAAGTCCAGAGGGTCAAGAATTTGAACAGAGGTGTATAGCAGTGGAAGATGGGGAGCTGGGGGTAGCTACTAGAAAGTCCCAGATGCATGGGACCCAAGAGGTTCCCAGGACCCAACAGGGATGACATGAGTTGAAATATCAAACAAAGGGGAGATAGAACTTGTAGAGATCATATCTGGTGGATACACACAGCACTCAGTTGAGGGATGGAGCCACCCACACATCTCAAAAGTATTAATCCAGAATTGCTCCTATCAAAAGGAAATACAGGGACAGAGTGGAGCAGAGACTGAAGGAAAGGCCATCCATTAGATGCCCCACCTAGGGATCCATCCCATCTGTAGACACCAAACCCAGACACTATTGCTGATGCCAAGAAGCACTTGCTGATAGGAGTCTGGTATAACTGTTCCCTGAGAAGCTCTGCCAGAGTCTCACCAATACAGATTGATGCTTGCAGCCAACCATTGGACTGAGCACAGGGACTCCAATGGAGTTGTTAAGGGAAGGACAGAGATAGCTGAAGGGGTTTGCAACCCCATAGGAAGAACAACAATATCAATCAACCAGAACCCTGAAAGCTCCCAGGGACTAAACCACCAAACATGGAGGGACCCATGGCTCCATCTGTATATGTAGCAGAGGATTGCTTTATCTGGCATGAATGGAGGGGAGGCCCTTGATCTTGTGGAGGCTCCATAACCCAGTATAGAGGAAGGCTAGGGCTCTGAGATGGGAGTGAGTGGATGGGTGGCAGAGCACCCTCACAGAAGCAGGGGCAAGGGGGAGAAAATGGGTTTGTGGAAGGAAACTAGGAAGGATATATATATATATATAAAATGTCAGAGGTAATCAAGAGGCTCCACAGACCTGAATCCCAGAGGTTAAAGAAAAAGGAAGCTAATGTTGGGAACAGTGGGCTGCACAATTCTTCTTTCCAAATAAAATTATTGAAAGAAAAATGCTACCAGAAAAACATGAAACACAACTCTATTAAATGATTTATGTTCAGGAATTCCTTTCACTTGATTTTAATTTCGCAACATAATACCTGCCTTTATATACTACTTGTCTAAGGAATTTTAAATTCACCACTAACTTCAATTTAATAATTTTTTGTTACAAATTGTTAGACAGGATTAAAACTTTTGTATATCTGCCTATTGTTTTTATTTCTTTTAGAATTTGCAAAATTTCTAAGGACATAGAATTAAATTTGTTTTAACATCCATTCATATCTCAGGATATATGTGTTTACAGACTCACAAATGTCTCCCAATTTGTTTTAGTTTTGCTTCAGACCAGGAAGGAAGTTAGAAGGAAGACTCCCCCCATTCAAGGCACTTGGATAGGTATTTTTGTGCTAAGGACATTTGCTGAGACATCTGGAAAATCTTTTGTTTAATTAAGCACATTTTTCTCACAATGAGTAACACAGCAGAGACAGGGTTTTAAAACAAAATAAAAAAAACTGTAAAAAATAAATAGTGCAACATCATAGCTGGTCTTCTATACACCCACCTAGGCAATAAAGGAAAACAAACAAACAAGGCACCTAATTAGTATTGGCCTTGTTGCTGTTCTAAGAAGCCAAAAAATGAGACACCCACAACATAAAGGATTCCTTAATCAGTGTGTCTCCTTCACTTTTGCTTTTGAACAATAAGTAAATAAGATGCAAAAATTAAGGGTAATTCAATCAATGTCAGCATAAGCTAGGGTGTGGAGGAGGCTTCTCTGCTTCTCCTAAGGACCCAAACACACCCACAGAATTTTAAAGCAATGGAACCAGAGAATCCTTCTAAAAAATTTCCCAAGTAAGTATTTTATACCTTTTCTTTCTTGAGTGGTTTGACAATATGGAGAAAAGTTTTCAGGTACATGAAATAAAGAACAAAAATTATATCTAATCATGACCCAACACTATATGGTGAGCATGCTATGTCAGAAACACAGACAAATATATCTGCTTTTTTAAATGTCAGAATGTGTTAAAACAACAGAAAATTCACCTGGTTTCACTGATAGCAGTTTACCACTTTCCTCGATAGCCCTGCCTGAGGACAATGTCAGCACTTTGTATTGTCATCATGAATACTAATATTAATTCTCAGATTACACAGCGACTGGTAACTCTCTCTCTCTGTCTCTGTCTCTCTCTCTTTATCTCTGTGCGTGTATGAGAGAGAGAGAGAGAGAGAGAGAGAGAGAGAGAGAGCAAGCATACGCAGATCACTAAATGATTTCAAAGGGTTAAGAGGCTACTTCAGAGCTCAAGGGGTTTTAGAAGTCCTGAGAATAGAAGAAATGTGTGTATCCCTTCTCCTCAGGTAATTGGCCATTGGCCCACAGGGCATAGGAAGCAGAAGCAGGAAGCAGGCTTCAGATAGCCCTGCTATGATACAAGGACTTCTGGAGACAGCTTCAGTGAAGCAGCTCTTCTTTGTTGTTTTAGGGGTAGGGTATATAAGGGCTCTTAGGGGTACTGGAAGAAAGGGCTAAATAGGTAACACAGTACCTAATTATCATATATGGGACTTGTGTGCTGTGTCATGCAGCACTTACCTACAGCTATGCACAGTGTCCTCTTCCAAACAAGGGCAAGCATCTTGTGGTTAGAGAAACTCTCCCAACCAAGGCCAGGTAAAGGAAGGGAAACCCTGCTGAGAAAGTGAGTCCTCAATTATGCACTGAGCTCAAAGAGCTATGTAGAAATGGTGGACTGTGACTTTATTAGCAGGCTTTTCCAACAAAGGTAAATATAGAGTCTGTGGGCTTGAGGTAACCAAGCAAACAATGCCATAATAAATTCAGAGGTGAATAGCCTTTTGGCCTTCCAGTTGGGTGGCAGCAACAAAGTTGAGCTTCAGAGTTGAATCTTCTTGTAGAGATGGAATTTGAAGACCCTAGTCCCAATGAAAAAAGAAAAGATGGATGAATAACCAATCCAGATGGGTAAACAGGAAGATAATTCTAGTGTGCAAATCAGTACTCTGGATCATGCTGAGCTAAGTGCCAGGCACTTAGACTTACACTAGTCTATCAGATGACAGAGACTATCAACAGCTCTGTGTTAAGTACTCACTGATCTATGGGATCCAGCTAAGGGACTTACATCCAGGTAAAGAACTTGCAGAAAACTATTGGATGATCTTTAACATTCCTCTTCATCTCAAATATTTTACCAAGTGGTTCTCAGTAACTAGGCTAGGTGTCATTCTGGCTTTGCAGGAGGCTGAGAAAAGATTAAAAGTTCAAGCCCAGCATAAACTACATGGTGAGTTGAAGGCCAACCTGTCCAACCTGAAAAAGATCCTGTCAAAACAGTGAGTGCTGTGGGTATAGCTCAGTGCTGTAGATCTTGCCTAAGAAAGACAGGACCCTAGACTCAGTCCCTGAAAGGTAGAAATAAGTGATTCAAAGTGCCTACAATTGGGCAAATAAATAATAATGGAAACTATCACTGAGTGTTTTACCTCTAGAGTAACAAGGACATGAGCACTCTGCTAGAAGAGGAGCCAACAGAAAGAGGTCTTGATACTGACCTTTAGTCATGATTGCTGTCAACAAGAAAGACTATGCTGCTAAGGATGTAGGTTAGTGGGATATACTTGTTACCATCCAATAAATAAGAGGTTCCATCCTCATTTTCTCACTGACCAAAAAATGAAATAAAATTCTTCAGAAATAGAAATAGCCCTTTGAACTTTTATACCAAGCCAGGTAATATGGAGTCAGCAGACTTCTTCCAGCTGGGATTATGAGCCCAGTACAAAGTGGACTCACCCTAAATCTATCCTTCAAGTCTGTCTTTGAAGAGTTCCTTTTCCATCAGCTTTAGAATTGCTATGTATCCCATGCTAGTATAATAGCCTGAAAGCATGAAGTAATAATAGAAAATAGTTATGTTGGGGTACTGAGTGTTAAATACATCTGGAAGGTAAGAAGACATCCCATTTCT
The DNA here is from genome assembly GCA_964023405.1 of Apodemus agrarius. Taxonomy (NCBI): domain Eukaryota; kingdom Metazoa; phylum Chordata; class Mammalia; order Rodentia; family Muridae; genus Apodemus; species Apodemus agrarius. The sequence continues at coordinate 58,996,607 of OZ030024.1, read as the reverse complement.
AGTCCCGAGTGGAGGTGGCTTGACAACATCAACTCTTGAAAGTTTGCTTTGATACAATGTAGTTTAAAAGTCACTTTGAAAATCTTATCAATTTATTATTTCTGTTCTAAATATCCACAGTGCTGCTAAGGAATAATATTAATTCTGAGAAGGATCAAGTGCCAATAAGAGTGTGATAGTTTGAAGTTTAAAAACAGTAAAGCCCGAGAGTCAAAATTAAACCTCTATAGAGGTCAACCAGAGCAAGTTGAAGACCGAGAATGACTGGGAATAACTCTGTGAACCCTAGGCCACAATCAGGACACTTCCATCCAGGGAAGAAGAGGGATAACCTCCCTAGACAGTCATCACCATGGGCGATGCAGAGTTGAGGGAGGAGAAAAATTGCTTGATGTTTTGATGTTGTTTGATATTAGTTTTTAATTTCTACACAGCAAAGTTGCCATAAGCTCGATTACTTAAAAGAAAAGAAATACATTCTCTTATAGTTCTGGAAGCCAGAAATCCAAAAATGAAGGTGTCATATGAGTTGATTTCACAATTATCTCTCAACTTCTGGTGACTGACAGCAGCATTTGCTACCTCTTGCCTGCGGGGCAATATCTTTCTCATCTCTGCCTTTTTTCTTCACCTGGCATCCTTGTGGTCTCTTATTTTGCCCATTCTTCTCTAGACGCATTTGGTCTTGAGATACTTGACTTAATTATATCTACAAAGATGACAAAGATGCTGTCTCCACGTATGATTACATTCTGAGGTTTAAGTGAACCCTTCAGCTCTGTATAGTTAGTAACTTAAGTCAAAACACAGTTACCAACTCAGTTACTGTGGATCTGGAATCTTACTTGGATTAACTCAGTCTCTGAATCTCACCATGCTGTAACCATCAATTTCAGAATCTTGTCTGAGATCTCTGGCTGTTGGTCCTGTTTATCTCAAGGGTGACTGAGGTCCCTACATTAGTATGAACCAATGACTTGATACTGTTCTCAAGTTCTTGGAGGCTACCTAACGTTGAGACTTCAACAGTGAGGTTCTTTCAGCATCAGGGTAGGCTGTTCTTCCAAGTTCAATAGAAGAACACCTACCTCCAGGTTGAGTCTGTCTGACATCTTATATTTCTCATCTCTAGACTGAAATTATGTACTTTTCCAGTTCTCTAGCTCACCCAGAGAATCTCCCTTTTTATACAATCAACTGGTAAGGAATATTTACTATACCTTTTTCTCTTAAAATAATTCATCCTCAAGAACCATATGCCATGATAACTGTAAGTCTCTTATATTCTAGAGAAATGGATTCTGTAGGCAAATCCACATGGTAGGTGTGTTGAGGACATTCATTAGAATTTCACCTTCCTTGATGGGATTACTATCTTAATTTTGTATATATACATCAATATAAAGAAAAATGCTCCATTAATTTAGAAATCCCAAAGCAAACAAATTCACTTTAGTAGTGGCTTTGAAATCAAGTGCAATGTGCCCATGTACATACATGGGACAGGCTGTGAAGGTAAAAGACAGGAATCAAAGTGGAAGCAGTGGCTAAGCCTAGACAGACAAAAAAAAGGCAGAGGTGTGGCAACAGAAAAACTAGTGATTACATCTACATCTCATATTATTTCTAATATCTACAATGAACAAAATGGGTTTCATAAATTTAAGAGAGATGTTTTTGTTGCATGGTCTGTGGACCCTCAGCTGCTGTCCCACAAGTGAAGAGAGGTGACAATGAAATCTCAAGAGGGGCTGAGAATAACTGGCCAATGTCAGGTGGCTGCTGTGTGCTCCACCACTTCCCTTCTCACTGTCGTTTGCAGATGTTATCCATCTTTGTTGAAGAGTTAAGACACTTAGTTTCAGTCACTCTTTTTTTTGAGAAAGAAAAAGGAAGAGAATGGAGAAGGGGAAGAATAAAAAACAGTGGAAGAAAGAGGAGAGGAAAGGAAGATGCTGTTGTTAAACTCATTGGGCGTGGAATGTTCATGGAGACCAAGAAATTCATAATTATCCCCCTGCATGAAAAGTCTCCAATTGTTGGAAACAGAAGTTCCCTTAGCCAGTAGCACCTAGTGCAGTTGTATCTCACAATTCTCATAACATAATGATTCTCAACTGTAAAAATGCTAAAAACCTCAAGAATCCTAATGAATCCTTAGTGTTATTTGCAAAGTAATGGCTTAAATTTGCAATTATGTATTAAGTTAATAGCTCACTGCAACCTCACTAATAACCACCACAGTTTTATCAGCAAAATCCGAAACACAAAATCAAAATTTGTTTACAAGGTATCGGATTTTAAGGTTAAAAACCAGCATTTAATAAGGGATAACCATTAACATCTTAATAAGACTATTGTTTCGTTGAAGCTAAAGTAGATGAGCTGACACTGTTAATGTTCCTTCTAGCACAGGGGATGTGAGAGTAGCAGAGTGTCCAAAGGGAGACTGTCCTTAGCATCTTATCTCCGAACCACACCCCCCTCTTCTTGCATATACACAGTACTGTGTAAGGGTTTTGTTTTGTTTTGTTTGTTTGTTTGTTTGTTTTAGCTAGTTACTTGGATTACAGAACTGAGTAAGATAAAAGTGGGGGAATTATCTGCCTTTAAAACCTTCACAGTTTAGAGGAAAAGAAAAACAGTTGGTGACATGTGTGGTGTCACGGGGATAGATAGCTGAGATGAACTTCCCACATGTCTATATGGATATGTGCTCACAGAGAAGCTGTGCCCAGAGCCGTGCTGTCAGTAAATGTGTTCCAGAATCTACCATGATTATTAAGCCCAACTGCCAACCCCAGGGCCTCCCACGAGAACTTATTATACTCCTGGTTCTGTGACTTTTTAAAGTATTCAGGCATTTGTTAAACTCAACACATTCTTAGGATATTGTTGGTATTCCAACTCTAGTGCCATGTGGCTCGCTTAATCAGATTCTTTTCTTGGGTTTCTGAAATACCCCTATCAAACTAAAAACCAGGAAGTATGATGCTTGTGCTTCAGACATGAGGCTGAAGAAGCTGTCTACTTTCTCAGTAATCTCTTAATAGGAGATCTGCAGAAAATTTTCATCTAACGATCTTTTTTTTTTTCATGAACAATTTATTAGATCTCTCATGTACTCAGAAATGTATAAGTTGAGGTATGCATACAGGCAAATGTGGTAACAGCACTAACAAGGGGTTGGAAGGAAGAACAACCTAAAAATATTTAAGGGGTAGAAACACACAGCAATGGTCTAAAGATAAGACAATTAATAAAAATGTTTGTTCACGGACAAGTTTAATTTTCTTCATATATTTGGCAACTTGAACTTAATACTATTAATACAATATAATACTTAATTAACATTATTAATAATTTAATATGTTTCTTTCGAAAAGAGCAGAATTGGTATAGTCTCCGTAGTTGGGGTGAACTATAGCTTTAGTTTCATCAGATTTCCCATTACCAGGACCACGGGTTTTTACAAAGGCAAGGTGGCATTTGCATAGGAAGTAGAGGCGAGCTGACCCCGAGTGTCCTTGGTGAAAGGACTGCTCAATCTTCTGATCTCCTTCATCAGTATTGGAAGTAAGACATTTTGTTGTGTGAACATGGGATCTGCTGGATGAACTGAGGGAATCATTTGCTTAAATTAACTATTATAGACAGCAGCATCTCTGTTGTGTTAACCATGGTATTTTCTGTGCCTCTAGGTCTTAAAAAACGTCAAGGGAAGGGAAACAATTTTGCCAGGTTCATATTGTGCATAGGTAAATAATTCTTTTACCTGACACACACCAGAAAATTATAATATTTACATTTATAACTCAATCCTATCCATCTTACATGGGATGAACTTTGATAGTCAGATGGGAAATCACAGAGAAAAAAAGAGTCTTTTGGGGAACATATCTAGTTTTTCTAGTGTGAAAATAAAACAAGATGTCCTTTTTTAAGTTTGTAGGTGCTGAAATACTTGCTTCATGTTTTTGGTCAGAATTTAGCAAAAAGTTCTGTAGGAAACCTGATGCCCTTAATAAGCAGAATACCTAGGTTAAAAAATGATGGAACAGTTAATCAGTTTATTTTGTATAGTCTATTCTGTTATCAGAAACATCCTTAATATAGTTCACTAGTCTGTATCTCTGATCAAAACCATTGAATAAGGTCTTATGCAAAGAAATATGTCAAAATATCCAAAAATATGGAATATAATTTGTCACCTGGCCCTGTTCTGCCCTCCACAGTTAACCTCACAGTATCCATCTGTTGAAGAGCTGTGGGGTGTCAAGTGCAATGCTATTAGATTATGGTTGAGAATGGCTTCACTCACATAGATAAAAATAGTTGTCAATTTTTGGTATTTTGAGACACAATTTTATTAAACATCACTGCATGAACTAGAACTGTCTATGTAAGCTATCCACTGCAGCTATGGGTACCTCCTATAATGCAAGCCAGTAAGATCAGTGGACAGTTGAGCAGGCAGCACTAACTGGACTTGTAGTTAAAAGAAGAATGTGTGCTGACAGGCTTGGGGGAAAATTAAGGGTGTGTATAATCAAGATACATTGTTTACATTATGAAATTATCAAAGAGTAAAATACAAATTATTCTATGTAAATTAGGGAACCAGAATGCAAAGTACATTTGGTAAGTAACATTGATGGTCACAGGAAGCAGTAGCCTGCTGCTTTTAGCAGAAAAACATGGCATGGGAAAGATGGCAGTTAGGGAGAGGGCACTTGCAGTTAGAGGGCATTGGGGCAACTCATGCAAAGACATATTGCATTTTCACATGAGTGACTGTGTGATGCCTTTGTCACCCCTTCTCTGATGCTGTGCCCATAGAGAGGTGGAGTGGGAGCTCCTGCTCCTGAGTGGAGCAAGGGCAGGGTTCTGCTTGCAACAGAGTTCCAAAGCAGAGTGGCACAGCGTGCCATGTGCCTCCTCAGACGTGCCAGCTGAAGCTCAGGCACCGGGAGCAATGACACATTATCCCCATGGTTCCGTTTCCACTTCTGAGCCACAGAATTGGTGAGCAAGAAAGGAAAACTTTGCCTTATTCAACAAACTTGTGGAATACTTTGAACAACAACGGGTAGTGACTGTGGAGATGACAAAAAGCAGATTAATGATGTGTTTTCAGATTAGGATCTAAACTCTGCGCTAAACAAGTAGATGTGAGAGTGACAAATGGAGAAGGAGGACAATGAGTCTTTAGCTTCAGCACTGTACAGAATAAAGATTCCATTCGCTGAGAGCAAGAAGATATGAGGGAGTACACAGGGCAGACGTGGGAAGGGCAAACCCCATGTCTGTATGCTAGACTTTAAGCTCTTTGAGAACAGGCACAAGTTTTATTTGTTTCTTCCAGACTACAAATTTTTTAAGTAGGAAATGTATTGACTGTCTCCTCCATTGAACTATGGAGAAACTATTGCCTACAACTGCCCTGGTGAGATCATCTCTTTGGAAAGTATTTATCCATGATATACATATATGAATATAAATGAAGATTCATGTTAACATTTGCATAAAAGGGATTGGGATATTACACCAATTAATCATCCTTGGCAAGGGAAACAAACATAAATTAACTTGCTGTCTTTTGGGCATTGTCTGCACACAGCCAAGTGATATAAGGAAGTGGAAAATATACGGTGAGTTTGACTCACAGAGACACGCATAGATTAAAGCCCATCATATCAGTCAGAAAAATGAGGAATTACTGTTCCACATTGTGTTCTATAAACAAAAGCACCATGCATTTCCACTGATGGCTAATTCAGGCTTGCCCTACTTGACATGGGCCTTTCCTTGGCAGGGTGATTGTCTCATTCAGTATTAGCTATAAGTACTTTATGAATGGCCTAATTGTATGTTCATTACAGTGCTGGGGGGATCTTGCACTTTTCATAGATTGTATCAGGAGTAACATAGTTACAGTGGCAAAGGACTCCTTAGAGGCAATTCTCAAGAATACTTCTATGGCAGCAGAGTTGCACCAGTTTTGTAGCCTCCAGTTGTGAAGCCAGTCTTTCCTACACTCTTGATACCCGACATTACTTTGTGCTAGCTTGCCCATTTTATGAATACCTCCACAATGTCTGCTTTGCACTTTCTTTCTGGCACCAAAGTCAGGAGTTCACTCCTCTTACATTATTTGCCAAGATCATTATAGTCAAAGGGCAAATAAGAACTCTTCAGACACTTCCATTGGCTGCAGCCTCTGCCTGTTGTTTCTGGTGGACCGGTGAACAGGACTAAACAGAGGACTCATAAGCATGACTGTGAGCCTGACCCTGACTACCTAGTCTCTCTTTAAAACCTGAGGCAGGAGGCTCTGAACTCACAGCAACTATGCTAGTTGTCTACATAAGATTTCTTCGAGACTGAGCCCATAAACACTGTCATACGTGGTGGTGGGGTGCAGGAAGCCTCAACCCTGACCACAGGAGATGCTGGTGTTTTAGGGCTGCCCAATGAAAGGAAGTCATTATCTTCAGTGATGCAGCCAATGGTGACTTACTTATGAACTGCCAGGTAACTCCACATGCACCTGGGCATCCCCACTCAAACCCAGCAGGTTGTAAAGCAAAAAGACCTGGAAGTGCAATGGGAGCTTGGTGGGAAGAGGAGGGAGGGAGTGGACATGGTAAGGGTAAAAGAGAGGCCTACTAGGGATGCATGAGACCAGAATGTACTGAGCATGTATATATAATTGCGAAGCAATAGGTTACTGACACAGTAGATTTCAGCAGGTGTGCTGGTGCAGTGCTGAGGTTTCAGGTCGTGGGATGCTAAGGGGAGCTCCACACAAGTCAGGGCCACACTATGTAAAGAGTTACATACTTTTAAAAATTCATGTGTGCTTACTCTTAGAGTTAGAACTCTAAGAGTCCATTATCTCTGCACAAACAAAAAAATCAAGAACATATGAATTAAAAAATGTTTGCAATATTCTGCCAAAGGAACCTGCCAGAAGAAATACAGGAACAGTGAGAGCAGTGCTGCTCAGAGGGTCACATGGCAAAGCCTGAGGTTAAGAAATAAATTCTATCTTACAAAGATGCTAATTCTTTAAAAGTTACTTAATAAATGTAATAAACTCCTAATAAAAATACCAATGGGGTTTTTGTGGCACTAGACAAACATTCTGTGGGGTTTGGCAGTGGTGGTGGTGGGGGTTGGCTGGTTGACTGTTTTTGTTTGTTTGTTTCGGTTTTTGGTTTTGTTTTGTTTGAGAAAAACAAAGACAAATAGTGGAAAAATCTCCACCAAAAAAAAAGGCACAGAGATGGAGGAGTTACGTGATTAGCTGTTAAAACTTACTTAAAAATCTCAATCCTACACCAAATCTATAAAATTCTTATACAAAGACAAGTTAACATATAAAAAATTTAAAAACCAATAAGTAGCCTAAAATGGGCAACTCAGTATTCAATACATGGAAACCCAGCAACCGTCTGAAAAACAACAAAAAATGAAAATCAGATGTGTGCTTTAAACGATATTCTAATAAGTTTCAAGAAGTCTAGAGATGTTTTATGTTTTAAATAGTGACTAAAAAGTAATAAACCAAGAAGATTTGGACAGTTCCCTTCACTCAATGTGTGACCAGATCACCAAGCTAAAAAACAACGAATTAGGTTAAAGTCAGAAGGTAAAAGGCATGCCACAGAGGCACAGGTTCTCCAGCATTTACTAATTAGGTCTTGAAGAATAAGGAGACATGTGCTGGCTGGGAAGTGGATAGGGTGGGTCTGGGAAGATTTGTAGAGGAAAGGTGAATGTGCTCAAAACCCATTGTAAGAAAAATTCAAAGCATTAATAAATAAAAAAATTAAAATATCCATAGAAAAGGGAAAGTTGAAGTTTTAAATGAATGAAGAGGTGAAGAGGTATTTGTTATGTTTAGTTAAATAAATACATGTTAGAGCAATTGTTTACTACCTAGAAGAGCAAGAAAAATTAAAGGCAGGTTGTCCCATACATTGCTACAGATTTAAGTTGACACACTGCTTACACAAAGGAATTCATCAAAATTACTCTTCATTGTGACCTACAGAACTCATTTTGAAAATGCATTCTCCTATTCTTTCCTTTTTATCTTTTATTTATTATTTACATTCCAGATTTTATCTCCTTCCAGTCCACCCTCTGTCTGTTCCACAGCCCATACCTCCTCCCCACCCCATCCCTGTCTGCATGAGGATGTCCCCACCCACAAATGCCCACCCAACCATACTTCTAAACTCCCTGGGACCTCCAGTCTCTTGAGGGTTAGGTGCATCTTCTCTGACTGAACCCAGACCCAGCAGTCCTCTGCTGTATATGTGTTGGAGCCTCATATCAGCTGGTGTGTTTGAGAGACCTCGGGAGTCCGGATTAATTGAGACTTCCCATTCTACAGTGTCTCCCTCCTCCACTGCTTCTTCCAGCTTTTTCCTAATTCAACTACAGGGGGCAGCAGCTCCTATTCTTATACAATGCATACATACAAAGTTAGTGCTGAAGCATTGTAACACAAATGTATGGGAATAACACAAGTATTCATCAGCAAGAAAGTGGGTCAGGAAAAGTATATCATAAAACATCACACTCAGCTGAACCATAATCACCTCACCGTAAAAAGTAACCGACGGAGGCAGGGTCATTCAGGAAAATGTTAGCCCTGAAAGCAGTTGGACCGAGATTGATCCTCTACAATCCACATAAAATGCCAAGCACAGTGTTGCATGCTGGTCATCCCAGTGGCTGGGAAGTCAGTAAATTCCAAGTTCAGTGATAGAACCTCTTTCAAGGAATGAGGTATGAAATGGAGAGTTATTGAGAAAGACACATAATATCAACACATGATATCAGCTTCAGACTCCATATATGTATGCATGCATGTATGCATGAGCACACAGAAGATATGCAAAAACAAATCAAACACACCTACCAACACAGCAAAAAGTACAGTTATTATGAGTTGATATGAAATGTCTTCCATGATCCATCAAGTGCAAATGAACTAGGCAACATTTGGTAGATCATTCTATTTCTTTATCAATACTAGGGGCCACACGTATATTTATATTTGTTAATGTTACACAAATTACATACATATATATTTATTTATATATACACACATATATACTGAGCTGGTAAGATGACTGAATGGTTAAAGGTGTTTGCTGTACAAGCCTGGCAACCTGGAAAACACACACATACATAAACACACACACACACACACACACACACACACACACACTTAATCTCTTAAATATTTCCTTATTAAACTTTCTGAAATGTTAGCATACTGCCTATTCAAAATACTAAAATAATAGAGAAGCACAGACAAAATTTGTAGATAACATTGTGAATGTCTACTGTCAAAGTAACTGAACTAAAGCTAGTTAAGAGATAGTAATGGGAGGAGAGCTTTTGTAGGTACTAACTGTAGGCAGCTCTTCCAGTGTTCTGCCTCTGAAAAGCATAAAGGGAACGAAATAGCGGATAAGGTGCAGCAGTTTGTATGTTCATAGGAAAATTAAGTGCAGTTGGGAAATTTGTTCATTCAGGAAAGAAATTAGTACGATGGTGTGTTTGGGTGCATGAGAAGAAATGAGATTACAGCTACTACTGTCCTTTGGAAATCTATCTATATTTGAAAACATTTATTAATTTATTATTTATAGTTCGTGTGTGTGTGTGTGTGTGTGTGTGTGTGTGTGTGTGTGTGTATGAATGCTCAAATACATAAACAACAGTGCCCTGGTGGCAGACACCAGTACCACCACTGTGGGGGGACAAATAGACAATTTGGGGTATGAGTTCTCTTTTTTCCATTTTGTTTTTAAGGCTGATTCTGCCTGGCTCTGAATTTGCTTCTCCTTAGGGCTCATTCACAGGTCTTTGTATAAATCTCTTAGCACAAATACTCCTTATATGAATATGCCACCAGGCTATCCAGTGGGTATTCCTCCAGTGCAAAACACTTAGGCCGCATGTAGCCATTTACTGTTTTATCAATAATAATGTCTAGAATTATCTGGTCCACACCTTTCAGGACCTTTGTGAAAATTTCTCTAGAGCTTATCTATCAATATCACAGCTGCTCTATTACCTCGGACAATCTTCAGCGTCTCTTGATAGTGCCAAAATATTTGTTGTAGCAGTTTACACTCATCCAGCAGCATGGGCGGGATTCTGTGGCTCTGCAACAGGGTAGTAAATCATCCACCCTGTGAGCATGAAGAACATCCCATCACAGTTTTAACTTGCATGGAATTGATTGCTAATCAGATTGGTCACAGTTTCTAATGTTTATGAGATAATTGGATGTCTTCTTTGAAATGCTAAATCAAATATTTTCCCATTGTGTTTTGTTTACTTATCTATATTGCAATGTTTCTGTCTATATTTTAACACCAACCTATTAAATAATTGCAGAGAGTTAGTGAGTGCTTATGATTCTCTGTAAAAAAAATTTTTAGAACCTTCAAGGAAAGGGAGTATTCTAATTTCTGTCTTTACAACTCTAGCTATAGCTGAAAGATGAGATTTGGTTACTGTCTTATTTTCTACAGGATCATTCTATGACAGAGATTGGGTTTGTTATATCACCCTATAGCCTACAGCTAGTCAATTGCACTATTCTCATTAACTTGTATATTGTCTAATTAGATAACCATCACATCATTTAATGAATAATTTTCCTTTTCAGATTTTTATATTGCATGTTTTTCTTAATGAACACTTAATGTTATGTAAGATGCTTGCTGAAAACCTTTGAGAGATGGATTTCTACTTGTATTTTTATTTTATGAAGTGTTATGAATGTGTGTTTAAGTTCATCATGTTTTCATCTGGAGGTAACTCAGTCATTTTACATACACACTTTTCTTTTTGAGGGAATTGTTTAAATTTCCCAATGTACTTCATATACCTCAAATTTTATTAGTTTTTAACTATTATGCTTTTGCATTTATTAGTTAATCATTAATTATTAATTTATGTATTAATTGTTGTTGGAGTATAGTTTTCTTACACTGTCCTTATCTACAATATACTCATCCAATCAAGGTCATATGAGTACTGTCCAATTTCCCGAGGCAGTTAATTAAAACTGGGCACTGCTGTTATAGAAGCCTTTGGAAATTTACTTATTTACAAAGTAGATTCATGGCAGCAGTGTGTTCTTAATTATAGATTTAGCTTTCAAAGCTATTGTCTGATTTTGTTCTCTTAGATTTGCTCACTAGTAATGCTAACAGAGACAGTAAAAGTGTATATTTATTAAGTGCTTAGCATTTTCCTGGTTATATTTTGAATATAATGAATATATTGTTATATATATATTGAGTGTAATTGAATATTTTGAATATACTGTTGCAATAATTACTTAATATTTATATACATTTGAGGTGGTAAACATATATTATCCACATCTGAGCTAGCCAGAGCTAAGGACAGTTTTTCTTTATGGCTTTCAGACACAAGGTTGTGCCCCACAGGGCAGGTTCAGATGAGCCATTAAATATGTGTTGTGTCAGCAGCTTCTTTCCATTGTTTGGCTGCTGACACTTGTGGTTGAATTAGGGAAAGGCTGGAAGAAGCTGAGGAAGAGGGCGACCCTGTAGGAGGACCAGCAGTCTCAGTTAACCTGGACCCGCAAGATCTCTCAAACACTAGACCACCAACCAGGCAGCATACACCAGCTGATATGAGGCCCCCAACACATAAACAGCAGAGGACTGCTGGGTCTTCAGTCAGAAAAGATGCGCCTAACCTTCAAGAGACTGGAGGCTCCAGGGAGTTTAGAGGTCTGGCTGGGTGGGATGTGGAGTGGCGTGGGTAGGGACATCCTTGTGGAGACAGGGGTGGGGTGGGGAGGAGATATGGGATGTGGGATTGGCAAAGGGTGGACGGAGGAGGGAGGCAATAAAACCTGGAGTGCAAATAAATAAACAAAGATCAAAAAATATGTGTGTATGTGTTTATAAAATCCACACCACACCAAACCAAACCAAAAGCTCTTTGCTATCCTATTTTTATTTGCTTAGAGAAGAAAAAAGGAGAATGATAATTTCAAATTTGGTAACATGGGTACAACATATGATCTCTGAATATAAATACATATATACATACATACATACATACATACATACATACATACAGCAATAAAAATTCCTTTACAAGGATGCTTTGTATTTATTACTAAGGACATTTAAATGATTTGGGAAACCCTACATATCTATTAACCCATAATGGGTACATTTAAGCAGGTGCATTCAACACTAGTGACTATATTTAAGCAGGTACACACACCATGAAAAGAAGCCCTTTGGAGGAGAGCATAATTGGCTGTAATGAGTGTCTACACTACAAGCACTCCAGTGCTGTAGATATTTGTGTATACAGGGGCCTCAAGCAGTCCAGGGTTCCCTGTTGGGAATTGGTTCTAATAGTTGCTTTCTCTTATTTCAGGTCCCAATAGCTGTGCTTCCATACCTGAGGGTTCCTACCCCCAGCTGCCTTCTATTGGTAATAAAGAATTGCCTTACAGCCAATGGCTGGGCAAGGAGACAGGGCAGGACATTTAGATTGCCTGGGCAAGGGACCAGAGAGAGGGATAAGGGGAGAATTGCAATGAGTTGGAGGGAAAAGGAGGAGATTTAAGAGCTTCAGGAGAGAAAGCATCCTACAAAGTAGGGGAAGAGGGAATGTGGCCCTATGCAGGGGGAGGTGGGGCTGACCAAAAGGTAACAGGGAAGCAAAGATAAAATATAGATTTAGAAGGCGTTAAGCCAGGAATATGGGAGGGAAGTGTGTGCTAGCTGTAGGAAGTTTAGAAGTGCCCAACCACTGAGTTAGTCAAGGCATATCTGGATCAGCTGGCATATGTATGTCTTTCATTGTTGAATCCAGAGAGTTTGTGCGTGGACAGAGGCCCTTGATCCACCAAGAGCCAAAGGAGTTAACTAATTCACTGCTACAACTTCCTATATTACTGCAATAACAGGGAGTGCAATAACACTCTTCTTAGTAAAAAGTCTAAATGCAGCATATGGTCTCAGACAGAAAACTACTGAACCATAGGGTAGAATGTTTGTAGCATTTCACATGGTCTATGACAATGGCTTAAAAGATAGTCATAGTTTACAATACTCAATTGTAATAATTATACAACTTATCAGTGGGTCTTTTCTTAAAATCATTGGTGAATACCATTGGTACATACTAATGGGTTGCACTGTGATATTTCTGTACCTACATATATATCCAGATTCCTTTTAGGTGCACACATCCATACATGCAGAGTCATGCACATGCATTCATACATGCACAAACACAATAAGCATATTTTTTCAGTTTAGAACCAAAAAGTCATAATTCTTAAACCCAAAAACAGTTTTATATTTTGGTAGACTTAATTCTGCTATTTTAATTATTTTAAATATATTAAATGTTAGATAATATAATTATTTAATGCTAGATCATTTATTGCATTTAATTCAACATATAAATAAATCTTGTCTAAATAAAACATAGGAAATTATTACTTTAATCTGAGCCATGTTATAATTTTCTCAATCATATTCATTTGGAAGGTAAGCAACTATTTTCCCAGATATTACAGAACAAAGATACTGTTATCTCTAAGTTGCAAGGAGAAGTGGAAATTGAAAAATGTATCTAGAAAAAAAAAAGGCTGCAATTATCCTTGATCAAAACATTTAAAAAACTCCTTTACTCTGAGATGTAAGATATAGATGAGGCAGAGTTAGAAGGGGGATGCCAAGATTCAGGAGTCTAAAGAGTACTGCAAAAGAAAGGGGAGTGTGTTCTTTTGGGGTCTTGGAAAGATTTTGAAATTAAACTGATTTGGAGAACACACCACATGATCCTCGAAATAAAGAGCTCAGTCGGGGGAGAAAATGGAAGCATGAAGGAGAGGCTTCTGCAAATTCAACAAATAGATGTGATTCGTCGATTGATAAGATCACAATGATTCATCCATTGTTAGGTATGTTCTGTCTCAGGCTGTAGCCCTTTTCACTATCATCTTACATTATCCAAAAGTTCTGAGAACAGAGACATGAATTGCAGGTGGTGGACCAGCCAGGTTTAGGCCACAGTGACAGAGAAGAAGTGTCATAGGAATCTGGCAATGCTTTTTACAGGCGTTTAGAGCATACCAATCAAGGCCATGTGCATTTGTTTGTCTCTATTACATCCCTGTATTCCAGAATATTTTGGAGAGTCATTTGGACTTTGTGCAGTTAATATAGGTGATAATTTGATTTATCTAGCCCAGCTATTAAAAGCAAGGATACACTTTCACTCTGTATAATGATTTTCTTTGGTTAATGCCAAAATCACAATTCTGTAGCATGGCACCTAGTAGCACTATAACTATGTTGTGTATTTACATTCTCTGACATTCACTTAAGGAAATAATACCAGAAGGCAATTCCCAGAGTGTGTCTTCATTGTTAAGCAATACATGACTGAGGTTGGGGCACCTGCGACCTGGGACCCCCTCAGATTATATATATAAAAAAAAAAAACCACATTGGTCTACTGACCTGAAATTTCTTATTCTTTTTATTCTTTTTTTCTGTTTTCTTTTTTTTATTGGATATATTCTATATTTACATTTCATTTCCCTTTTTTGTTTTCCCACCCCCCTAAGGTCCCACATGCCCTTTTCCCTCCCCCTGCTCCCTCATCCACCCCTTCCCACTTCCCTGTTCTGGTATTCCCCTATACTGATGCTTTGATCCTTTCCAGAACTAGTGTCCATTCCTTTCTTCTTGTCAGACATCATTTGGTATGTGAATTGTGTCTTTGGTGTCCCAAGATTCTAGGCTAATATCCACTTATCAGTGACTGTATACCATGGGTATTCTTTTGAGACTGGGTTACCTCACTTAGTATGATGTTCTCCGGCTCCATCCATTTCTCTAAGAATTTCATGAATTCATTGTTTCTAATGGCTGAATAGTACTCCATTGTGTATATATCCCACATTTTTTTGTGTCCATTCCTCCATTGAGGGACATCTGGGTTCTTTCCAGCTTCTGGCTATTATAAATAAGGCTGCTATGAACATCGTGGAGCATGTATCCTTATTGCATGCTGGGGAGTCTTCTGGGTATATTCCCAGGAGTGGTATGGCTGGGTCCTCCGGAAGTATCATGTCCAGTTTTCTGAGGAACCGCCAGGTTTCTATGAAGTGAAGAACAAAAACTAATCCAAGGACTGAGGATTTCTATATTCTCATAACATATTTCTAAGCTATTTCCAAAGTGCTGAACCAATTCACAGTTTTTCAATCATTGCTGCAGAACAGTAAAAAAAATCCACTGATTATTGTAGCTGAACTATGAAAGAATGGCATAGTCAGGGATGGTCTCAAGATTAGTCAAGAGGTTTTTTTTTTTAATGTATATATTTCTCTTAGTCAAGGATGTTAATGTACTAAGCTAGACCTTAACAAAATACAATTATTAATTTTTTCATGGCATCAATATCTCATGAAAAGTTTAAGT
This sequence comes from Apodemus agrarius, assembly GCA_964023405.1. Taxonomy (NCBI): domain Eukaryota; kingdom Metazoa; phylum Chordata; class Mammalia; order Rodentia; family Muridae; genus Apodemus; species Apodemus agrarius. Next base: position 58,981,074 of record OZ030024.1, on the reverse strand, counting down.
GCCCATCATCAATAATTGACAGTGATGGGAACAAAAAGAAGCTCTGATTCTCACACACTGAGCCAGTAACGTTTTCAGTTTACCATACTTCGTACTTGTAATGCTGTAGTAGAAATGAGTGAAGAAAATCAACCTTACAATTCATTGTTCTTTGTGTTACTGCTCTATGTTTCCTTCTTCTCCCAGACTCTGTATTCCTCAGAAAAAGAATCTAGAAGATTAAAAGAAGCTCTGAATACCCAAGACACAATTCACATATCAAATCATTCCCAAGAAGAAGGAAGGAGAGGGCCCTGGTCCTGGAAAGGCTTGATGCAGCAATGTAGGAGATTACCAGGACAGAGAAGTGCGAGGAGGGTGATTGGGGAAAGGGCAGAGGGAAGAGGGTTTATGGAACTTATGAGGAGGGAGGAACCAGGAAATGGAAAATCATTTGGAATATAAATAAAGAATATAGAAAAGAAAAAATAAAGAAAAAAGAAAAAAGAAACACACGCAAAAAAAAAAAATGCTCCATGCCTCAAAGATAAAAGGAAAGATCAAAAAAAAAAAAGAAAGAAAGAAAGAAAGAAACAAAAGACAAAAAGTCAGAGGAAAAAACAGGCAAAGAGCGCTTAGACTATGAGCCAAGGATTCTCATTTGAGAACGCTTTTGAAAGTGACATAATGGCCTGCTGGTGTAAAGATCAGTGACATTCTGTGAATTGTTTATGAAAACATCCCGGCAGAAAGAAAAGTTGCAGGTTCTTTGCTTTCCCACGGATTGGGGTTTGTTGAGTCTTCTTAAAAAGTGGTCTACCTTTTATCAGACCTAAGCGCACATGTTCTATGGCCCACTAGAAGAAAAGATAATGAGTGTCTGTTCGGTGAGCCTGGTGACAGGGCACCTAAAAGATACCTTGCTAAAATTGTATTGAGAAGATTCTGTTTCTCTGGGATAGAACAGCTTTTAGAGGGGAAAAAGGCTGGAGGAAGTTACATATTCATGTAAGGTTTAAGGAGAAGGAAAACAAACAACAATATTCTCATTTGGAAACATATTTTGTTCAGAATCTTTATTGCAATACACCATAATGGAGACAGTTTTGTTTCCCCAAGAACAATTGTCAAAAGTTTATCAGTTTTGATCATTCATAAATCACTTCATTTTGCTAAGGCTTTTATAAGTTTTGATTGTTCAAAGATAAGAAAGATCTGGCTCTACTCTAGAGACATTTGGTATTTTGTATTTTGTTTTGCATCTGAGTGGTAGATGTGTGAACATGGGAGATTTCTGCTCGTCCTTCCTCTTGCATTTAGACACATGAACAGGATTTAACAAATTATCTCACACAAGATGGTCAAATTCCCGTGAGGCTAATCAAGGCATCAGTTTCTCAGCCTGTCCAGTCATGGTGGCCCTAATCTATCTCTGCACACAGAGAAGTGGAGTTGATGAAGGAAGAACTAAACACGTGCTTGTTCCCCGAGTCAATTTAGAGCCTAATTTTTAATACCAAAGGAGGTGGTTGAATAATTTATATATCTATGGATTTTACTGCATAATATATCATCCTCATTCACTCAACATTTCCAAATATGGTCTAAGATCTTCATTTTTCTTTTTTAGGTTTGACCTTTTGTACATAGAAACAAAAGCGAAGCCTGCCTTCCCAAAAACAAATGTTATTAATCTATTTAAGGGCAACAGGGACGGGATCTCAGGTTTGTAGTCTTGTGAACTATTGCTTACACCGTAGGTCAGGGATAAAATGTAGTAATTTCCAGCACCCATACATACAGAGATGCTTTTTGCTTACTGGTTATCATAACCACATTGTACAAAACTTAATAAAGATAGTTATCTCATAATTAGTCCTCCAACTCATCAAATTCACTTTTGAATTTTATATGACACTCATCCATCCATCTGTCCATCTTTTCCTCAATCCAGTTTTATCATCTATATGTTGAAATTGAGGACATCTACATTTTCATTGCCAAGAATCTTATACCCTGGAGAGCAAGTACTAGTATAATTACAGATTGTTGCTACATTTTCCTCCACAGTAGATTAACCAAAAAAGACCTTAGTCATTCTCATGGTTACTGTTGTACCTGATTGAGGATTTTGCCTCTTGTATGGGAGTCCATTTTGAATGCCTTCATTGGTTCCACCACAGGGTGGAATGACTAAGTATAGCCAGAAAGGCAATTCTCTCAAGTTCCTCTGGCAGTTTTGCTTTGGGAAGAGGGAATGAGGGATACCGAAGGGTTAAAGCAATATGCTGTAACCTAGAAAGAAAGGCTATTTAGATAAGCCTGCCAGTTTTAGTAATGGGAGTGCTTGTGCCAGTACAGTAAATATGTTCAGTTCCAATTTCCTCATATTACCTATCATTCTGCCTGAGTCTTGGATGATCTTTAGCACAACAGTGGCGGTTCCAAGAGAGCCACGGCTAAAGGCAACACCCAGCAGCCAGAGTCAGTGAGGCTCCTCTGATTGGGGCTTTAGGAAGTACTTCTCCAAGCCCCGAGGACCCAGCTCAAAGTCTAAGACTTCAAACAATGGTTTACCAGCAAGAACAACCACTGATAACATGGCTTGATTTAAAGAACAAAATGGAAGAAGTCTTCTATATAAAGTCCCAGCAAGTAAAAGAACATGGTAAAAGGTAACATCACCCTCATATGGTATCTCAGGACTTCTTTCTCATTTACACAGACCTTTGTGTCTCTGGACTCTAGGAGACTTCTAAGAGCTACTCATCTGGAGTTGAGGGAGGCTTTACCCACACTGACTGGATCATCTGTGGGTCACCACAGAACAGCTAAACCAGGGCTTGGGCTGTTTCTCTTCTGCAGGCAGAGTTCGCATAAATATTAGAAGGCTTAAAAATCATTCTACTCGCTCCAGTCAAGGAAATCTGAATTTATCTAGTCCCTCCCTCTCACATTCATGAGCATCCACGTGTACATACACACATTGTTCTCATTTTCATAGAATGGTGAGAAACTATCATTTTTTTGTCAGTTTCTATGAGGGTTGAGACTGAGTGGTATGGTGGTGGTGCTTAAAAATTGTTGTCATCAGTGATGGTAAGAGAGGTTTGCATCCTTTTTGAGGCAAACACCGTATGGGTAGAGAGCCCTTGTGTAAGACTCTCACTGATGTTTCTATTTTACTTCAACTGAATGACTCCTGGAAGCCAAGAACTTGCTTTTAATCAGCAAACCATTTTCATTTCCTTTCTTTTTTAAAATGTATTTAACTGGTTGACTTGGACATACTATTAATTATATAAAAACCCGAGTTTCTTTTACCCAGAGCGTGCTAATTAATTTTGACCTGCTTACATGGAGAAAAACAGAAACTATATTGTCCTGTGAGCTCACACAGGCTTGTGGGGGGTTTGTCTGTTTAAGAAGCAGCAGTAGCAGAACATTTCAACATAGCATCTAAGAAAATGGAGGCTGGGCCCTGTGCCTGTCAGGAGGGGAAACAAAACAAAACAAAACAAAACAAAACCCTCACCATTATAATCTTGTTATACTCCATCTTCCCAGAAAATTAAACAACTTTAACTTTCAAGATAATAATGACAGCGAACCCAAAAAGAAACCCTAATCCTGAGATAGAATAGCAAGGTTCTCCCTGTAATAAAATAAACCATAATCAATAACACTACAGTGCTAGCCAGTGAAACTGAAACTGTTTCTCTTGAAAAAGAAATCCACATCACAGAAATTCAGAGTCCAAAGGAGTCTAGAGTCCAGATAGCCCCTCCCTCTATCTCTTGTAAACAGCCGGCACCTGACCTCTGTCCACGCCTCCTCGTCAAGATCATTCACCAGGGTGCCTTTCTCTCTGGGACATATATCTATTAATGTGTTTTGTTTTCTATCCAATGCCAGCATTCTTTTTTTTCTCTTCATTCTGTGATCTGTTTTGAAATCCCATGAAGCCTTCATATCAGATATTCATAACTCATTGAAGCATAGTTCTTGTTTGGTTCTGTCGCTCTAAATCTGAGTGTATCCACTTCTGTTTCTTCCTTACTTCAATGTAGGATTTCCTCCCCTGACAACTATTCACCCAAGAAATGAGATCCAAATAGCAAGGAAAGTAAAACCTCTCTCTTTCTATGGGCCATGCTTTGAGGTTCCCTCATGCCTTTCAGCTTGTTGGGGCTTCCACAGAATGCATCAAGGCCTGTCCACCTGACACGACCTGAAGTGAATATTTGATATAGAAATCCACAGAAATGGAAACAGCTCACAAGGTTGCATGAAAAGAACACCATTTTTCTTTCATTATTTGTTTCTGTTTTGCTTCTTCAGGGCCCTGTGTAACCCTGCTGACATTGGAATATTTTTATAGCCCAAAGGATAATCTTGAACTTTTGATCCCCTGCTCCCCTCCTCCTCGGGGCTGGGGTGCTGCAAGCTTGGTGCATTAGCAATTGCCTCCCTGGGTTACAGGCCAGGCTTCACATAGAAACCAGGACTCTGAATAGACAGGCAACTACTTTATGATATGTCTCTATGGAACAATACCTTTCCAAATAAGAAGACTATCTCATAGTTTGTATTAGTGTCTAATTCATTCAGATTAGTTTCTATTACAGACAAATAAGATAGTTCCTTAATATCAATAAAGGAATTGCATTTGAGAGCTACATTTTTTAAAAACTGACTAAATATGAAAAATATAAATGTTAATAAAATGATGTAAACACATAAAGGAAAAAAATTAAACTCTAATCTATACATTGATTGCTCTTTTACAATTTACATATGTAATAGTGAGAAGAATCTCTGACACTGCCTTTGGTCTTCAAAATGTTTTCAATATCTGTTTCCATCCTTCACTTGCCTTAATACATATTTTTGGTATCTTTTGGTTCATTTCTATCTTCTGGGCTGCCCGTTCCTCCTGCTCTGCTTTCATTCTGCCCTATACCAAAAAGCCTTCTCTCCTTCTCATGGCCCCGTGTCAGCTCCTAAGTTCTGCTGGCAGAGAAAACTCTAGGCACCCAGACGAGACAGCTGAGGAGACTTCTGAATGTCTGCCCCCGCACAGTGACATTCTCAGCTCCAACAGGGTCAGACAGTTACCAGGAAATGCTTCCATCAGTTCTTCTCGCTTCCCTTAGTTCCTCCTGATGTCGTTTTGTAGACAAGCCAGATTTTTAGCTTTAAAAACATGTGTGACCCAAAGAAAAATTGGGCTGGCATTCAACTGCATATTCCACTGTTTCCCTGATCTTGCTTCTTTCCTGGCAGTTGAACAGCCATTATTATAGCTCTTTTCAAAAGAATCTGATCACTTTGACCCACAAGCAAGCCAAACTCTGGTCAGCTGTTCCTTCAGATCCCCTGTCCCTGATTTTAACAGGACAGAAAGAAGTATGTAGTCAGCTTTCTTTCACAGCACCTTACGGTATGCTCCCGTATCAACCACTGGAAGAGTCAGGACTGTCTTTGGCAATCTCCAAAGCAATGGCACCATTTATAACCCACCTGTTGGACTGCCTCGGCAAACCAGGTCACCCAAACCCATACTACTTCAGCTCCTGTCAGTTGATACCTGTAGGCTGCTTTGGAAGGTTTTGTTTGTTTGTTTGTTTGTTTGTTTATTGTTTGGTTGAAAAGCAATGAACAAAAGAGGGGACAGGGGCAGAATGTTAAATCTGCCAAGGAATGTAGACACTGCACTGCTTAGAATTTCTTAATAAGGATAAATTAATGAATGTAATTCACAGAGCATTTTCTGTGTGTCACCATTGATGAGATTTTATGAGTGTGATATCATAATTTGGCTGTCTTTGACCTGCCCCTCCTGGCCATTCCAAATTCTGCAGACATTATGCAGATATTTTGCCAGCTCAGAGAACCATGCCAAAAGGCAGCCTTATTTGGGCAGAAATCAAAAGGCCTTGTGGACTTAAGCAAAGCCAAGCACAGTTACTTTCCCCAGTTCCACTCTGCTTGACTGTGGCTAGAATGTGTTTGTAAATATAGCTAGAGACTGACTTAATCTTCCCTATGGCCAAATATAAATAAATATCTAGTCATCCTTGCATTTAGAAATTTGTAACATCATACACTTCATGCCACCTTATTCCCAATTAAGCTAATCGAAGTCAGGTCAGGCAAACCATCCATAGTCAAATAGATTAGACAAGGCAATTGATCAAATAGAGGAAATGACCAGAAGCCTTTCCTGCCTGGCATACCCACATCATCTCACACTAGTGTCTGGCCTCTTTCAATCTTTTAGGATAGGAAATACTCATAAATGATGTCAGGTCTTTAGGAATTATGACTCTAAGTAAGGGTTAAAATGCATTTGGTTCATAAATAAATGTGAGCAAAACACAAAGATATGGAAGCTAATCCACAAGGTTTTAAAGAACCATTGACATGAATAAAATGGAGCCCATTCAAATTAAAAGAATTTGGCACCCACTTCTGTAGTTTCCTTTACCTCCACTCTACAGGACAATGGGAATCTTCAGGGATTTGCCAAAAGTGTTAGTGACTGAATCCAAACAATACAAGGCTATGATAGTGGTTCCTTTGTGTTTCCATTTTGTCTGTTTCCCTACAGACTGATGCCAACATGGACAGGAGGGATCTGATGCCACCCAGTAGTTCCATCAACTCTAAAAGGTATCACCAGTTCTGGAAGCTGGAGTGTTAAACCGCTGTGCCCATAACTTCTCAGATTTCACAAGCTATTTATTTGACTTTTGTTTAAAAGAGCATTGTGCTCCCCTTGGCCTCAAGCTGGCTTCTGCAGCAGTTGCCTGTTGTGCTCTTTTCTTTCATACTGTAGGCAAGGGGGTCAGGGGCAGGGAAGCTGGTGTTTATTTATTTTATTTTGATTATCTTTTCCTTCAGTTCTAACCTCTAAACTATCTATCTAGATTGGACAGTTTAGTCTACTAAAAAAATATTAAATTTCTCCTAAGTCCACTAAAGAGGATGCTGTGGCCTTTGAGATAAAAATTAGTTCAGCTAGGTGTGGTAGTACTTAAGAACTAAAGCAGGAGGATGACAAGGACAGTTCAAGGGCAGCCTGGATTTTATAGAGTGCTTTCCAATTCAGCCTGGGATAAATAGTCAGACTCTATCACACACAAAATGAAAATACTAATCAACAACAACCTCCTCAAATAGGTAAATGTATATATCTTCATATATAATGTAATTCGTGTATATAGAGAAACACACACACACATACACACACGCACATACATATATCTTTGTGGCAATCCTTATTCCTGAACATTTCTAATCTTCCATCCTTCCTGTAATCAGATATTCTAGAAGCCACTATGTAGTCCATACTAACTCTGAACTCATGACAATCCTCATGCCTCTGCCCAAGTACTTGGATTACAACCTTGAGCCACCATGCCTAGCATTCACTCTCCTTTCTAAACCTATATCGAAAGGGTAGCTTTTAGATACTTCGTCATTTTTTTCATTTGTGTTCAGATTGTGAGATTGTTTTAGTGGCAGTAGAAACCTGGAAATACTAAAGGGGGAGAATGGATATTCAGCAATTGAGATTTTAAAGCCTCAGAAAAGATTATTTTTAAATTAGTTGCTTAAGCATGGTTAGCTCATCACAATAGTAATAGTCAAAGCCCAAACTCTCATGGTGGCCCTGAGCACCATTTTCAACCTTTCTACCACAGATAGAGCCAGCATGCTCCCTAGGCAGTTCCTGGAGTCTGAGATGTTTTGCAAGGCTCAAAGCCTGTTTCTAAGACGAAATTCAGGACAGAAACTAAATTCTCTTTACAGAAGTTAGGAATTGAACCTGCGCCCATACTTTCTCTGCACAGACCAAGAAAGTATTCCCAGGCAGATCTGGCAGGACAAGCGTGGAGGAAAGCTACCTTTTGGGTCTTAGCACCCATTTATCAGTAGAAAAAGCTGAGGCTGGCAAACCTCTCTGAATGTCCAAAATTAGTTTTGGAGGGTCCTTGGATCTTGATGGATATTTAGACCGCTCAGCAGTGAATTCATCTAGCAGAGTGTAGAATGGATGTATGTAGACTGTTATAAAGGAGGTGGAGTGACTAGCAGGGCAGAGAAAGAATAAATTCATTTATGACTGGAAGGGTCCAACTCAATATTCCAGCTCTGCTCAAATGACTCGTGGCATCTTGGATAAAGCATTAGTCATCCACTCTTGGATCATATACATATCTTTGTATCACTGGAAGTTTCCATGATGCTGACTTAATAATGCATAGTCTTCGTTTTGTAAAGATGGGCCACACATCAGCTCCTTGTTTGTAGGATGTTTGTTCTCTCTGGTGAAGAGTAACCTCCTCAGGATCAGCTAATTGAACCTGCTCAGGGCTGCCCTGGGAGTTTGGGCTTCAACTATTAGAATTGGGGGTGAGCTATCCATGACTTAAGCAACTAATTTAAAAATAATCTTTTATTTTTGATCTCGGTCACCTCATATGACTAAGTTAAGCTCTGCATATTAATTACATTCCACTGTGACCAAATGCCTGATGAAACCCCCTGAAGGGTGAGAAGGATTTCTTTTGGCTTATTTATAGTGCCCAGGACCTTACGGTGGGAAAGGCATGCCAGGGAACCAGTTCCTGTCTCTCACAGCATGAGCACACAGTAGCAGCTTGTTGCATCTTATTTATTCAGGAAACAGAGAAATTGTTCCAGACTAGAACTGTCTATCACCTTCAAAGCCAACCCCTACTGACCTACATACAATGTCCATAAATCTTTCTTACCAACGTTTCCGCAATGTTCCAAATAGCTCCCCAGCTGGAGACTGAGCATTCAAACACATAAAACTGTAAGAGATATTTCAGATTGTAGATTACAAAGTACTATGGTATTCAAATTCTGTAAAATTGAGTTAGTCATAAAACATACCTCTCATGGTTGTTTAAGGATAAGCAGAGAGGCATGTGTTGAGCACTGTCTGGGATACAGTGTGTCCATGTTTGTTTGACAATCATTTTAAGGCTTTGAAGACCAATAAGTCATTTTATAAAGCTTGAGGCAGGATGGCTTAATGGATGTGTGTGTGTGTACACACACACACACACACACACAAAAGAAGTGTGAGGAGTTGGAGGTCAGATGGGTTTGTATTCTTCCTTTATGGTCAGACTCAAAATCCTCACTGACTTCATCTTTGAAGAAGCATATAGATGGAAAATCTGATGTGAAAGTGGACCATATTGTTACTTCCTGCAGTCCCAATGTGTGCTCTGCCATATGAACACAAAATTTGCATGGACTTTCCTTGCACAAGAGCTCAAAAAGACTCAAAGAAAGGACTAAGCAAGTATCCAAAGTAATTTGCTATGGTGAACACCCTGAGAGGCTGTTCATTTGTTTATTTGTTATTTTGAACTACAACTTGCCTTCCATGCAAATGGTAATGGTATCCTAGGAAATGCATATGGACATAGAACCTTATCAAGTTTTTCAAGTTGGTAATGCTACTCTGTGCTATCTAATCATTGTGTGCTAAAAAGATAACATTACAAGAAGGAGAAAAATGAGATATTCATAGTTCTGTTTCATTTCAGAATGAAATGAGAACTTTCTTATTCATAAATAATCCAATGTTCGACTATTAATAGAATGTGTATGGAAAATTGCATCAGTTGAGTTTGTTTGGTGCAATTTCCATTGTTCAACTAAGTAAACAATATGTTTAACAACTATATATATATAATATATGACAATTTTATATATAATAAAATATTAAATACATACATAAAACAACTGTGTAATATTAGTGATTCTATAAATCAAATGAACATTCTGATATTTTTGTTCAAACCAGCACTATGCAAATGAAAACATTATATAAAATGTTCATTTTTCCTTGCTTATAATGATATTAAAGATCTCATAAAAAAGCACATGGAGAACTTGAGACAGGCACTGTAAAACAAAAAAAATGTTAAAAACCTTTATATTCAGAACCTTAAATGTTGTGTTTTATTTTACTGCTTTGGAACAATGGACCACCATGTAGAACTCATTCCAAAACTGAACACTAACCACGTGAAAATTATCCAGAGACCCTCCAATTGCAAAAACTCAGTGGCATTCAGTACAAGAAGGCTTAAGACATCAATTAATCAATGTATTTCTAGAGTGGTTGAAAGGAAATTTGATACCATATCAAGAGAAGTAGAAATGACAAAGTAATCAACTCACCCAATTAGCTAACTGACAGGTGTGAGAGGTAGAATTAAAAACTCAAAGTATGTAACATCACACACACACACACACACACACACACACACACACACACACCGTAATAGCCTCCGTAACAACAGGGGATGTTCCTAAATGTATGGAAGCCAGAGGAAAACCTTGTAATAATTGTCAAACTGTAATAGCCAGAAGTTAGATATTCTGCTCTTTAAAGCTCTGAAGAACAGGTAAAGCACATATGAAGCCCGCATCTTTACCTCACTGCCCACCTCTCATACCTGAGAAGTTTTGTTTCAGTATACACATGACTCATCCAAAATTTCGCTCAAAAAATTATTGTAATTTTTTTGGGTTTTTTTTGTATGTGTGAAAATTAAATGACATAATTCCTTATAAATAGGAATCAGAGTCTTACACCATTTTGCATGAAGAGTTAACAGCTTACTCTCAGCTAAATGACTCCTTTTAATGCCAGCCTTCTCAAGCTTAGGCGCACACTCGTGCTAATTTGAATTGGAAATGTCCCCCATAAACGCCCCCATAAACACTTGTTTGTGGCATTGTCTGAGGTCATAAAACAGTGGTTCTCAACCTTCCCAACGCTGTGACTTTTTAATTACAGTTCCTTATGTTGTCGAGACACCCCCACCATAAAATTATTTTGCTGCTCTTTCATAACTATAATTTTGCTACTGTTATAAATTGTAGTGTAAATATCTGATATGTAACCCTGAAGTCGGGGCAACCAACAGGTTGAGAGCCTCTGTTCTAGACCCTTTTCCTCTATGCTAGGCCTCAGCATGGCCAACATGGGGCTGGCAGATTTTGCCCTTCTCCCTTCTCTCTCACTTGCTAAATCATTCGATTACATTCTTAAAGCTATCCCCTATGGATATTCTCTTATGTGGCCAATGACTCTTTCCTGAGACTAAACACCAAGGTCCAGATTAAGGTTAAGGTTCCTATTTTTGCTACACTGGAAAACAGGTACAATCAGGACTCACCAACTCATCCTAACACAGATTTCCCTGATTTTCTCTTCAAACAAACAAACAAACAAACAAACACACGTCTACAAACCACCTGCTGTCTGCCTTTGTTCCAGTTAGATGCAGCCTCTCTCCCTCTCCCTACCCTTTTCCCCTGCTCATTTCTTCAGCATGTCTCCTTTGTGCTGAGGATTTAGAGTCTGGATGTGTTCTGTACAGATTCCCAGGGACCCTGTTACACAGACTTTGAGAGTTTATGGCCCTTCCCCCACTCCCTGCTAGCTTACCCGCCTTCGGTCTCTTATGTATAGATGAACTGTGACCTCTCAGATGTATATACTCCTGCTTCTATAACTACTCTACCGGGATAGAACCCAGTAGGGACCAAAGCCAAAATAAACTCTTCCTTAAGTTGCTTTTGGTACTGGAGTTTCATCACAACAACAAAACTGTAGCATAAATATCTGCACAAAGCCAAAGTATAAGGATGTTTACTGTCACATTGCAGTAGATATCTCAATAGATAACTAAAAAGCAAATGTATTCAATAAAATTCTAAATTATCTACAGATAGAAATACTGTTGAAGAAGTCTAATGATTTATGTTAAAAGACTTTATTCTGTGTTGAATACAACTGATAAATTGTCCAAAATTATTTTATAGCATAATCCCATTGTTTTAAATATACTTTAAAAAAACACAGAAAAAGTAGAATACCTCTTCTTCTATGTTGTATAACACAATCAAATTTTTGTTTTGGATATCTTTCCAAAGGAAAGAAAACAGACATGCTTGCCAGCAATTGTAGAGGTAGAGGCTGAATATTCAAGAGCTCAAAGTCATCCCTGGCAGTAGGGACTTCATTGCTGGCCTAAGACTGTCTCATAGAGGGGAATAGGAAAAGAGGAGGAAGAGGAGGGGGAGTAGGAGGGGGAAGCAGAAGAGGAAGAGAGGGAGGAGGAGGTCAAGCAGCTGCAGGCACTGCTTAGTGAGCTTTCCTGAGGTGAGGACACTAAGGACGCTGCCTTGAAGGTCCAAACAACTCTAGAAAGACATTGGACTGACCTCTGCCTTTCTCTCCCAGGCAAAAATTTCAGGAAGCTTGGCAGCATTTTTCAGATTTACTTAGTTTACTTCCAGAGGCTGAGACTGCTACCAGCTCGTAACGGTGCTGCTTGAGATGGGAGAAGAGTCCAAAATATGTGCCTAGAGCATCTAGGTGGGAGGGAACATGGGTTTCTCAGCCACTCCTCCTGCCCTGGGACTCCCCTCATTGATGTCTAGCTGCTAGTTTGTTTTTTGTAACAGAGAGATTCCCAACTAAAATTTTTAGTACATCTTCATGGACCGCGTGTTTGCTATTCTAGATTCTCTCCGGACTATGACTGCTGGTCTCCTTGCTTCTTTCTAGGTTTGAAGATCACGGAGAAGAAACTTGAATTTCTACTCCTATTTGTCTTACAGTAAGAAGTGACCTATTGCTGGAGTACAGTGCCACACAGCTTTTATTCCAGAACTTGGGAGGCAGAGGCAGGAGGATCTATGGATCCAAGGCTAATTTGAAAAAGCAAAACAAAACAAAATAGACAAACAAAAACAACAAAAAGGTGACCTATTCATAATAAAGTCAATTTTAGAAATAACCCATCAAAATATTTTTAAATATAAATGTCACTATGCTTTTACTGTATTGTATATAACAGTTTATAGTTTGGATTTGAAATTCATAAATAAATGGAGTTTATTCCTAATAACCTACTCAACTCTACCATTTAGCAAAGAAGCCCCATCTGGTCCCTAAGCACTGGTCTTGAGAATGAGCAACTGTGCCTCACCTTTGTCTTATCCTAAAATTTCCATACAATCATTTAATACATTTATTTATATCATCCTTTACATAAGTAACTGGAAGATTAGTGAGGTATCTTCTCCTATGGATTCATGGTTTTCTATCACAATTGTAAACAGTTGTCTAATTATAGTCGCCATTCTCCTTTGATTAGCCGCTTTACTGAATTTTATACTTCCTATTTGAATGTATTTATTTGGTTGTTTTGTTTTGTGCCACAAAGCAAACATCTTCTACATTGTACTGTCTATGTGTTTGACAAGTAGAGTGCTCACTTGAGTTTGCTATGATTTAGAGACAAATGGTAGAGTCCTCTCTTGCATATATATAGTTGATACTTAATGAGAAATTTTGCTGATTATTAGATGAATTGTGCCTATTGGTACTATCAAGTTTTTCTTAGTTCATTTGTATGTATGTGTGTGTGTGTGTGTGTGTGTGTGTATGTGTGTGTGTGTGTGTGTGTGTGTGTGAGAAAGTTAAGGCATATTTATCACATAATGGATTTAAATAATCAGTCTGATTATTCATTCTGCTTTAATGTGTAATCTATGCTTATTAAAATTTAAAATATCCTGAATTCTAGATGTGATAAATATGCCTTAACTTTCACACACACACACATAAACACACATGTACACACAATACACATATAGATGAAACTTTTCTATTTACTATTTTGGCACATGCTCTGCCCCTTCCCCTGCTTTCCATGTAATTCCCCTAGGACATCTTTACCATGAGCCTCCCTATTTACCACTTTTTCTTAAAGTCTTTTAAATCTCTTTCCTATTTCATTTTTAATGCTTAGTTTTGTTCTCACTTCTCTGAAGGTATTACTAGGAGTCCTGAGTTTTGCTCTTGTGTCTTTTTGTTTACTTTACTGGAGAGGTTAAAAAAATCTGACAGTGTCTTTTCTACAGTTTCTCTCTGCCCTTTTAGGATGCATCTACTAAATCTCTTGCATTTACCACAAGCTTTTCTTAGGCAGTTCAGGAGAGCACCATAGTGTTTGGGGGTCTGGACTGGGAAGAAACTATGATTTGTTGTTCAGCATTTTATGTTTCAACCCCTTAACAGTAGATATAGTAAAATAGGACAGTATAATCACCACATTAAGGGGAAAGTTCAACAAGAAAGGCACTTACCTGTGCAGTAATCCATCTTTCTTACCAGTTGTCTCAACCCTGGTCATTGTGAGATTCACTTCCCTCTCTTTAACATTCCTGTGGTATCTTCTCAACAGTTAGAGGATACATTGCTGAAAGTGTATGTAAACTCTGATCTTTGTCTGCCTCAGAAAAGGTAAGTTAATAGCTTCATTGAGTTAAAGGTGCTCACAAGGGAGATAGATGCTTGCCCCACCCCCAGGAACAAGCATCTGTCTGTTTGAAGCCCATCACCACAGGGTTAAGTCCAGTGTGCTGGCAAGGAAGAAAGGCCAAAATAATCATCATGAATTACACTATTTTAGAAAAGGAAATGATGGCATAATGTGAGCTTTTACTAAGGAAGAAAATAATGCCCAGAAGACATTTTGAAAGTTAATAACCATGAAGATGCCTGGAGGCTGTTTAAGAACAGCTTGTTGGAAAGTCTAACTTAGCCCAAAAAGAATGGACACTTAAAAATAAATGCTAAATGGCTAAAATGGCAAAGAAAGAAGGCATTCTGTGGCAGAAAATGAATCTTTTTATGCAGGGAATAGTTTCCAAAAAGGAGTGAAGGAATCCTGGGAAATATTGTAGGTGAAATGCAATTGAAGCTCCTAACTAAACTGAATGAAAACTCTGTAATTTTCAGAGATTTTGGGGAGGAAATACAAAACCAAACACAAAACTAAAGAAAGAAAAAAACAGTCTATCAATAGAACTACTCAAAGTTGGTGATGTTAAAGGGATGGGAGGAAAGTGGTACTTTGACACATTTTGGCAATAGTCAAAACAGTTTTAAAAGGAACTTTACCACAATATATATTTTGTTTGTTTCTGTGTGTACAGGAGGATGCATGTATTCAGATGTGTATGTGTTTCATGTGTAGAGGCCAGGGGATGGTTTCAGATGCCATTCCTCAGATGCCGTTCACCATTTTCATTTGGCTTGTTTTCTTTACACAGGGTCTCTCACTGTCTTGGTACTAGCCAATGATGCAAGGCTGACTGGTCAGCAAACCTCAGGAGTTCACCTGCTTCTGGCTCTTGCTCGACCTTCCCAGGTCTGAGATTACAACTTTTCACCACCACATACACCATACACATTTATTAAAACCATAATATTGGAAGATCAAAATCAAGTTCCCATGATTGCAAATTATAACAAATTTCCCAGGCTTTGGAAATACATCAGTCAGGAAATTTGTTATAATTTGCTTATTAGTCTGCTTTCTGCAGCGCAGAGGATTAACTCCAGAACCTTCTCTTATACTAGGTAACTTCTTTATCACACAAACCCAGCCTCTTGTCATGGTGTTCTACTTATTAGAGTGTTATAGAGACATACAACTTTTACATTGTGTTTCCACAAAGGACCTTTATCAGTTAACCATTGATGCATGATAAGCCCTTCCAAAACTTAATGGCAAGAAATAATATGACAGTTTAGACAGGGATGAAGCATAACACTCACCCAGATTTCACGAAGGAGGCTTCAGTGAATTCTGTACAGTATTAGCTAGACCTGATGGTGAAGCTGAATTTTTTTACACAATCATTCCTTAACACCTTCTTTTTCTTGTAGCCTCCTTCCCTGGCTAACACAGGACCATCCACATTCTAGAAAATGACGCATCATTAACACTTAACATTTTCAAAAGCATATGGGCTTTCCATGCTTTGGCTTCTCTCACAGTTCCTCATTTCCCATTGTTCAAATCCAGTTATCTGGCTAAACCAGGACTAAGAAATGAATAGCTGAACTCTACTCCATAACTGCTTGTATTTCAAATGCTAATTATGTTCCCCCAGAACTGTATGGGGGGAACTCCATGTAGTCTGCATGTATCTTCTGGAAACCTAGCCCCAGCTGGTTCTGATCAGTAAAGAAGCCAACAACCGATATCTGAGGAGGAAAGAAAGAGGTAGGATTTTAGGATTCCCAGGCTTGGGAAAAGAAAGAGATATCCCATGCCTGGAGTGTGAAGAATAGAAGAGAAACACCATTCATGAGAAAGTGCAGGACAGGGAACCATGACCACCATGTAAAGAGCAGGGAGAATATTGCCCAGAAGGCCGCCCAACTGGGTTCAGAGCAGCCAAGATAAAAAAATAAATAGAATTTGTAAGTAAAAACTTGGGATTAACCACATGGAGATTAGGCAGTGGCCTAGCTATTGTCCTATTTAAAGCGTATTAAAATATAAAGGCTGTGTGTATGTCTTTTATTCAGTAACATAAACCATTGAGGCAGATAGAACAACCACGCTGCCGGGATTTATTATTAATTATTTCTACACTACACCTGGATGGGAAGGATGGCAAAGTTATATCACAGAAGGATGTACATATAAAAAGGAATGATCATGGAGGTGCATGCAAACAGTCCTGCATAGTTTGTCCTCTAATCATCAGACTTTCCTTCCACATGTAAAATACAGGTTCTCAGTTCTACAGAAGTCATCCCATGATGGATGGTGACATACTGGCAATGTCTTCATCGCAGTCAGTTCCTGGTGTAGATGCTTGTTTCTATGCCACTCTTTAACTGTGACTCTTAATTCAGAGTCTTATACTAGCATTCTGTAGTTCTTGCCAACCATTTCAACTTACAAGAATGAGAAGGTACTCATGATGGGATCAGGCACTCCCGTCCAGAAAGAGAAGGACAGAATTGCTTAGCCACTGGGAAATCCTGTCAGGCCAGTATTAACAAAGACCTATTCTTTTTGAGCAGCCACTATCCTTAATTAGGATCCAATTTTAGTTCTAGAAGTTGGTCCCCAGTTCATGTCATTCTTGTACTCTTGCCATGCCCTCTTAAAGCCTGAGATTTGTCCATAGTTTCCAGGGATTCACTGATACGCTTTGGAGGTAACAGAGTAGGAATCACCTTGACAACAATTTTTGAATGCCCGAATAAAGCAGATTCAAGTACCTTCTTTACTTACCCCAAAGTTCTATGAGAATAATAATCTCTGCTGATTACATACCATGTTAGTCAAACAGAGAGACAATGCCCTTAAAATTATTGAAGCCTCACCTAACTGAAAGTGTCTAAAAGGCACCGTCTTAAATTGCTCAGATGGTTTAAAAGTGGACTTTATAACCTTTAGACCACTCTTACATATATACTTCTTCATTAAGACATGTCTGATTTTTGAGGACCTTATGCTTGACTGGAGAAACTAGAGATGAAGCCGTTTCGTTTTCCAATCCAGGAAAGTTGTAATCTCAATATATCACTAAATTCAGCTTGCCAAACACTTCCTTCTTTCGCCTATCGTCCTCTCAAGTGTAGCTAGCCAGAAGCCAATAGATGCGCTCAGCATTTGGTCATAAAATCCTGGACCCATCTGAGAGTTTACTGAGGACGGTTTTGTGTTTTTGACACTTTCCTCCATTGTTTGTAACTATGTAACAGGAATTACATCTTCCCAGACTGCAATTACTGTCTCTTTGCCACTTCATCACCTCTAACAGATTCTTTGCCTTTTTTTCCAATCTAGACTATGTTTCTTCAGTGTTTTCAGCTTATTCTTGTCTTATCCTAAACCTATCTTCAGTTTTTTAGTATGTGGTAGTGACAGCCTCCTCTTTTGATATCACCTCCTAAACTGCTAAGCTGTGATACATAATAAAACATCCCAGGATATAAGAAACTAGCTGGAAATAACCTAAACATGTGGTCATTTTGGTATTTTTAACCATGATTTTGGGTGTTCCCTGGACAGTTGCATGAATCAGGCAAGACTGATGGTAACTGACTCCAGGATGGCCTTCACTAGAAATCTGGAGAACAGGTGATCTGGGACAATAATGTCTTTTTTTTAAGAGTGATCCTTCTTTTCAATCCCCCAGAGCTCACAGGAACTAAACCACCAACCAAAAAGTACACACAGAGGGACCCATGGCTCCAGCCGCATATGCAGCAGAAGATGACATTATCTGACCTCAACCAGAGGGAAGGTCCTTGATCCTGTGAAGGCTCAATGCCCCAGTTTCAGGGAATGCTAGCAGTGATGCAGGAGTGAGTATGTGGGTGGGGGAGCACCCTCATAAAAGCAAGGGGAAGGAGAGGGGATGGGGGTTTGTAGAGAGGAAACGAGGAAAAGGGATAACATTTGAAATGTAAATAAATAAAATAACCAATAATAATAATCATAAAAATACAGCAATATCCAAGTACAAGCAGAGAGCATGAAGCCAGTGTACAACACTTTTCAAGGATCTTTTCTTCGAACCACAATTACTCATGTTCTATTGATCAGGCAAATTACATATTCAAGCCTGTCTTTGAAAGGTATAGAATATAAATGCAACAAGCAAGTCACACTGCAAAGGGTGTGCCCACAGAAACATTTTCTTAGATAACAGTTTACCATCAGAAAATATACATTTGTTGATAAACTATATTCAGATGAATCCCTTTTCCTGCATATAAGTCAGAGGCAAAAATCTATGGCGAATAAATGGGTAGAGATAGACACGGGGTTTGAGGCTTTGCTGGTTAATAATCAAGATACCAGGTTCTATGTGGACATCTTAGAGAATGTCCTGCAGAGATGAGGCTGAACAGAGGGACCGGCTGACAGAATGGATCTCTCACCGAGGCCTGATAGGGTAAAGCATGGACATCTCCTTAGGGCCCTGTTCTACAGACCTTATATGTGATCAAGTGAGTCAAGCCAAAAGGCAATCTCAAGGTTCCCCTGAAAGAAAGATGAAGGTGGGGGGGGGAGGAAAGAAAGGTGAAGCAGATTTCCCCAAATGACAAGCTAAACCTTAAGCAATACATGTAAGAAAACACTCCTAGTTACAGCCCAGAAGTTTCAGGAGATTGTTCCACATTCATCATGGGAGGCCCCAGGACGTAAGTTTGGGCATGAGATCCTGAGTGGCTAAAGCCAAGCACAGCTCCACAATGCAATACGAAGATATCGAAACTTAGATTTTTTTTTTAATTTTTATTTTCTATATTCTATGTTTACATTCCAAAGGCTTTCCCCTTTCCCACTTACCCCCACCATATGTCCCATAATTCCTCTCCCCCCTGCTATTCCCCACTCATCCCCCCCCCAAGATTTCTCTGTTCTGGGAAACTTAGATTTTTTTATCGTTTTGGTTTTTAATGCTGAAAGAATAATATGGTGTTTGATTTCATTTACATTATTGCTACATAAAAATCTAAAAGAAATCCATTAATAATGTTAGTTATCTTTGTCATTGGATTCTGATATTTCAATATTGTTAAATTTTTGTTTTTTATGAATTTTGTTATAAAATTAAAGCAGATTTTCCATTGAAATGACTATTGCTAAAATATGAACTAATTCACTGTCTAGTTATAATTCCTTCAAGAACTTTGTTCCAAAGACAAGCTGCACAACACTACACACACACACACACACACACACACACACACACACACACACATATATATATATATATATATATATATATATATATATATATAATTTACTTATCCTAGGATTATTTTTGTGTGGTTTAAGTACATGCTTTCTCAGAATAGACAGGCAAGATCTTCCCTACAGAAACATAACCTGGGTTTTATGTTCTTGTTTTGTTTTTGTTTGTTTGCTTTGGTTTTGCCTTATACTTTCCTAAGCTGATAAGCATATACAGAGACATTTTCAAGGTTACAAATGGCTATGGAAAGTTGACTAAATAGAAATAAGAAAATGATGGAAAGAATTTCCAGAATAATAGCACAAGCCATGATGTATGAAGGAAAGTGACTGATAGGTCTCCCAGTGAACAGAGTTACAGTGAGTTGGCACTTACAGAGCTAATGTAGTTGCTGTCCTCAAAGAGTTTGCAAATCTAGATAAGATATCGCAAATGGCAATGATTAAATCAGGAGCTTGCCTTGCATTTAATCTCACTATATGAATACATAAGCAAACTGGGTAGGAATATATTTGTTGGAGACAGATAAAAATCTCAGCTCTTTTCACATTTTCTGGAGAGTTTTCATTTTGGCTTTGAACAAGTTTTAACATAAATTTAAAATCAAATACTCTCCATACTGTATTTCCTGCTTAATTCATTCTTTCCAAAAGGGGGAAATGAGGTAAAGACTAGGTGGATAACACAGCAGAATATTTAGTTAGTATATAGTTATTAGTTATTTCTTCACAGCTTTCCAAACATCCATGAGGTACAATACAGAAAATAAACATTTCGATGTTGAGGATACAAGGCAGAACTCATGAAAGAATTTCTGTGTTGGCAAACACACTGAGAACCATTTTAAATGAACTCAGATGAAAGAGACAGAATTACTGAATCCCACCAATTTTACATCTAAAATCAGTGTCAGACAAATAAACAAGATATCACAGCTAAAAGAGTTATTCATATGTATTAAAGTCTAGTAATTTCCTACTCATAGTTTTGTTTTATAGGCTTTGTTCTTTGCTTACAAGTCTTTGTGGAAACTGATGGGCAATGTAATGTCAACTTTCTTCCAAGGAATTATAGTATAATAATTAATATATAATAAAGCAAAAACCACACACCATAACTTGACAAAAACATGATAGAAAAGAATCCAAGAAAAGGTACGAGGACATCTACTTGTTCTCAAATTCAGAAAGCCCATAAAAATAAAAAAAAAACTGGAAGTCATAATGTATATGCAAAAGACATGTAGGATAAAAAAGAGACAAGGAACCTAAAAAGATGACATGAAGTCGTTTTCTGTTAGCCCTCATGGTAGGCGTGAATTTCGTCAGAAACATGGTGAGGATACCTTATACACAGATCACAATGCTCTGTCTCTGAAAACACCTAGAAAATCATATAAAATACATCATAGTGAGCAACTAGGTGTAATCTCATACAAACAAAAAATTTTATAATATTGCCTTAGCTGCTAATTTTTATAAATTTTGGTTTGAGAAATGGAAATATCGCAAGCTGACTAAAAGTTCAATGTTGCTGAAGCTGACCTTAAACTCCTAATACTGAAATATGAAAGATGAGAACTTAAAATTATAAAGAATGTATATACAGAAAAAAGATAAAATGTAAAAATCATGACCCCCATCATCCCATAAAACCAAAAATGAACTCACCAGAAAGCATATTTTTCTACTTTTAAATATCATTTTGTTTTTCTTGTTTTGCTGTCATATTTACTACTAATAAATCTTGGATTCAAATGTAACTGTCAGCAAAGCAATGTATAAGCAGAAACTTACAATGGTCTTGCCTTTATAAATAATTTGTCAGTGTAAATTAATAAATGAACATCTTAATAACTACAAAACACAAGAGTTTGCTTGCTTTCCAGTGAGATTTCCTTGGTGAAAACTAAATATTCATTTTAAAGTGGATATCAATTGGAATTTGATTCTGGACTAGGGATTAGTGTCAACGTCTCCTTTAGCTTGGGACTCCATCTGTGGCAGACCCATGCAGGCCTGTGTGTTCTACCTCAGCCTCTGCAAGCTCACATGCACATTAATTCTGTTGGTTTTGATGGCCTGGTTCCCTTGGTGTCCTCCATCTCCTCGGTCTCTGACATTCTATCTACCTGATCTCTGAAGAAAAGGACTTTATAGAACTCTCCTATCTATGGGTGAGTGTTCTAAGGTCTCTCACTTTCTACAAATGTCTAGCTAAGGGTCTCTATATTTGTCCCTATCTCTGATGATAATTGAGCAAAGTGCCCAGCCATGAGTGTAGCCAACTGTCATTAAAAGTAATTTTTTAACTAGGTTCCTGTGATGATTTGTATATTCTTGGTCCAGGGAGTGGCACTATTAAAAGGTGTGGCCATGTTGGTGTAGGTATGGCCTTGTTAGAGTAGGTGTGTCAGTGTGGGTGTGGGTTTTAAGACTCTCATCCTAGCTGCCTGGAAAGCAGTATTCTGCTAGCAGCCTTCAGATGAAGATGTAGAACTCTCAGCTCCTCCTGTACCATGCCTGCCTGGATGCTGCCATATTCCCCCCTTGATGATAATGGACTGAACCCCTGACCATGTAAGCCATCCCCAATTAAATGATGTACTTATAAGAGTTGCCTTGGTTATAGTGTCTGTTCAGAGCAGTAAAACCCTAACTAAGACAGTTCTTTTAACATTTTGTTTTTCCTTAGGTCATTAGGATATCTAATCTAAGATTCTTGATCAAGTAAACAGTATTGAGTATAGATCCCATCTCATGCAATAGTCCTCTAGTTAAAGAAGATATTGATTGGACATACCTACAAGCTTTGTGCCACTATTACACTAGCATATCTTGAAATCAGGATATCATTGTAGATCAAAGAGTTTAAAACTTGATTGGTTTTTATATTTAGCTTTTGGTAGCTTGCAAAGTACATTTCTGTAACAAAGGCACAGGAAAATAGAGGTGAAGGCTTTATGGAGACACCAGGCAAGTCAACTTCTTCTTGTTCAATGAGTTGTGTGGGTACAGTCTTCAGCAATAGGACCTTGGGGTTCCCATGGGACCTTTGGATAACAACTCCATTAGTTCTAACCCATTCTCAGTACTAGGAGCTTCATGTGGTGACAAGCAATGTGCGGGCTAAGGGACCCAGCTGAGTGTTGATGCACCCATTGACGCCTTGAGACTCTGGTTAGGGGTTGCCAGATGGTCTCTTGGTGTTAGCTCTGTGAAGTGCATTAAGACATTACTGTCAGAGGGAGACTACAGAGTAGCCTCAGTTTGTGAACCTCTGCCTGCTTTACTGCTCAGCAGGGGCTCTCCACAACCCCAAACCTTTCAGGCTACTGACTCCAAGTGGTTGTTGAGAGTTTTTTGTTTGTTTGTTTGTTTGTTTTGTTTTGTTGTTTTGTTTTGTTTGCCTCTACATTTCCTGTTCCTTTGTTGTTTTTTTGTTTTTACTTATTCACTTTAATTTCTTTTTCTTTTAATTTAATTTCTTTTTACTTATTCACTTTACATATTGCTCACTGCCCCCCCCAGGTCATCCCCACTCAAAATTCTTCCCCCATCCCCCATTCCCTTCTCTGACAGGGTGGAGGCCACTGGGTACTTCAAGTCTCTAGCCTCTGCATTTCTTATTCTCTAATTATTAAATGACAGAGCTAGAAGCCCTTTTGTTTTAGGGGGAGGGTTAGTGCATGTACCCAGTAACTTCTCTGTTAGTTTGGGTTCTATATCTTACATAAGGTGCCACAACATAAATGGATTTTTAAAAACTCTGTTATTAATACGACCTAGCCTCCTCCAATAACAGGGGATATGTTTTATCAGCTCAGGCACAATGAATAGGGGATTATCACTAAATCTATTTTTCTAACACTAGACTGTTTACCCAAGCTGTAT
Source organism: Apodemus agrarius (assembly GCA_964023405.1). Lineage (NCBI taxonomy): Eukaryota > Metazoa > Chordata > Mammalia > Rodentia > Muridae > Apodemus > Apodemus agrarius. The sequence goes on along the minus strand of OZ030024.1, from coordinate 58,957,549 downwards.
TACCCAAGTGCTTGCTGTATGTGGTTCACCTGGGTTACCTCTGCCTCAGCAGTCCATCCTGGGGAGCACTGACCTCTAATGGAGAGCTCCTGTCCTGCCTGTCTTCCTCCTCCTTCACTCTGTCCCTACCTGAGACTCCGGGCCTGGCAACTGAAATTCTGCCTCTGTATTCTCCCCAGTAATTGGCTGATACCACCTTTATTTAACCAATAGTTTTACATTAGAGAACAAAATGTACATAGCATCATTTGGTATACATGAGGATCTACTTTCGGGGGGGGGCACAATTAGATCTTGAGAGACAGTATTTAGCATTTTGAATGTATAACAGCACCAGACCAACCCCCAACAGGTAAATGGTATGTATCAAGGAAATAATCTCTTTCTCTTGGGTTTTCCAATTTGATGGTGTTAGCATTCTGTCTATAAAGCACAGATTTTAAGTATGTTCTTATTATTCTATCAGTGTTTCTTGTTATGGCTACCTTTTTCCTCTGTGCTTTTGTCAATTTAGATATTCTCTCTCCACTTAAGAGATTTTTGATAAATGTTTGTTAATCTTAATCATTTTCACAAAGAAGCAATTCTTTGTTTCATTGATTCTCTGTATGGATTTTTTTGTTTTGTTTGTTTCTAGTTTATTGAGTTCAGCCCTAAATTTGATTATTTCTTCCCATCTACTCCTTTGGCATATAATTTCTCCCTTTGTTCTGTAGCTTTCATTAAGCTGTTCTGTTAAGTTTCTAGTATCTCTCCCCCTTTTTAAATGTAGATGTTAGTGCCATTAGCTTACCTCTTAGAATCTACTAAATTGTGTTCTGTAAGTGTGGGTATGATGTATATTAATTTTCATTTAACTCTAGAAACTCTTTAATTTTCTTTTTTAAAATTTTCTGTATTATTTTATTAATTATTCCATTTGTTTACATCTCAACTGATTTCTCACTTTCTGATTACTCCTCCACAAAACATCCCATATCTGCCCTCTTCCCCCCTCCCCTTTGTCTCTATGAGGATGCTCCCCCACTCACCCACCTTCTCCTGCCCCACTGTTCCAGCATCCCCCTACAATGGGGCATCAAACCTCCAAAGGACCAAGTGCCTCCCTTCCCATTGATGTCAGACAAGGCTATCCTCTGCTACACATGTATCTGGAGCCATGGATCTCTCCCTGTACACTCCTTGGTTAGTGGTCTAGTCCCTTGGAGCACTGGGTTCTTCCTATGGGATTGCAATCCCCTTCACTTCTCCAGTTCTTCCTCCAGCTCCTGGAGTCATGGTCTATCCTTTAGCATGTGGTGATATATATTCTTTATGTTATGGTATGCTTCTCTGCTGCTTCAGCAGGATGGATCCTGTTTTCACATCTATTCTGTTAGTCTGTGTCTTTTTTTTTTTTTTTTGTCAGTTGAGACCACAGATGCTAAGAGGTACTAATGGTTGGTGTCTGTGGATTCCTTTACTTTATTGTTGTGACATGTATGTCTCTTTCCCCTCTTTTCATTTAGCTTATTTTGCCCTTGTTTTTTTTTTATTTTATGTCAATTTCTTATTTTTTTTCTATATTCTATGTTTACATTCCAAAGGCTTTCCCCTTTCCCAGTTCCCACCCACCATAGTTCCCATAGTTCCTCTCCCCCCCCATCTGTTCCCCAATAATTCCCCCTCCCCCCTCGGTTTCTTTACTAAACTGGATGCAATCTTTACAGGCCCAGGGTCCTCTCCTTTCTTCTTCTTGGGAATCATTTGACTTGCTATTTGTGTCTTGAGTATTTCGGGCTTCTGGGCTCATTAATATCCACTTATCAGTGATTGCATTTCATGTGCATTCTTTTGTGATTGGGTTAATTCACTCAGGATGATATTTTCCAGGTCTAACCATTTACCTACAAATTGCATGAATTCATTATTTTTAATTGCTGAGTAGTATTCCATTGTATAAATATACCACATTTTCTGTATCCATTCCTCCTTTGAGGGATATTTGGGCTCCTTCCAATTTCTGGCGATTATAAACAAGGCTGCTATAAACATAGTGGAGCATGTGTCCTTATTGCATGCAGGGGAATCCTCTGGGTATATGCCCAGGAGTGGTATGCCAGGGTCCTCTGGAAGTGACATGCCCAATTTTCTGAGGAACCGCCAAACTGATTTCCAGAGCAGTTTTACCATTTTGCAATCCCACCAACAGTGGAGGAGTGTTCCTCTTTCTCCACATCCTCGCCAGCACTTGTTGTCTCTTGAGTTTTTAATCTTAGCCATTCTGACTGGTGTGAGGTGGAATCTCAGGGTTGTTTTGATTTGCATTTCCCTGATGACTAATGATGTTGAACATCTTTTAAGGTGTTTCTTGGCCATCCGAATTTCTTCTGGTGAAAATTCTTTGTTTAGCTCTGTGCCCCATTTTTTGATAGGGTTATTTGTTTCTTTGCGGTCTAACTTCTTGAGTTCTTTGTATATATTGGATATTAGCCCTCTGTCGGATGTGGAGTTGGTGAAGATCTTTTCCCACTTTGTTGGTTGCCGTTTTGTCCTTCTGACAGTGTCCTTTGCTTTGCAGAAACTTTGTAATTTTATGAGGTCCCATTTGGCGATTCTTGATCTTAGAGCATAAGCTAATGGTGTTCTGTTCAGGAACTTTTCCCCTGTGCCCAAGTCCTCCAGGGTCTTCCCAAGTTTCTTTTCTAATAGTTTCAGTGTGTCTGGTTTTATGTGGAGGTCCTTGATCCACTTGGAGTTGATCTTAGTGCAAAGAGATAAGATTGGATCAATTCGCATTCTTCTGCATGTTGACTTCCAGTTGAACCAGCACCATTTGTTAAAAAGGCTATCTTTATTCCACCGGATGGTTGTGGCTCCTTTATCAAAGATCAAGTGACCATAAGTCTGTGGGTTAACCTCTGGGTCTTCAATCCTGTTCCATTGATCTGCTTGCCTGTTGCTATACCAATACCATGCAGTTTTTAACACAATTGCTCTGTAGTACTGCTTGAGGTCAGGGATATTGATTCCCCCAGAAGTCCTTTTATTGTTGAGAATAGTTTTAGCTATCCTGGGTTTTTTGTTGCTCCAGATGAATTTGAGAATTGCTCTTTCTAGATCTATGAAGAATTGAGTTGGGATTTTGATGGGGATCGCATTGAATCTGTATATTGCTTTTGGCAAGATGGCCATTTTTACTATATTGATCCTGCCAATCCAGGAGCAAGAAATATTTTTCCATCTTCTGAGGTCTTCTTCGATTTCTTTCTTCAAGGACTTGAAGTTCCTGTTGTACAGATCTTTCGCTTGTTTGGTTAGAGTTACGCCAAGATACTTTATGTTGTTTGTGGCTATTGTGAAGGGTGTTATTTCCCTAATTTCTTTCTCTGCCTGCTTGTCCTTTGAGTACAAGAAGGCCACTGACTTGCTTGAGTTAATTTTATAACCTGCCACTTTGCTGAAGTTGTTTATCAGCTGTAGAAGTTCTCTGGTGGAGTTTTTTGGGTCGCTTAGGTAAACTATCATATCGTCTGCAAATAATGATAATTTCACTTCTTCCTTTCCAATTTGTATCCCTTTGACTTCCTTATGTTGTCTAATTGCTCTTGCTAGAACTTCAAGTACTATATTGAAAAGATATGGAGAGAGAGGGCAGCCTTGTCTAGTCCCTGATTTTAGTGGGAATGCTTCAAGTTTCCATTTATTTTGATGTTGGCTACTGGTTTGCTGTAGATTGCTTTTACTATGTTTAGGTATGGGCCTTGAATTCCTGCTCTTTCCAAGACTTTTAGCATGAAAGGATGCTGAATTTTGTCGAATGCTTTTTCAGCATCTAATGAGATGACCATGTGGTTTTTTTCTTTCAGTTTGTTTATGTAGTGGATTACATTGATGGATTTCCGTATATTGAACCATCCCTGCATCCCTGGGATGAAGCCTACTTGATCATGGTGGATGATCGTTTTGATGTGCTCTTGGATTCAGTTAGCAAGAATTTTATTTAGTATTTTTGCATCTATATTCATAAGAGAAATTGGCCTGTAGTTCTCTTTCTTTGTTGGATCTTTTTGTGGTTTAGGTATTAGCGTAATTGTGGCTTCGAAGAATGAGTTGGGCAGTGTCCCTTCTGTCTCTATTTTGTGGAATAGTTTGGAGAGTATTGGTGTTAAGTCTTCTTTGAAGGTCTGGTAGAATTCTGCACTAAAACCATCTGGTCCCGTACTTTTTTTGGTTGGGAGGCTTTCTATAACCCCTTCTATTTCTTTAGGGGTTATGGGACTATTTAGCTGATCTACTTGATGCTGATTTAATTTTGGTATTTGATATCTGTCTAGGAAATTGTCCATTTCCTCCAGATTCTCCAGTTGTTTTGAGTATAGACCTTTGTAGTAGGATCTGATGATGTTTTGAATTTCCTCAGTTTCTGTTGTTATGTCTCCCTTTTCATTTCAAATTTTGTTAATTTGTATACTGTCTCTGTGTCCTTTGGTTAGTCTGGCTAAGGGTTTATCTATCTTGTTGATTTTCTCAAAGAACCAGCTCCTGGTCTTGTTGATTCTTTGTATGGTTCTCTTTGTTTCTATTTGATTGATTTCAGCCCTGAGTTTGATGATTTCTTGTCTTCTACTCCTCCTGGGTGAATTAACTTGTTTTTCTTCCAGGGCTTTAAGGTGTGCCATTAAGCTGCTAGTATATGCTCTCTCCAGTTTCTTTTTGGATGCACTTAGAGCTATGAGTTTTCCTCTTAGCAATGCTTTCATTGTGTCCCATAGATTTGGGTAGGTTGTACGTTCATTTTCATTGAATTCTAAAAAGTCTTTGATTTCTTTTTTTATTTCTTCCTTGACCAAGGTGTCATTGAGTAGAGTATTGTTCAGTTTCCATGTGTATGTGGGCTTTCTGTTGTTTTTGTTGTTATTGAAGACCACTCTTACTCCATGGTGATCTGATAGAAGGCATGGGATTAGCTCGATCTTCTTGTTTTTGTTGACATCTGTCTTGTGACCAATTATATGGTCTATTTTGGAGAAGGTCCCATGTGGAGCTGAGAAAAAGGTATATTCTTTAGCTTTAGGATGAAATGTCCTATATATATCTGTTAAATCCAATTGGTCCAGAGTTTCAATTAGTTTCACTGTGTCCCTGTTTAGTTTCTGCTTTCCTGATCAGTCCATTGAGGAGAGTGGAGTGTTGAAGTCACCCACAATTATTGTGTTAGGTGTAATGTGTGCTTTAAGCTTTAGTAAGGTTTCTTTTACGAATGAGGCTGCCCTTGCATTTGGAGCATAGATGTTCAGTATTGAGAGCTCTTCTTGGTGGATTTTTCCTTTGGCCAGCAAGAAGTGACCTTCTGAGTCTCTTTTGATGATTTTAGGTTGGAAGTCAATTTTATCTGATATTAGAATGGCTACTCCAGCTTGTTTCCTGAGACCATTTGCTTGTAAAATTGTCTTCCAGCCTATTTTGCCCTTGTTATCTCTTAGGTTTGAGATTTTTTTTCTAGAACACTTTGTAGGGATAGATTTGTAGATAGATGTGATATTCCTTAAATTTAATTTAATTACAGAATTGATAAGTGATTCTCCACTGATGACATGAGCCAATTCAAGCCAAAATAAAATACATGAAGGCAGTTTTTTAGGAAACCACTTCCAGGTAGTTTTAACTGTTCCCAAGGACCTAGGCCAGGGAAGTTGACATTGGGAAGGAGACAGAAAGGAAGGAGAAGGGAAAGAGAAAAAGAGTATATGCAAGCTTGCAGAGAGAAAGAAAAGGCTGAGAGAAAAAGGAGGTACCAAAATATCTAGATTATATAGGAAAGAGCTTCTGGGGTAAGGGAAGCCCAGCTCCTTAACTGGAATGTTCAAGGCAGAGGGAGGATATGCCAGCCATGCTCTGTAACAAGCAGAGACTGCGGGATGCTAAGAGACTCTAGAGACCAGATCCACTTTGATATGTAAAATATGTACCTCAGCCATCTGTCCTAGGTGTGAAACACAACAGGAATGTCTTATTTTCTTCATCTACTGTGACTGAATTTTTTGCTGGGTATTGTAATCTGGGCTGGCATCTATAGAACATCTGTCTGTCCAGGTCCTTTGTCTTTAGAGTCTCTATTGGGAAGTATTATTCCAAATTGGTCTACCTTTTTGTCTTACTTGGCCTTTTACCCTTGCAGCTTTTAATCTGTGTTTTGTACACTTAGTGTTTTGATAATATACTAGTAGAATTTCTTGCCTTGTATAGTTTATTTGGTGTTCTTTATGCTTCTTGTACTTTAGAGGCATCTCCTTCTTTAGATTAGGGGAATTTTTCTTCTATGATTTTGTTGAAAATGTTTTCTGTGCCTTTAACCTGGGATTCTTTTCCATCCTATATCCCTATTATTTTTAGATTTAGTCTTTTCATAGTGTTCCAAATTTCCTAGCTGTTTTATGCTAGGATTTCTTTATTTCTTTGTTTGTTTTTGATTTAACATTTTCTTTGACCAAGGTATCTGTATCTTCTGTTAAATCATCAGTGCTTGAGATTCTGTCTTCTATCCTTTTCATTCTGCTGTTGAGGCTTGCCTCTGAGCTTTCTGTTTGAGTTCCTAAATATTTCTATTGATCTCTATTTTCAGGTAGTAAACTGTTTTGTTAATATATTCAATTCACTTGTTCATTTCCACTCTGTGTTTTCATTGATTCTGTTTAGGGGCTTATTCATTTCCTCCTCAAAGACTCCTATCATTTTCCTCATGGTGATTTAAAGTCTTTGTGTTGTGCTTCAGTTATATTGCAGTTCTCAAGGCTTGCTGTCCTAGGATTTCTGGGCTCTAGTGAAGACATACTTTCCTGAATGTTGCTGTGTTTTTATACTATCTTCTAGGCATTTAGGATTAGAATTATTAGAGTTGTAAATGCTGATATTTGGTCTTAGTTTTGTTGGTTGAGTACTTTGTTTCTTGTTTTCTGTTGCCTCACCTTCTCTGATTTAAGGAAGATGTGGTGGCTTTCTGTTGCCTGGCTGGAAATTTTTCGGGGATCCTGATAGGTGTGACCACTGGGGTATATGGGTAAATATATTCATAGGTTTTAGGAACAGACACTTAGGAAAGGGGAAGATTTGGCGGTGGTGGAGGGAGAGTATGCAAGAGGAAGAAAACCTGAGTGTTCTACCAGTATCTGCTTAGTCTCCTGGGAATGGAGGCAGAAAATGAGGAGAAACCCCAGATAGTCTGCTATGGAGCTGGAAGTAAGACTGGGGGATTGAATTTTGAGGCAAACAGCTAGAAGAAGCAAGATGTGAAGCTCACCTAACTGCTTTGTTGGCCTGCTTGCTTTCTCTAGCATGTTTAGCTAGATGTTTCCCAGGGAATGCTGAGATAAAGTGGTGCAAAGAGGATAAAATGTGCAAAGAGACAGTCTGGATGATCTGATGGAGGTGGCGGGGGGGGGGGAGGGAACTTATGGCTGAGACTGTGGAATGGGATTTGGAGAAGAGGAAGGAAAGATGAAGACCTGCAATTGGCCTACCTGCTTTCCTGGCAGTAATGTTAGAATATTTTATTGCAATTGCTCTTTTATTTATTGGTTTGAATTTCATATAAATGATTGTTAAATGCATTTTGGCTTGGATTTTATTGCAGTGTGTCTTATAATGTCTCAAATTATGCAGCACATAGTTCTTCCACTTTGTATTTTGATGTGACATTCTCAGCATTGATGATTATAAAATCAAAGGATCTACCCTTAAAGAAAAGGAAAATGCTCTGTACCCAGAAGTATCAAATATTTAGCCAAGATTTAACTCTTTTAAAAAAATTGTTCTTTGAAAATTTTGTACAATGTGTTTTGATTGTATTCACTTCCTATAGCTTCCAGAATCCATTCTCCCTTCCATACTAATTTAACTTCATGTTATAATTTTTAATCCACTAAATCCAATTTATGCTGCTCTTATTCATTTGGATGTATAGCCTCCTACTATTAAGTAATCAACCTACCCGAGGCCACAGGGAAGTTGCCTATTTGAACACCAAGATTTAATTCTTTATGTATTAATAAGGAAGCACATCCATCTTACTATTAAGAGCTAATACCAATACTCTTCAAACTATTCTATGAAAGAGAAACTCAAGGAATACTGCACAACTCATCCTATGATGCCACAATAACTCTTATACCAAAACCAAACAAAGACCAAACAAGGAAATGGAACCTCAGACCAATCTCCCTTATGAACATCGATGCAAAAATACTCAACAAAATTCTGACCAACCTAATCTGAGAATGCATCAAAATGATCATTTACCACAATCAAGTAGGCTTCATACTAGAGATGCAGGGATGGTTCAATATATGGAAATCCATCAATGTAATCCACTACATACATAAACAAACTCAAGTAAAAAAAAAAACATATGGTCATTTCATTAGATGCTGAAAAGCCTTTTGACAAAACCCTTGATAAAAGACTTGGAGAGATCGGGAATCCAAGGCCCATACCTAAACATAGTGAAGCAATATACTGCAAAGCAGTAGCCAATATTAAACTAAATGGAGAGAAACTTGAAGCAAACCCAATAAAATTGGGGACCAGACAAGGCTGCCCACTATCTATTCAAATAGTACTTGACATCCTAGCCAGAGTAATCAGACAACAAAAGAAGTTCAAAGGTATACAAATTGGAAAGGAAGAAGTCAAAATATCACTATTTGCAGATGATATGATCATATACTTAAGTGACCCCAAAACTTCCACTAAGGAATTCCTAAAGCTGATAAACAACTTCAGCAATGTGGCTGGATATAAAAATCAACTTAAACAAATCAGTAGCCTTCCTCTACTCAAAGTATAAACAAAATGAGAAAGAAATTAGAGAAATGGCATCCTTCACAATAGTCACAATTGATAGTACATACCTTGGTGTAACTCTAACCAAGCAAGTGAAAGATTTGTATGACAGGTATTTCAAGTCTCTGAAGAAAGAAATCGAAGAGGATCTCAGAAGATGGAAATATTTCCCATGCTCATGGATTGGCAGGGTTAATATAGTAAAAATGTCCATCTTGCCAAAAGCAATCTACAGATTCAATGTAATCCCCATCAAAATTCCAAATCAATTATTCATAGATGTAGAAAGAGCAATTCTCAAATTCATCCAGAATAACAAAAAACCCAGAATAGCAAAAACTATTCTCCACAACAAAAGATCTCCTGGGGAAATTACCATCCCTGACCACAAGGTCTACTACAGAGCAATAGTGATAAAAACTGATATTGGTACAGAGACAGTCAGGAAGATCATTGGAAAAGAATTGAAGACCCATAAAAGAACCCCCACAGCTACTGTCACTTGTTGTTTGACAAAGGAGCTAAAAAACATCCAGTGGAAAAAAAGACAGCATTTTTAAAAAATGGATCTGGATCACCTGGAGGTCAGCATGCAGAAAAATACAAATTGGCCCATTCTTATCTCCTTGTACAAAGCTCAAGTCCAAGTGGATCAAGGACCTACACATAAAATCAGACACATTGAAGTTTATAGAGGAGAAAGTGTGGAAGAACCTTGAACACATGGGCACAGGGGAAAATTTCCTGAATGGCTTATGTTCTAAGAACAAGAATTGACAAATGGGACCTTATAAAAGCAAAGCTTCTGTAAAGCAAAGGACACAGTCAATAGGACAAAACGGCAACCAACAAATTGGGAAAAGATCTTTACCAACCCTACATCCAATAGAAGGCTAAAATACAATGTATACAAAGAACTCAAGAAGTTAGACTCCAGAGAGTCAAACAACCCTATTAAAAAACCAGGTACAGAGTTAAACAGAGAATTCTCAACTGAAAAAATCTCGAATAGCTCTGAAGCACCTAAAGAAATGTTCAGCATCCTTAGTTATCAGGGAAATGCAAATCAAAACACTGAGATTCTACCTCATACCTGTCAGTTGGGTTAAGCTCAAAAACTCAGGGGACAGGAGATGCTGGAGAGGATGTGGGGAAAGAGGAACACTTCACCATTGTTGGTGGGATTGCAAGCTGGTAAAATCACTCTGGAAATCAGTTTGGTGGTTTCTCAGAAAATTAGACATAATACTAATATGTCTAATACCTGAGGACCCAGCTATACCACTCCTGGGCATATACCCAGAAGATGCTCCAACATGTAATAAGGACACATGCTCCACTATGTTCATAGTAACCTTATTTATAATAGCCAGAAGCTGGTAAGAACCCAGATGTCCTTTAACAGAGGAATGGATACAGAAATTGTGGTATATATACACAATGGAGTATTCAGCTCTTAAAAACAATTAATTCATGAAATTCTTATGCAAATGGAAGGAACTAGAAAGTGAGTGAGGTAACCCAATCACAAAAGAACACACACGGTATGCACTCACCGATAAGTGGATATTAGCCAAGAAGTTTGAAATACCCAATATACAATTCACAGACCAAATGAAGCTTAAACAGAGGATGACCTTGTTAGTCATCGAAGGGAGGAGAGGCCCTTTGTCCTGAGAAGTCTGGATGCCCCAGTATAGGGGAATGCCAGAACAGGGTAGAGGGAGTGAGTGAGTAGCTAGAAACTAGTCTCCCTGGCTCCTGAAGAGCCTTCTCTCCACTACATACTGCAATTGACAGCTAGGGAACTTAAGTTCTCAACAACAAGAAGTTCCCAGAAGGTCTAGAATGTGGGTGTATACCCACAACTTCATGGTGTAAACTGAAACTCTCCTCTTAAAATGTTTATAAGGCTAAGTTTCTGACTTCTCATACATGAGCTTGTTTTAGCCAGTTCCTAAGAAGCATCATAAGACATACTGTTTTATTTGGGCACCTGATCTTCTGTCTGGTAAGGGAAAAAAAACAAACAGAAAATGGAGTGTGTGTGTGTGTGTGTGTGTGTGTGTGTGTGCTTTAAAACTCAACCTTTGCCAACACTTGATACAAAGTTCTCAGTATGTGTAGATAGCTACATAACTAAAAATATAGTTCAAGTATGTCAATTAAATTTATAAAGGCCTCAGAAATATAATTATATTTCTTCCTAATTAAGACAAACAATTTTTACCTGTCATTCATCTCCTTGATTAGCCTGGCCCAACAAAATATTTTTTTAACAATTGATTATTTAACTATCATTCAAATACTTCGAGATATATTAGTTTATCTCTGACTGTGGCTACACTCAAGAATTTCTCCCTGTATTTCTTGATTTAAAAGAGAATTTATCATTCAGAAACACCTTTTGACATCATCTTCTGCTATGACTGAGGCTGAACAGACTTTTAGCTTATTTGTCATTTGCTCTCTTGTGCTTACTACTAAGCATCCAGAGAGAATGCTACTGGGACATAGAAGCACGAGGACTCTGTAGTCTTCATTGAGACTCAGAGCTTATAAAAACTCAAGAAGGGTAATATGATGGTTAATGTTAACTGTTAACATATCAAGGTGTAGAATCACTTAGGAGATGGGCCAATGGGAATGCTTGTGGGGTGTTGTTGCCTTTGCTGTGTTGATTGAGGTGGGAAGAGTTTTTCACTTTGTGACACCATTTTCCTGGCTGAAGTCTAGGACTGGGTAAGTAAAGCAAACATTCTTCCACGGTGCATGCCATGTGGTCAGCTGCTCATGCTGACTGCCTTGCCTTCCCACGTGACTGACTGGACCCTGAACTTTGGATGGAGATAAACCCTTCCTCTCTTAAACTGGTTTCATTAGAGTAGTTCATCACAGCAAAAGAAAAAGAAAGAAGACAGGCACACACCCAGGCAAATGACCTTCAATCTGCAAGTCACAAGATCTCAAAAGAAAGAAACAAGGTCTCATTTCTTAGTGAGCAATACAGAAAGGGAAAAGGATTGGATAGCTTTACAGGAGTTAGACAAGAAATTTTGATGAAGAAAATCTGCAGTGCTTGGTTCAGCTGAGTTAACATTTAAAAAGTGTCTCTTTTTTTCTCTTTTCTTTTTTTTTAATTGAATATCATCTTCATTTACATTGCCAATGGTAAAACCTTTCCCGACTTCCCCCCTCCCCAATTACTCCCAACCCCTCCTTCCACTCTCTGCCTCCACTCATATGCCCCTCCACCCGACACACTCCCACCTCCCACCCCCCTCGGTTTCCCTTTGTTGGAGCCTCTATTGAGCCTTTACCTGACCAAGGACCACTCCTCCCACTGATGGCCAACAAGGCCTTCCTCTGCCACATTTTTGGCTGAAACCATGTGTACCCCTTGGTTGATGGTTCAGTCCCTGGGAGTCTTGGGGCATCTGGGTGTCTCTTATTAGGCTGGTAGGGCTGAAAACACCCATGTAGCCCTGAAGTGAAACTTAACAAATGCATTGAGGAAAAAAAGGAAAGGGCAGACCATGAAGAATATGTCCTTCATGTGGTGCCTGAATTCTGCTCTCTAAGGACAAACGGAAGGCAGGCCAGATGCATCTAATGGGTCCAGGGAACCTCAATTTTGAAATCCATTTGGAAAGTTCTAAGCAAACAAGTACATTTGTATGTGTGTCACTTCACCCATGAGTTAATGATGTACAAACAAATGTGTTATAGAGCTAAATATCACATCACACAGAAATCCCAGAACAAGGGGCATCTAAGAAAAGTAATGGCAAGTGTAGCAGAATTCTGACTTCAAAACAAAACACTGAGATTTGTATGAAAGTGGTAGCAAAGTCGTGGCTAAAGTGGTTCTAGAGAGAGGGTTTAGTGTCACCTCTGGTTGCCTCAGCAGGCAACCAGACTCTAACAAATCTCATACTAAGGGTTTTCTTGAAATAAACCAGGGGTCATATTATAGAAATATGCTTCAAACAGCCTAGTTTAATATTTTTTCCCTTTTTGTCAGTCTTGATTAATAGTATAGAAAAAAAATCTGCAGAATGAAGTAATGTCAGAAAGCTGTGGAGAAAATAGAATATTCAAATCCTCAAAGACAGAAAGAAAGTTATTCAGATATTCCATGTTGGTATGGATAAACACATGGTTTGAATGCCCCTACACAAATATATATTTCAATAATCTTCATTATGAGGTACTGTGGAATTTGGAATAAAGTCTGTGCCTTTATAAGGAGAAAGAAGACATTGCATTAGGACATTTGGTGTTTTGGTTTTTTTATGTATACAGTATCCTGAACACCTCAGGAACCTGCAGAGTCTTCTACCTCCACAGGATGTTGTCATCCTATCTTAAGCTTCAGTTTTAACACTTTAACCTAAAAAAGTCATTTTTTAATGAGTTCCTCAGTCATTTAAAGTAATAGAAAACAGAGTTATACAAAAGGTATGCACATTCTTATGTTGGGTTCAAAAAGTCAGTTCAAGGAAGTGAATAGTAACCTCAAATTACATAAAAGGATTATGGACAGTAGGAGGCAATGGGTAAAGGAATACACAGAATAGCTCAGATGTACATGCTAAGTCCTGCTTTCAATACAGTCAATCAACCAGGACAGACATACCTTCCTCCAAGTCCACTGAGTCACAGGGAAGTACTACAGAGTCACCTTTACAGCAGAGAAACAGTGCCTGATGGAATCACTCCTCCAACCTCTCTAGCTCTAAGGTAAATGAGTTGTAGACTAGGGAGATCATAGATTCACATTTTCTAAGTTAGGGTTTCCATTGCTATGCAGAGGCACCATGATCTCAGCAACTCTTATAAAGAAAAACATTTCATTGGTGTGCTTTCCTCTCCCAGCCTTTGAGCGGGAATTCCTGTGTTAGTCAAAAATCCCTTCCATATAGGGTAGAGTGCTCAGGCCAAGGTGAAGTTCCTTGCTTCCAGATCTACAAATTCGTGAATTAAGAAGGTGGCCTGCCTAGTGACCTGAGCAGTGGAGCCAATGCCCTCTGAGCAGTCAGACAAATTCTCCTGAACAGACCTTGGAATTTGGGGGTGGGGGTCTCGCCTGAAACTTTATATTCTGAGTCCTCCATTAAACCTCAGAACCTTGATCAGCAACTGTTGTCTTGGTCTCATCCTTCTCTCTCCACCTTCCCATACATCCCCTGCTTCCCTTCCAAGTAACCTTTTTGATGTAACTGTAGGCAATTACATATTGGGGCTGGGTTACAGTTTCAGAGGTCTAGTCTGTTATTGCTATTATCATGGCAGGAATCAAGGAGGCATGCAGGCAGACATGGTGCTGGAAAAGAAGCTGAGAGTTCTACATCTGCCTCATCTTGATCCATAGTCATTAGGAAATGACGAAATCACACTTCCCCAAAGAGGCCATACCTTCTCCAACAAGGCTACACCACCTACTAATGTGATTCCCTATTGACGTGTAGGGGTCATTTCTACCAATACACACATGTACACCATTTCTATAAATGACAATCTTTCAAACCTCAGGAACAATTTTTTTTTTTTTGCAAATTGCTTCACTTTTGGAGGACAATTAGATGCAGCAACACTTGAAAAGCATCTGTCACATTCTAGATGCTTAATAAATTATGAGAACACATATTTATTGCAATGTTATATAGTACCTCCAGAGTGATACTCGAGAAGATCTTTAGACCACTTGCTAGAGAAAGAGGCAAAAGAGAAACTGTGTAATATTCTCCACGCTTTCTGAGCTAACCTGTAATGCAAAACCAGAAGTTCTCCTCTAATCAGCTGCAGCTTCACCAAGTGAACCTACAAAACACAGGGTTATGAAACTTTCAAAGGATAAAAATGTTAATTAAAAAAGAGAAAGAAATTTGACTTGAATTAATGTGCCATACTTCACAGATGAGTTGGGTTTCTAGTAAAAATAGAAAGCAAATATCCCACATTAATTAAACTCAAAGTTCCAGTGTTAGGCAAGTGATTTGAAATGAATACATATTATACATACAAATCTATATACAAATCTATATATACACACAAATCTCTATATATGTATATATATCATAATTATACACACATACACATGTATCTTATGTATATATACATATGTGGATGCATATACATAAATCATTGAGAATGAAGCCTAAAGATATCCAAAAATCCCTCAAAAAGACAAATTTATCATTTCAAATAGTATGCAGAGGATAGCCATAGCAGTTCATGCTTGATCAATAGCTTCAGAATTTGCTGGGTCTTTAGGTAGTTTAGCTTCTAGACTGATTTTGAACATTATTGAAATGCCATTTGATTGTTAATGAATTAAGACCTGTAATTAAAAGTTAGTTACTGTAAGACCAAGTGAGACTGTACTTAGCATGAATTCACATTTGAATGTTCCCGATAAATCATAGTCAAGACCTTCATAATAAAAGCATTAATCTTAAAAAGAAACATGCTTGGGCACAGATCTAGGAGGGAAAATGCTCTGTCCTGGTGTGGGTACAGTAGAGAATCCAGTTTCATTGAGGGGATGTCACAAAACACTCCAAAATTATGCACAAAACATATTTGGAGAAAACTTCACTTAACTTTTCTTTTCAATTTTGAGAGCAGATGAAAGACATTTATAACACTAAAAGCAATTGCTGTCACCTGATCTGTGAACTCTGTCATTTCCAAGATCTACACAAATGTGGTGTCATGAGACCTGGGTTTTTGATCATTAGCACATACAGGTGACAGGAGAGATGAAGCTCCAGCAAAGATGTGAAAAGCTTCATGGGAACAACCAGATAAAGGCGTGTGGAAAGCGGATGGGGCGGGGGGAAGGTGCAGGCAGGACGGGCACGTGGGGGAAGGGGAAACAGAACTGTGACATTTGCTGATGAACCATATGTGCGTGGTTTGAAAGACATGACTGAATTGTTTTTGGTGCAGTATTATTCTGACATTTAGAATGAGGCAATTTTCCATTTCCATTAATGTACTGCCAAATAGAAGGGGAACTGTCGCGAATTAAAGACTAAAGAAAGCTGTTCCTCAAAGTTGTATTAAATCATTGCCGATGAACTCATTAGGAGCAAATTAACAAGGTAAATGGTCCCAGGAACATCCAGCAAGAGGCCCCAAGTGTGCCCAGACAACTTCATTCCTTCTAAAATTCCCCCAGATTACATTAAACAAACCCAGTGCATGACATCAAAAATGGGAAACCTTTTTGGCCTCCACAAATCTCTCAGATTCTTTAGAGAAATCTCAGGGTTGCCTTGGAAGAAGGAAAATGTAACAGGTATCTCAGGAGACCTCAGATCTCCTAGAGGATGCAAGGAGAATTCCTTCCACCACCTTAGCTTTTCAAAGAGAAGTTACATTTTTTTTTCTGCAATTGGGCTCCCTTTCTCCATGTCTACATGGAGAAGGTCATTACAAGTATGGTTCCATTTTTTTTTTAACTTTCTCATCTGAAGCTTGACTGTACTGTCTGTAGTCTTCAGAGCCCACTAACAGATTCTCCTTTTAGATGGTCCCCTTAGGCTAATATATTTGAATGCTTAATCCCCACTTAGAGGAACTGTTTGGGAAGGATTAATGGGTGTCGCTTTGTTAGAGGAGATGTGACACTGAGGATAGGCATTGAGGCTTTGCCGATTAGTTTTTCTCTCCTCTCTGTCCTTGTCTCGCAGTGTATCTCTGTCTTTCTCCCTCCCTTCTTCCCTCCCTCTCTCAAGCTTGTGGATTAGATACGAGCTCTTAGCTACTGCTCCAGCACCATACCTACCTGCCTGTCTGTCTATCGCCATACTCTCCCCAGGATGGTCATGGATTCTAGTGTTCTATAAGCCCAAAAGTAAATGTTTTCCTTTATAAGTTGCTTTTATCAAGACAATAGAAAAGTAATTAAACAGAATCTGAAAGCCAGCTGCAAGGTCCCAACATTTAAGGATTCAGATCCTATGCACATGGGTCAGTGACATTTAGACTTGTCTCGTATATGTTACTCTTGGTTTTGAAGCTTCAGGCCTGATAGGCAAACACTGGAAAAACAAAGGGGCAACAGAACTCACACCACACCATGAATCTTGTTTCATCCAGAACTCACACCACACCATGAATCTTGTTTCATCCAGCAGTCAGATCAAGCCATTCCTATTTTGAGTTCATATCTTAAAAGTCACAAAAGAATTTATGACATGTATTCATGCCTTGTTTTGTTTTGTTTTGCTTTGGTTTTACCTGCTCACATTATATTCTTATATTCTTCACTGACATTTTTATAGGTCTTTTTTTCCATCACAAAGAAAAAAATAGAAGCACAAAACATCATCATAGTTTTAGGGTCAAGTATGGTGCCTCAAACACAGATGTATAATGACACTTTTTCTTTATTTCAGTGGAGTAGCTAATAATATAACATGCATTTAAATAACAGCAGACACAGAGAGAATTCTCCATACATATCAACAAGTGTCATTTAAAGTTGCTAAAAATAAAGCTGGATGAGGTGGTATATACCTATGACCCCAGAACTCCAGAAGCTGAGGTGGAAACATAAGAGTTTAAAGCTGACCTGGGCAATGTGCACATTTTGAGGCCAGCCTGGGCTAGTCTACAAGACAAGAGCCTGTTCAAAAGGAAGAACAAAGGAGACAAAGAAAGAAGAAAAGAATAAGAAAGTTTTCTGAGCATAGTGGATACTCACTTAAGAACAACACAAGGATGACCATGTTTTAAATGTAAACTGATGTAATGAACTATCTTTCTCTCTTTTTCAGTGCTACAGATTGAACTTATAGCTTCACACATCCAGATCTCTGCCAATTACCTATCTGCTTGCCCCTTATTTTCACTATTTCAGTTTTGAGACATGGCCTTGCTAATTTCCCCAGGCTGGCCTTTAACTAGCTCCTTAGTCTAAGCAATCCCAAATTTGCGACCCTTGTATTTCAGTCTCCCAATTAGCTAAATTATAGATTTATATTACCTGCCTTCTTAGTCATCACAGTAAACATCAGTTTCTCAGCAGAAACTCCTTCGGAACACATTGCTTGATGCTTAAAATGTTTTAATAAATTCCTTGTAAACTGTAACTTCAGTGGATTCATTTGAAATGACTAAATCCTTCAGATTGTAAGTCTTTCAGAACATTATGAGTCTCATGACCTTAAACCCCATCTACATGCTAATTATTAATATAAGACAAAGTGGCATTGTTTCCAGTTCATAGATACCACAACAAATACCTCTACATAGTCATCCTTTGTAAAACTACCAGTCCAGGGGATATTTGAATCATGATTTGAATCAATATTTCTTTTCTAAAAAAAAAAGAAGTCAGTAATTTTCTGTTCCTTTGTTTCTTAAAATATTGTTTTTTTTATGCAATGCCTAACCTCTACTTATTGAAATGGAACTAAATGTATATATGAATTGTTTCATTCATTTCCCAACTAATTTTCATGGTTATTGTTCATGGCCAAATTTAAGCCAACCCTAAAACAGGTTTGGTGGACCAAGTATATTTACTTGATTCAGAAGGTGTAACTAGTTTAAGTCATAACAGCAGCAGGAAGCTGGTGAGGCCATGCTGTCCAGCCATTTCATATGGAAAGAGCTTATAAATACATATTTAATATATCAGAATCTAAACATAGGAAACCAAAATAAACCACCATTGCCTTCTAAACCAAAGAATTCCATTAGTGTCTGCTGTGGTTCATGGATGCTCACTAATTTAATAATCCAGAAAGAAAATTACCTTAGCAGGGGAGAAGATTCTAGAGAAGCCAAAGCAATATCTTTCAATTATTTCTAAAAAAATTTTTTAAATCATTTGTTTCTAGGTGAACCATGATTGCCTGATTAAACAACATCATTTAAATAAAATAAGGCAAGTAAACTCATTTGAAGGTGTCGGGCCTCAGGGTGCATTTACCCAACCAGATTCTTTGCCCCTGCAAGATCCAGGACTCCTGTTAAATGCCATCCCTGAAATCAGGATGCAGTTTGTAATCTAAGTGAAACCACTAAGGACTATAGATCCTCCCTGACCTGCTTGGGGCTGAGCTCCATGCTCCGTTAGGCAGCTAAGCAGAGCAGAGTAAGAGCACATCTCACCCCTGATACACACATCTCCAATGATCGCCACATTGGTTCACCCTTAACAGTAGGCTTGCAAGGATGTGGACAGAGGAGCCACTTTTAGCCATCTGACTGTATAAACACCTCCTCCATCAGTGTAATGAGTCACTAGACCCTTTGTTAATGAACCATTATATTTTACTTCCTGTTTTACATTTCATCACATTTGCTTATTTCAAGTTGCAGGAGCATTTGAATTTGGAAAGAAAATAGAGATGCAGAAACATTATTTTGACCAGATTATTTTTATTTAAAAAAAAATGTATCTTTTACCTTCAGATAGTGTGGCAGAGGTACCTTCGGAGGAATGTGGTTGCTTTTTCCCATATACAATGAATACAAAAAGCTAAGCCTGAGCTTAGATACTACAAAATTAAAAATAAAGACATTTCGACTTTAAGCTTTGAGGTACCTCTGTAATCCTTCTGGAGTATGTTAGTAGGAAATGAGAAAGGTAAAGCATGCCTATTCTGGAGGTCTCCCCATTTCCTGTAGGCCAACTGGCAAAGCTTGCTTCCCAACACTATTGCAGTCTCTAAGCCCGTAGGCTGTGGAGTACCTTTTTCCACTTACAAAGCTCTTATTCTTCACTATGTTGCTTCATTAGTTATTTCTATTATATATGATTATCACATTTGATAAGAGAATTGTCTAAATCTAGCTTCTTTGCAGAAAAATGTATGTATGCTGTAATTTCATGTTTACAGAATCTTGTTTAACTTCTGACTTAACCTTAAGCAGATTTCAGCTCAGTTTCTTTGATGATGTTGCTCTTAGTTCAAGCTTTCCAACTGCAAGATATTGTCTCTGAATGATCACACCTTCACACCACATCACCTGAGATCAATGAACCTCCTCCTAGCTATTTTATTAATATTTTTGATAACCACTGCTAAATTCTTTCCTTGCCTCCCCCCCCCGATATTTAACTTATCTGACACCATTAAAAAAATCATACCCAACTTTCTAGCTATAGTATGCATTTTCTGGTCCACATATACAATATCTTCTAAAATATATCTTTCAAGATAGGCATTCTCTGAGTCTTTATGGTCATGTTAGACTTGCTCTAATTGTCAGGATCCATACAAGAAAGATTGCAGTTTCCTGTTTTTCATTTCATCCCAGTCATTGGATGGCCATCTCCTGCCTCCACACACATGCAAACTCATCCCACACCCCAGTGTGCGTGCAGGATTTGCATGCTTCTTAGTCTACCCTACTTGAGGGGCTCATATTGATAAAGACATGGAAATAGAATCATTAAATATGGGAGAAAACTGATGTGGGGACTTGCTTATTATGATTAGTGGAGTAAAAATGAATCTCTTTGAGCTCTTCTGAAACCCAAGGCTCTGTCTTTAAAACAAGTCTGTCTCTCACCTCTCATTCCAGATTTCTTTAGATGAAGGGCATATTCAGAAAAATACAACTAATTTCGTCTTTATAGAGTTGATATGGATTTGAAACATTTGTCTCACACAGAGAAATTATTGGAAAGAAAGTAGGAACCCATGACTCTTAGGAAGAGTAAAGCTCACATTTGCCTCTCAGATTAATTACTCAAGCAATCATTTTGCACAGGTGACTTCAACTTTGGAGGTTTTGATTTTTTCCATCTATAGCAGCAGTTCTCACACTGCGGGGTGCAATCCCTTTGAGGACCAAATGGCCTTCACAGGGTTGCCTAAGACATTAAATTTCAAAATTACAGCTATGAAGTAGCAACAACAATAATTTTATGGATAGGGGTCACCACAGCATGAATAACTGTATTAAAGATCTCAGGCTTAGGAAGACTGAAAACCACTGATATATTAAATGAAAATAAAAATAATGTTGGTCTATTGACTAACAAGTTGTATATGAAGCAGATTTTGAAATATACTTTCCATAGAAAAAAGTATAAACAAACATTTCCTTGCTATAAGATTTTATGGACTACATTTAACCATTGGTTGAACATCTAATGTCATATGACACTTTAGGGAAACAAAATAGTACAGACAAAAATGTTTCCAAACAAATATTTTCAGAATATGTGATGTAATCAGAACATCTAGGAAATCTTTTCAGTTGGAAGGGATCTGGAGAAGAAGTAACCAGCTATTTGAAGCTTCAAGGTTGGCTGAATCTATAGAGTTGGACCTGGGAACACAGGTTGACACACTCTTAGATAAATGCTCTTGTACTACTAAAGTGGATCATATTGACTCTCCTCAAAGAAACAGCAAAAATTTCACTTCCAGAAAAGATCTTCATGCTTTGGAGAGAGAGTGTAATTCTGTTTGTTTAACCTGGAGTGCAAACTAAGTTGTACTGAGAAGAAATAATGCTCAAATGGAAGGAAAACTCCCATTGACCGCCAAGGCAGTTACAGTATAACTATCTGTGGAACACTCAGTGGTACACTGCCCCTCCTACACCCAGCACAGACCTTTGTCACAGAATAGACTTGTTTCCTCTCATTGAACTGTTTCTTTGTTGTTATTACTGAGCACTGTAATTAAACATTCTTCCTGAATCTGCTTGGCAGCT
Source organism: Apodemus agrarius (assembly GCA_964023405.1). NCBI lineage: Eukaryota > Metazoa > Chordata > Mammalia > Rodentia > Muridae > Apodemus > Apodemus agrarius. Next base: position 58,936,036 of record OZ030024.1, on the reverse strand, counting down.
GCCACTGTTCTAAAAAACCATTCATAGCCCTGTGTATTATTATCTTAATCCCCCGTTATAAAGAAAACTACTTAATGCCAAAAATCAGACTCAAATACTGACAAAAAGCTTTACATCAGGCTTTATTAGAATGAGTATTAACTGACATAGTAAGGGTGGGGGGTCCAATTCTTTAAGGCATTAGGACTTCTGTTAGGTTAAAATAAGCATGCAATTTTGAGTTCTCCTTGAGTTATATTCAGCTTATGTGTTAACTTCAACATAGCTTGGGAAGCATTCACTGAGCTGAATATTCATATGGCATGCAGGATACAGACACTGAACCCAATTTAGTAAATGAATACTTGTAATTTCACCAAAGCCCTGCTGAGAGATTATTATGCAGATTTATGAAGGAATATCACTGAAGCAATTCTTGGCTATGTCTTCAGTCACCAAGGGCTGAATAGTGTGTAAACCCCAAATCATTTGCCATGCATGTACCGCTATGGGTTTCATCTCTGAAACTTTTGTGACATTACCTTCACTCTATCTCATCTCTGATTTTCCCTTCAATATTCTTGCCCTTGAGCAAAGAGCGAGCATCATAACACCTATGAGCACTGCCAAGTTCCTCCTGACAATATCCTGGCTGCCATAATGCCAGCAATCTGTTCCAATCCTGTCACAACAAAATCTCATTAAAGACAAATGTATGCCCGGTCACAGGCAGAAAGGTGCACAGCAGAACAGGGTCACATTTACAGGAGCAGCTATGCCTGGTACAGGACCTCCATAGAAGTCTCCTATTGTCTAAGGTCAGGCTGGGAGATCCAAGGCCAAGTGTCAGCTGTGTGAAATGATAGCAGGCAAACCAGATGATCCTATTTTGGGGGGGAGCATTAGAAAGGCTCTTGAGACTAGATCCTAAGCCTGTACATTTACCACAAAGACTGAAGTAGAGAGAAATGCCACCCAGATTGCTAGAATGAAACTTAAGTTTGTGCAGTTACCTAACACTGTTACATGACCAGGACCAAGCCTAATAGTAGCTAATGGCAACCCTAGAAAAGCCAATGAGACTCTGGACAAACCAATCGTATAGCTAGATCTTCAATTCTATCCTAAATTTTCCATAACTTAAAAGTGAAAAACATGCACACAGTTTTATAGGCTGCAATCTCCATATCATTCTTTAAATTAGCAGGAGAACAGGAAATGTGAACTTCTGGGAGCAATCACTTTATGAAATGACAACACTTTGGTATATACAATCAAGTTATGAGGTTCAAATCTAGCTCTTTCCCCTTTCTTTTTGTTTTTCTTTCTTTTTTTGTTTGTTTGTTTGTTTATTTTTTCTGAGACAGGGTTTCTCTGTATAGCCCTGGCTGTCCTGGAACTCATTCTGTAGACCAGGCTGGCCTCGAACTCAGAAATCTACCTGCCCCTGCCTCCCAAGTGCTGGGATTAAAGGTGTGCATCACCACTGCCCAGTTCCACTACCCCTTTCTGTTCTAAAACAAAAACAAACAAACAAAACCCTTTTTCTCAGTATCGAGCACAACTATTACCATTTTATAATTTATAAGGTATAGATAAACTTAACACCCAGTCCATCAATTTTGTCATTAAGACAGAACATTGGCATTTATCCTAAATTAAAAGATTTATCATTCTACACCTGACTCATGTCCTGGATTTAGATAGTAAGGGCTTCTCTGAAACCCTCTTCTCAAATCTATATGATCTTTCTCAACGCTAAACGGCTTGAGTTGGCCGTGAGTCTACCACTCTTCAATCTCATCAGCTATCCAAGAACAACTGATATTAACTGAAATTATATAGGAAGCCCAACACAGCTTCCAAAATTTAGCCCATTTATAGATACCGCTGATCAACTGGACAGTCCCTTACTTCAAAATGTTGGAGCACTGGTCTTCAGCCTTCTGGCCAGGATCATCTAACAGACCTTAGAAATACAAGAATTTTAAGGGCTAGCCTATTCTGTCTCAGCAGAACAAAGCTGTCCTAAACCTGTGATTATGTCCTTTCTTTGGACAGTCTTATGTCTGTAGATGAAAAGAGGCAATTCTTGCCTAGTGTCTATCTTGCCACAACTGGAGTAACTCATAGATGCTCAATTTATTCTTTGAATCCACGACAGGGAAAGCTGTCAGGAGCAGACTAGTCTCAACAAGAAGTTAATAAATAACATTAAATGTCACATTCTGTGGATCTCTGACATTTTTGAAAACCAGCTATCTATGTAAAGTAATCTGGACTGTAGTCCATTAACTAGTCTCAGCTCTTTCTAATTAGTATCTTGAAATCACCCTAACAATAAACTCAGAGCCATGAATTTGCTATTCAGTACTAAACTCACAGGCCTGAACATCTCAGATCAGATTAAAATAACAGTTATAGAAGATCTGGGTTTAATCCTTGTACACACAAAATTTTTTATCAATGGAAGAAATTTATACCAATGAAACCCTTGATTTTGCATCAAATAAATTATGTATATTTAAGAAATTATGACTTCAGCTTAGTAACAGAGATTTCTACCAAATGAGATTATGGCTATGCAATCAATTCCAGTTATTCCTCCCTTTTCCAGTATTACCATTTCTACATCCTCTAGAAAGACCACCTATCAATAACCCTCTCCATCCCCAAAGCCCACAGAACTGAGTCAACAACTCTTCATAACTTCTTCAAGCTGAATATGGGCGACAAGATATATTTAAAGGTGGGGGAGAGATGGATAGGGAAAATAGAGTTCGTTGGCCTTAAGAAGGCCACACCAATAATTGATTTAGTCTCTGATGTCTGTGTCTTGACTGGATCTGGCTGAAAGTCCAAGACATCCTGAGTTCAAGGGGAGCCTCACCAAGGCTGTATATTTTGTCTTAACATTTTTTTAGTATCATTAAGAAAACCATTTTGTTTGATTCTCCGGAATCTAGTTCTTCAGGGGTTCTCCCTCTACCAAATATGATCCATATAATTCTGGAAGGTGTGAATACCTTAATCACCTTTTCCAAAATCACAAAGACAAACCTTTTCTCCAAATCAGCATATCCTTGAGCCAGTAAGCAGGAAAACCTTCATTTTGACCTCTCTCCCAGAGGAATAAAATAACCACAAAATTCAACATCAAACCCATTTTGAAAATTAAAACAATCTAAAACAAATGAAGTAAACTAAGATACTGTATGTGCTTATACTAGGCCTTTCCTGTCTTGCCAAGCAGGAAAAAACACTTGAGGATCTAGCTAGAAGGGGTTTGCAGCCCCATAGGAGAAGCAACGTGAGCCACCCAGTACTCCCAGAGCTCCCAGGTACAAAAACATCAAC